>WHYT01017441.1:518437-536596 GCA_009806455.1 Tetrax tetrax | reverse complement strand
AGGTCACTGTCGTAGTTCAGCCCTGATCGGGACCAGACTATGCAGTCTCTCTTCCGCTCCCCCCACCCTCCGAGAGAACAGGAGGAGATGATATAAGGAAAAACAGCTCAAGGTTTAAGATAAGGACAGGGAGAAATCCTTAAAGTTACCGTCATGGGCAAAACAGACTTGACTTGGGGAAAACTATTCATTTATTACTAAAACTAGCAGGAGAATGAGATAGGGAACAAGATAACCTCCCTTTACCCCTCCCTCTTCTCGGGCTTAACATTATCTCTACTACCTTCCCCGCACCCCGAGCGGCACAGGGGGCAAGAGGGAATGGGGGTCGCAGTCAGTTCATCACGTGTTGTTTTACGCCGCTGCTTCATCATCGGGGGAGGAACTCCTCACATTCCTCCCCTGCTCCAGTGTGGGGTCCCTCCCACGGGCTACAGTCCTTCGTGAAACTGCTCCGGCGTGGGTCATCTCTTCCACGGGGTGCAGCCCCTCCAGAACGGCTGTCCCAGCGGGGCCTCCACGGGCCACAGCCTCCTTCAGGCACCCGCCTGCCCCGGCGTGGGGTCCTCCCTGGGCTGCAGATGGATCTCTGCTCCTCCGTGGGCTCCATGGGCTGCAGGGGGATCTCTGCTCCTCCGTGGACCTCCGTGGGCTGCAGGGGGACAGCCTGCTCCACCATGGTCGTCACCACAGGCTGCAGGGGAATCTTGGCCAGGAGCCACATTACTCCTCCCCCTCCTTCTTCACTGACCTTGGCGTCTGCAGCCATTCCTCACAACAGGCTGGCAGACACCTCTCAGGATCCTTTTTACATCTTATTCACTTCTTATCTCCTCTCCACTTCTTGCAGCCAGGCCGGGACGAGTTGGGCCCAGTTGGCTGCCTGGTGGGAAGCCAGAGGGTGAGGCCTGCAAGGCCCACGAGGCTTGCGCCTCCTCCTCTCTGCCCCCGCTCAGCTGCTTCACATCTTTTCTACTTTTTTTTTTCTGTTTTCCCCTTCTTAAATATGTTATCGCAGAGGTGTTATCACAGGACATTCTGCTACCAATTGCCTCGGCCTTGGCCAGCAGCGGGTCTGCCCTAGGCCTGGCCGAGTCCACTAAACAAAAGGGAGCAACTTCTAGCAGTTTCCTACAGAAGCTACCACCTTAGGCATCCCCACCACTAAACAAAACCAGAACAGTCACTTAGGAGAAAGAAATAAAATAAGACTTGATCCTTTATTTAATGAGTGCTTAAGGATTTTGCCCACTGATCATCTAATGGAAAATGCATAAACATTCCTTGAAGCACTTACAATTATTTAGGAGTTTTCAATTCTAACTTGAAAAGTCAGGAAGGCACTATCCACTTGCTTTTTTCAGACTCAAGTATGTGAGTGTACTCTCAATAAAAAAAAAAGTCAATAGCTGCTCATACTCTATCTAAATTTTTTGACAGCCAAGCAATGAATGAGCATCAACTAAATTCAGAGCATTCATATGGAGAAGGAGGAAAAAGGAAAAAGCTCAGTGATTGAGTCACCAAACCCAGAGCAGTTCCCTGGCCAAGGGGATGTATCTTGAGGATATATCAGATATTAAATTGCTCATTTGATTCCAGCCAGGGGTTCAGCTTTATTTGTCTCATGACATTTTCAGGTGAACCTTTGCTGAACTGTTTACCCTTCTCAAGGTAAATCACCCTCGGAGTAACACAGTCTGTCCATGCTGAGGGGAAATGAAGATTTTTTCCTCATGTAAGACAAACAGCAGCAATGTCTCTAGCCCGTCTTCCCCATCCTGGGAAACAAAGCAATCATTTTTGCTATTACACTTGCTATCAGCATAGCACAAGTCTGCCAGCTTCCCCTTTTCACCTCTCCCAGCTTTCTAGTTTCTTGTCTGAATGCACTTCATCATTTTCAAATTTTCCTTTTGGCGGATTCAATACTCAAATAACTATTACTTTGCAATGCACACGCAGTAACCCCAATTTTCCATTCACTGGATTTTCTTCATTTTCTGAGGAAAAAATAGTACTTCATTACATATCTATTCATCTGTGTGCTTGGTGAAATGCAACATTATTTCAGGCAAAATCTGGGCTCTTTATTTATTTATTTGTTTGTTGTAGGGAAAAAGAAGAGATGGATGGGTGATTAGAAGGGTATTAAAGCACAGGAGTTTTGGAGGGAGAGTGTAAAATGTCCTTATTAGTATCCATTAGATGGTCATCTTACATCTTGAATGCTGAATTCATATCCTATTATGATATAGACTTGTTAACAGCAATTTAAGGCTATATTAAAAATCATGGTTGAATAACTTTTAAAAGTGTTTAGGTGAAAAGCTAACACAAATTTCAAAACTCCAAGATGATGCTTAGTTTTTTGTAGCCCATAAACCCCTCATTCCTCAACATTAAGGGCTTTCATGTTGTAAAACTAGTGATATAAAGTAATGTAAGGTTTTGCACTAATTTTTCTTGTTATTTTTCTTTTTCTGAAGGAATAAATTTTTCTGAGATCAGAAAAAAACTATTAGTGCTGCTCTGGTGTCAAGGATCACACTTTTGCCTAAGGCAGCCTCACCACCAGTTGAGAGCAGAAATGAGGAGTGAGGGTAACAGGAGGCAGGACCTACCTTTGGTCAGGACACATTTAGAATTACTGTCATTGAGGACAAGAGGAGACCACAGACATTTTGAAGGACACATCTCCATTCAGAAATTCTTTGTAGTAGATATTACACCAGCACTGATACTGAAATAAAACCCCAACTGCCTCCTGCAAAAAGATGGTTCAGCATCATGGCTAATGTCCTGACATGCAGGGTGTGAATTGTAGGAGCCACTCAGGATACTGAGATGGGTGAACAGGAAGGAAGAGAAATCAGACTATGCCTGAAATAAGAAAAAAAATAATCAAAATTGGTTAATTTCATCTAAGGATGATTTGTGGTTTTGTAGAAAAACTGCATTAAATAATAGAGTTGATCACACAGAGAAATAAATCAATAAAGCTAGAAAAAAGAGGCTATATAATCTTAGCATATCTTCAAGTCTTTAGAAGCATTCTACTGTAACTTCAGCTGTCTTTGGTTTTGTGTACTATTAAGTCTTTTTATATTTAGATAAGGTTTAAAATATATAGCCCTGAAGATTGATCTATTGGTAATAAAGAAGTAAAGTCATGTTCTTACAGGTAGTCAAAGTATCATTGTAGGTTGTTGCAATTTTACAAAAAAAAAAAAAATATTTCTAAAGATGAAAGCAAATTTCCAAGATGTCTGATGAAATGAGATTTTTAATATTAGGTTTGGATGTTTCTTTACAGAGCATATTTTAAGTTCACATTCAGAATAAAATACTAGTTGCAAATCTTAGTTTTTAGTTTCATACTAGATTTATACTGTGCTGTTTCATAAAATGTAATTTTTTTTTTAAAAAAAAAAAAACAACCTCGTACTAATTGAAGTAATATTTCTAGATGTTGGAAAAAACATATATTACACTGTGGACCAGGAGCGATTAAGATGCTTTTATTAGCTTACACATGTTCATTACATGGATACATCCTTGTTTTGCATTGAGAGCACAGCTGCATGGCCAATTATGCATTGCAGGATTACAATTATGTGCTCCAGTTTGGGAGAACCAGTAAAGGACCTAACAAAAGGGACTATGGGTCAAGAGGGAGATTTGCACCTCTCCTTTCAAGATACACACCTCATTTTCTCAGATTGTTGTTGTCTTCACTCCCCCTCCCTGCCCCATAGGCACTGGGGAATAACAGTCCATATTTATTTATAAGTCACTATAAATAAATAATAATAATGCTATAAAGGGCAGACAGAGATTATTTCCAATGCATTAAGTTGGCTGCACTATGTTATTAATACCCACACATGCACACAAGGAAAAATAAAATAAAATAAAATGGTCTTTGTGGAAGAAAGAAGTGGCAAAATGATCAAGGAAACTACAAAACCCTAATATTTCTCAAAAATCTGTTACTTACTGTATGAAGCTAGTGAAATAATAATTTTACATTCTGATATGCTGGCTTTTATTTGTTGTTTAAAAATTTAGTTAATGTAGTCATGCAATTAAATAAAGACTTTTCATAGTAGTATTATTGAAATTAATGCTAATATGACAATGGAAAATTACTGCTAAAGTAAAATATTCTTTGTATTAACATGATAATGAAATTTATGAATATACTGAACATCATGAAATGTTGCATATAGGAACAGGATCTTAAAATCTCTCCAAGTACACTTTTTTTTGTGTGCATACAAAAAAGAGAAGGATTTTCCCATAATTTCCACATTTTCACTGAAAGTTTCTGGCTCTGTGTCAAACTCTTTCAAAAAGATATTCCTACATTTAAAAAAAATAAAAAGAAAATAAAGAAAGTCTAATTTCAATGAATGGATTGACTCCTCTTATATAAAGTCAAGAACTTTCAAAGCCTTTCTGGAGCTGCGATCTTGTGGTCAGTGTTTGTGTGAGACATGACAGGCATGTGGATGGATATCCCCACCCCTTGTTTCTTTTTTTATTCCTTCCAGTTTTCTTTTTTCTTCTTCTGTTCCATTCCTTTATTTTTCTTTTTTTTTTTTTTTCAATTAAATGGCTATATTTGAAATGAAATGGCTATTTTTTTTTTTTTTCAGAATTAAATGGCTATATTTGAAATAAACACTGGAGCTCAGATCTGAGGTCTTTCACGGGAGCCTTAATTCCTTTCCCTGTAATTCGCTTTTTCCCTCCGTGCATAGGCACAGAACACCCAGGGTAAACATACACTGGTACCATGGCAGCATCCTTACCATTGAGCAGTCCTGAGGTTCCCTCTTGAAGTACTTGAATTTGACTTCTTTTAGCATCTACAATTATTAGAAAATATTATAGTAAAATCTGAAATTGCACTTACTTGTTGTCTCTTGTGTTCTGCTACAAAGTTGGAATACAAGTTAGTTTTCTTCAAAAATGAAGAGAAAAGAGAGGAAAGAAATTTGGCTTGCCAAGACCATACATTTCTACACAGAAGATTCCATTTAAAATTTTGGTTCTTCCCTCAATCTCTATTTTCCATGTGGTCTTTGAAACAGGTGAGATCTCCTTAGATTCAGAAATTTCTCCATTTCAGAAATTTCAAGATGCAGCTAAAATTTTTTGGCTGCTCAGAATTTGTCCTAAATAATTCATACAACTGGAATATCTGAACTTTATCTTTTATTTGTAAGATGATGCAGCTACTTTTATATCCCAAGCATACTATTTGCACATAAATACGTATACGGTGTTCGGTTGCAGAGACTACTCTCTATACAGAGGTGAATGAAGCAAGCTCAATGTCTTTATGTGAATCATGTAATAGTCAGTGATTGAATAACTGATTTCCTACTTTTATGACTGTGACTTCATTTGTTATTTCAAACAACAGCTAAGGTGAAGAAATTAACCTAAACTGTAGCCACTGAATTTTGTTTGTTAGTCACTGAATATTGGTTTTGTCCACAAACATCAGAAATGTGAAAACAATGACTTTTCCACAAAAGACCTTCAATAAAATCTTTTTGTTCTGAGCTTCTCCCAGGTGTAAAATCTGCTGCACAGAGCTGTGAGGCTCAGATTGCCTCTGGGTTTTCCTCATGAGCATTTTATTTCTGAAAGTCTGAGTTGGTGCATGCAAAGCAGTGGTTCCCCTTCACCTAAATTAATTGAGTAAGATCTAGTAAATTAAATTTGCTTAAAAAACCAATCTTATGATAGTTATCTGGGTGACTTAATGAATGCTTAGTATATATAGTAAATATATGAAAGAGGAAGCAAATTAAAGGTGACATAGACACTCAATATCTCTAATGTAAAATGGTCTAAGAAGATTGCTTTTACTTACTTCCATTAACTCTTTCAGGAGAGATTACAAAATTTAGGAGAGACTTACAAGAAGTGCCACTTTATCTGATGGCATCCAAAAATGAATTCTCATAAGCAGCCTTGTTTCAGACCTTTTGTTTCCCTTTGAAAATTCAGTAACATTTCAGTCAGGTACATTTGGATTTACTGAAGGTCTATTAAGCCAGACTGGCCTTGTACCTTTCTTGGATACAGTGCTTTACTATATTTTTAGGTTAAAGGACATAAGTAATATTTTATCTGCCTGGAATTTATGACAGTATCTGAAAGACTGACAAACAGAAAACTAATTAAAATGGCAAAGATGAGATGAACAGATATATTGTAAAATGGAGAAGAAAATAAAGAAAAGAGAACACGGAAGCTACTGGGTTGGAAGGAATTATGGAAACACCTCAAGGACCAGTCTGGAAATAACCTAATTTAATATTTGTAATTATTATATGACCTGGAGTAGTTTATTACTTATATCCACAAATGATGTCAAGTGGGAAGGCATCATCAGTACAGAGAAGGTGGATCGTTATGCAAGATGAACTGAATTGTAAAGTCTGGAATGAGAGAAATGGGGTGAAATTTAGCATTATAAATAACAAGATTGTGCTTTTGGATGGAAAATTAGATAGACAACACAACACTGAAGGAAAACTCTGAGATCCTGAACATGATGCAGTATTCTGATTGCTCACATTTAGGAACAATTAATTCAAACCAGAATAAAGACAGGAAGAGAAAAGTAGGATAGACAGGAGAAAAACAAAAATTTAAAAAATGGAATGAGCCACAAAATAGAAGCTTCTGAGAGGACATGGTACTTTGTCATATAAAGAAAAGTGTCAAGGGAACAAACACCAGAGATGTAAAATAACTATTTGCCCTAAAGGCGAAAACCAAGTTTTGTCACAGAAAGAAGACGGATTTAAACAATCTGAATAAATTTAGGGTGGAAATTAGAAAAATACTTCAGTCTATTAATAGAACAAAATTCTGGGAGAGCTTTCCAGTAGTAAGAGAGCAGAAAAGCAAACCTAATAAACTTAATAAACCTTCATAAAAATATCATAATGCACATAATCGGTTTATGACTGCATGATGTGATTGCAGGACTGGCCTTGTAGTCCTATTGCCTGCGTGGCTGATTGCTGTGATTGTTGAAATTCTCATGTTTGTAGGAACATCAGATTTGCTATAATTCCATAGCTCATGGGTATGAGCTGTATACAGCTAGTTCTGGTGTTGGGAAGAGGGTGAATTTGGCTTTCCTCTTGGCTCTGGTTGTCCTTTTTACCCCTGTATTTGCTTCCTTCATGCGAGCATAAGTGCCCAAGTCAGTGTGTAGTAAAACAGGCTTTGGACCATCCTGGACTAAATGGTCCACACTCAGCCAGATCTGAGTGTGTTTATGTGCATGTTTAACTGGGATCAGTTCCCCAGAAGAACACTATGCTGCCTAATTATTCCAGTGTTTGTCAACTTCTAGCAAATGAAATTGCTTGTAGAGCTACTGAGCTAGATTATTTTTGCAGTTCTGTTAGCCAGTTTCTTTCAGAAGCAGTTAATTTACCAAAAATAATTTCAGATTAATGTAGGTTGCTTTACACTGTATCTAACCAACTCAATTTATTTTGCACAAATCCCTTATTGAGAAGTGTCTGAAAATCAGAATGTCATTATATTTGGAAATGGACTGCCAAATGCTCTAATGCAGTGCTTTGAGTTCTAAGCCTCAAGAGCTTGCAGGATTTGAGGTTGAGATATGGTCTCAACGTAGTCAACAATGAATAAATAAATGAAGAAAAATAGTATTTTAATGTTATGGCATGATGAGACCTACTGCGAGTGACCAGCTAAGACCTTGTTAAAGTTGTACTGAGCTTGATCAATGAAATCAAATGTTTTATCAGCAAACTCTGCAATGTGGTTGGTGGGCAAGACCAACTGGTCGACTGTGTGTCAGCTATTTTTCAAAATGACAGAAATAGTAATGGATCATCTGGAATGCTATTATTTAGTGCTAATGAATGATTGTTTGGTGATGGAAAAAAAATCAATTATGACAGCTGTGAGAGATGCTGCCCCCATTCCATTATTCCAAAAATAAATAGCAAAGCTGCCTGCTAAGGTAGGAAATAAGCTAGCATTCCCTGTGAGAGGCAAAAGTTACAGGCAAAGAAGCAACTGGAACTTGTGTTTACTGCACATAAACGACGACAGGGTCCCAAGGTACTAGTAGAAGTCCTTGAACTACCGGAGAAAAACCAAAACTTTTTTCCTATTTGTATTGCAGGAGATCAACATATTTTCTCCAGACAGCTGAACAGCTTTTACTTGAGCATCAAACTCTGATTTTTTTTTTGTGAAACCTTCATGCCTGATCAAAGGCAAACTGAGAGCAGATGATGGGTGAGAGACCGTTATATTTGGACTGCTAAGAATTTAAGGAACAAGCTTTTAAAACATAATAAGAACCATAATTTAAAACAAGAAAGTAATTAATTCCATTAAAAAGTAGCAGAAAGGCACAAACTGGCCCCTTAGGCAGATCCCAAATAGGACTGTTCTCACTTGTTGAAATTGAGTTGCTCGAAGCAGGAACTGTGTGCAACTAAACAAAGCTAAAAGCCAAAGGAGAAATACCATTTCAGCAAAGATAGTATGCAGCATGTTAGTCCTTTCTAAAAAGGCTATAGTTAATACAAACTATTTAAGACTCCTAGGGATTTTTATCTGTATCAATATGCATACAGATAGATATAGAAAGATAGATGATACAGATGTAGATAGGCATATACCTAGATATGGATGTATAGATATCATAGTAATCTGACAACAGTTGCAGACAATCCAGAGGAGGGCCACGAAGATGCTGAGAGGGCTGGAGCACCTCTCCTATGAGGACAGGCTGAGAGAGCTGGGGCTGTTCAGCCTGGAGAAGAGGAGGCTCTGGGGAGAGCTGAGAGCAGCCTTCCAGTGCCTAAAGGGGGCCTAAAGGAAAGATGGGGAGAGGCTGTTCAGTAGGGCCTGTTGTGACAGGACGAGGGGTAATGGTTTTAAACTAGAGGGAGGTAGATTCAGATTAGATATCAGGACATTTTTTTTTTTGCACTGAGGGTGGTGGAACACTGGCATAGGTTACCCAGAGAGGTGGTGGATGCCCCATCCCTGGAAAGATTCACGGCCAGGTTGGATGGGGCTCTGAGCAACCTGATCTGGTTGGAGACGTCCCTGCTCCTTGCAGGGCGGTTGGACTAGAAGGTCCTTTCCAACCCAAACCATTCTATGATTCTATGCTTTTGCCTGTGCTTCATTCTAATTCTGTCCTACCAGTGCAGAGGAAGAGGAGGAGGAGAAGTCATGAAAGGGATCAATTGAATGTGCAGACCACCAGGCAATGTCCACTGCACAGCAGTCTGCAGCTATAAGCAGCTTTCTTCTGTGTGTAATGCCAGCCATGCATTGACTTGTTTAAAGAGCAGAACCTATCTGTATGATCAGAACCCCGACAGACTGATCTAGCACTCACTGATTAGGCTGACACTTTCCCCTGAATATTAACAGACTTTGACCAGAGTCTGAACATATTGTGCAGATGTGAGAAAGCAAATAGCAGCAGAAATCTCATCTTTAGGATATCTAAACTGACAGGTGTCAGTTTACTGATAAATAGCAAAGAAATAGGACAGGGAAGAGAGAATATGCTAAAAATACTAAGTTTATAAAATTTCATTAAATGAAACAAGTTTAATTTGTGAATTCTTTTCTCTAGTGACAAGCTGCTAAAATATCAGTTGTACTAATGTGTCACAAAACGAGACACAAATTGAAGGAGACTAAACTTTCCATTTTCTGAAACTCCCATGGTAATGGAATGTGATTATTAAAGGCAGTTGCTAATATGTCTTACGATGAATTTATCTTGGAATTAATACTGATTATCAACCGAAGTCAGCATTTTATTTGTTTTAGCTCAGTTCTCTATGACAGCACAGACAAAGGGAGATTTACCACTAAAATCAAGGGCAGCAGGAGAAGGGTCTTGGGTTAGCTATGAAATCTTTTGAGGGAGCTATCACAAACTTTAACAAGAATAATATGTAAGTTAATGCTGGGAAAAAGATTCTATAAGGATACAAAAAAAAATCATGGTGCAGTTATCACAGCAATCTCTTCAGAAAAATTCGAAACACTGCCAGGCTCTGATCGTCCAACATCTGCCAAATGTGGAACTATCTATGTCTTTCTGGGAAACTAACTGTGTTGGTGTGTGACAGATTATTTGGTGTAATCTAGCCTCATAATTCTTCGGCACAGCAGGAGGTGATAACTAGCACAGTAGACACAACTAAAGTGGTTATGAAATATGAAAGTTGGCACTATTCCCTACCATCAGTTATGGAAATCATAAAGAAATTTTCCATGGTGTTTTCATGGATATTTTCCATGGTATAAAAACTATATAACATTGTTGCAAGGTGGCAAGAGAAAAGTTAAGAGTATTTTATTTCTTCAACAGGAGACCAACATGGATTATGATATCAAAAGTAAAACAAAATAATGTTCTCATTGATCTTGGATCCTCCTGGCAGCCCTAAGCTCTGAGAGCCCTATGATAGAACCCTGTGACATTTTACCGCAGAAGGCCAGTGACAGTGTAGACAGGAGAATTTGACAAAGCATATCAGGGAATATGCAATAAAGCTTCATAGCCAGAAAAAATATTTTGCAGGCCTGCTGAGGATACCATTGGACAACTTTGAAGACATACAATTAATAATCAAGGACAATTGCTGGTGTCTGCAAGCCTTCAGTTCCAGATAGGATGATAGATCAAGTTCCTTCTTCAATACAATTTTGTTGCTGCTAACTTTCTTTGAAGTCATTTGTCATGCTGTGACAAACTATAGATAGGTTTCTGAGGACTTAAGATTTTCTCAGATAAATATAATTATGGTAAGTACAGTCCAGGTTTTCTTACAGCAAATACAAGCTTATTGTGTTCTGGCTTGAGTATTGCTTAATTTTTTTTTTTTCTTCATTCTCTAACTGAACAAATGACAATTAAAAATAATGTACTTGGGATTAATTAACTATATTTTTCCATTTTCAGTCAAATAAAAAGTTTTATTCAACACAAAGCAGCTTGCCTTACTTTTGATGTTTTAAAGTTTGCATTAAAAATACCTATTTGGCTAGAATTGAGAAAGAAATCACATTTAAGCTATAACAAGCTGAAATGCTGAAAATGTTTAATGGCAGCAACACTGTAAAATGAAGCAGCCTTCCCCCTAGTTCATCTGTTCACTGGAATTAGCACACTGATGCAAATACTTCAGTGAATTTTTTCAGTGAAAAAAAAAAAAGTAAACAACAATATTGAGGTGTAGAAATTCTGTAAGCATTATCCATGTCTATAAAGTGGTTTATTAGTACTCTGTGTCTCAGTGGTCTGGGCAGAAACAGATCCAAAGTGACTGCATTTCAATGCAGTTCCTATTCCTAGCTCCTTATCTAGAGTGAGCTTTTGGGACTGGATTAAATCCCTCTAACCTTACAGACTTGATTGATTTGCTATCATAGAGACATATTCGTCTTATCTGCGTAACGCAACAGAAGGACACAGGAATGTCCTGAGGACTGGATCTCAAGCAGACTCTCTGGGCTCAAAAGAAGAAAGTGCAGGTAGAACACAGGATCTAAAACACAAGACAAATGTCTTGGCAGAAAAATGTTTGAGGGAACAACAAAACAATGACCTGAAAAAGTAACTGTTGTTAGTTCTCACTATTATATTGCATTTCATGTTATCTGGAGTATTTTAATATCTGCAGTTTCTGGGAGGAAATAGTTGCAAGACAATCTTTTCATTGCATTCAAAATAAATTTAAAAAACACCAAACAAAACAAAGAACTCTGGTCTGATTGCTGGGGAAGAAAAAGCTGGAAATATTAATGTTAAAGTATTAAGATCCAGAAGGAAATTAAAGAATCGGATGTCTACATTTAGAAGCAGCAACATCGATAAACTGTTACGAATTGAAGAACTCATGCAACAATGAAATATGGAAAAGAGGCAACATTTGCAAACAAGGCTTGAAAAGGAAATTTTAACACCAAGCAAAAATGCCCTAAATCAGCTATTGATAAAGGTACATCTGTGGAACACCTTTCTTTGATCTACCCCTCCAAGCAATACAGGGAATTTGTGATAAATACTATACAAGGTGTTGCATATTTGCATAATAAACATAAAGAAGATGTTAAGCTTCATCCTCCTTTTTACTAAAGCATTCCTTGAACAAAGCAAAACCTTGAACAATTTCTTATGCTCAAAGTCCCCTGGGTTGGCAGAAACAAGTTGTTAGAACAATTTCAAAACATACATATTCATTTATGGATATATGTACAGAATATGTTCAAATATCATATTCTACTGGCTAAGCATTATATTTACGTCGCATCTACATTAATGAGGGTTTGAGGGTCACCAAAGCATCATTATCTGAGCTTGGCCTTGCAAGTATCTAAAAATGTTTGGTGTCAGCACAGCTTGATTCCGTAGCCATTTTCTAAGAATACTTGATGTTAAAACATCCTTATTATGCACTCTGTGCACATTTCTAATCTAACAAATCAACACATTACAGGGCTTATTTCCTTATTACCCATTTACAAAATCGTGATCCTTCTCCTATGTTCAAGGTAAACCCTGACATGATATCTTACATATAATTATGGTATATAAATGATAAAACTCTTAATCAGCTAGGTCTCTCAAGAGCCTGATTGCTTCTGCCTACTTAACGAGAAGCTTTAATGTAGGCAACAGAGCAATGTGTCTAAATATACACCCTCAGGGAAGAATATTTTTCCATACATTTCTGTGCAGACATCCCAAGCGTTTTGATCACAGTTTATCTCTGACAAATTTTCAGTGGCTGTAGACCGGATGGAGAAGGGTAGGTTTGTTTCAGGAGTTAATTTGAAACTTGGACATTTGATATCTCATCTAGTTCAAACCCAGGGGAGCCTGAGAAGGAGCCAGAGGTTTGGAGTTGTTACTGTCTGCTCAGCTGCTTGGTCACTTGTTGTACACGGAGTAGACAGAGTTACACTGGTTATCCAAACCTGCACACTGTGCTGCACTGCTGGAACAAACTAATATTGCTCACAGGAAGTCTTTGCAGAGAAAAAAACCTGAAAGTTAGCCTGGTTTCACCTGTAGCATGGTTTCTTCTGCAAATTAACATTAAAGTAACCTGTATGATTTGTGCAAATAACCTTTTTATCCTTTTTTATTTTTTTCCTGATCCTTCCTTGATCCAGAAACAGGTAAGATTTCACTCAATTAATGGCTCTAATGTGAAGACCGGGTTCTATTAGTTTAATAATGAAAGGGCAAGATTTTGAAAATAGCTTTGGGATGCTTCTCCTGTTGTCATCTGTGCTCCTTTTTGCTTATTCGGTATTTGAGATGCTTCAATCTAGATATTATGTTTGTTTCCATTTCTGAGTTCTGACCTTACTTAGGATTGTTTTTCTGACACACTGTGAAAACCTAGATCCATTAAAGTAATTTTATCTGTCTTAGGAGATTGGGTGATAGAAAGGGATAAAGAACAACAAAGAAAGAAAGAAAAATTAATCAGCTTGCAATCTACGTCAAGAACAATTTTTTTTTTCCCCCTGAAAAAGAGCAGAAGGATCAAATGTCACAAGCTTCCAAAAATAATCTTATGATTGATAGGGATATAAGTTGATGGTTGTCAATCTTAATAAGGTATCAAGAGTGCTGTGTTTCACAGCCAAAGTTTTTGTCTCTGTAGGAAATCAACATCATCATAAGGATGGTTTCAAATGTATGTATAAGAAAATAAGCAATCTGTAAAACTGCATTTCTTTCTGAATTAATGCTAGAAGCCTCAATGTCACTAGTGTGCCACTAGAAAGCTGAAAAAATTGCAGATGTAAACCTTGTCTTCTCTCTCTACTCTGCAGCCAGAGAGCTCCAGACATTTTAAAATAGAGAGGCTGTGGATATCCCTATGGTCTTTTAATGGTATTTTTATTGGAGGCACTGGGACCCAACAGTGAAGCTTCACCTATGTCTTCTGCTAGTTTAACCCTGTGTGGTTTGACTGTGGTAAACAGTACAAACCCATAGACACATCGGTTAGGAGGTACCACTTTGCAGTCTTATTTGCTAACAGTGTATTTCATCGTATAAATCATCCTGTTTCAAGTGAGGGATTGTTTCAAATGGCGTTCAGTCTAGTTTAAATTATTTTGCAACAGTGAGACTTCCCTGTAAGGAAGATTTCACAAGCTAGTAATTTTCCTGGTGTGTACAAGTCACCAGGTATTCCAATTGCATTTTACTTTTCTCACTTCCACATCTCTTAAACTGTGTCTAATAGGCAGTGCTGCTCTGATGTACAACAGTTCCCATCATGGGATCTTGAAGAGCTGAAACAAACATTAATTAGCTTGCAAGACCTCAGTGGAGCTGGAATCTAAATATAGTAATAGAGTGAGAGGAATGGAGAAGAAAATTTTAAGGGAGACTAGCAAGAAAGTGCTCCTTGAAAGAATATTGGAAACTACTAACAAATATCCATTATTTATTTAAAAATGTTTCTCTAGGAGTTTTTGATGAAAATGTCCACAGAGTGTGTAAACAGTCCATGCTTGGAGTTGGTAGAATTTCACATAAGTGTGTTTCCATAGAAAAAAAAATATAGATTTAATGTAATTTTTATATAAAATTTAACCATGAAAAATCCCCAGTGATCCTGAGGTTAGGTGACTCCTCACAGAAAGAACATGTGTGCGCTATGTAGGCTAGGACATCAAAGCCGGCTCTATATCCACTGATGCTAGAAGGCAAGAAAATGAGCCACAGGAACCAATTAGCTTAATAACACATAAATGCCCCTTCCAGACCTGGCGCACCTTCCACACATATGAAGTGCACTGGATGGATGCATTGGGCAAGCGCAACAATAATTTAGGGGTCTCTGCTCTCATCTCACCGGTATAGGTTTGGGATACCCAGAAGAACTTTGTAATATAACTGACAGTAAAGTTTTGAAAAGAGTGAAAGTGTCCTCTTTTTAGGTGATACTGGGTTAAGCTCTTCCCCAGAGGAGCAGTAGAAGGTTTGAGGAAGGAAGTAAATTTCCTTCTGTATTTGGAAATGGAGATGCTGATAGCTTGGATGTTACAATAGTCAATAGAGATGTGTTGGAAAACAATTAAATATCCTCTTTTCTTCCCATTACTTCTGAAATGATCTCTCAAGTATTCCTACCTCCAGAACATATTTTTTTTTCTGTAGACTCAGCAAGATGACATTATAGTAGGGTGACATTTCCCAAGGTACATTTTTAAATTTGTACGCAAGCTTCGTCTTCTTGATAAAATAGAAACTGAAGTTTGGAGGTCACCCCCCTGCTGCAGAAGTGGGGACCCATGGTATGGAGTTTAGCTCCTGACACTGCTCTTTTGCAGGGGACCTTCTTATAGAGCAGCTGATTGCTCCTAGGCCCTGCAAGCAAAGGCTCAATTCTTTAGTTATTCAGTCCCTGGGATTACCTGTTTAGGCTTCAGAACATAAAACTGTTGGCACCTACCACTGACCACAAATGTCATTAGCTTTAATTAAAAAAAAAAAAAAAAGAAAAAAGGTAAGGATCTCAGTAATGAACTGTAGCGCTTCAGTTAATAAAACAGATTATATCTTTCTCTGTACTGCTGCTTCCATGAAGTAATTTCATTTCTATTTCAAGCATAGATTACAGATTAGAAGAGAAGATAAGGAAACTATTTTGCTTGTACAGATAAAGTTTCGGTGTCACCCATCTTTTTTTCTTTATGTCTCCTAGATGTCCGAATAGAGAATAAGGCAGACTATTCAGTGGCAGATGACACACTGCAGGTGTTTCACTCTCATCAAATTATACTTCACAGGATATTAAAATTCCACAAAGACTTGTTTCTCAGAGATTGCAGTTTTACTGCTCTGCTCATTGTTTCTACCTCTTTACCTTTTCTGATCGTTTCATAGACCTTGTAAATCCCCCTATAACATATATATATATAGAAAGAGAATCATAGAATCATGGAATGGTTTGGGTTGGAAGAGACCTGTAAAGACCACCTAGTCCATCCCCCCTGCAAGAAGCAGGGACATCTCCAACCAGATCAGGTTGCTCAGAGCCCCGGCCAACCTGGCCTGGAATGTTTCCAGAGATGGGGCATCCACCACCTCTCTGAGCAACCTGTTCCAGTGTTTCACCACCCTCCCTGTAAAAAATTTTTTCCTGATATGTAACCTGAATCTACTTCCCTCTATTTTAAAACCATTATCCCTCATCCTATCACAACAGGCTTTGCTAAAGTCTTAGTCTCCATCTTTCTTAGAAGCCCCCTTTAGGTACTGGAATATTTTTTGTTTTTTCTGGAGTGCACAAAAGTGTCCTGGTCCCAGCTGGGTTGGAGTTAATTTTCCTCTCAGTTGTCAATGTGTTTTGGATTTCGTAAGTGAAGAATGTTGATAAACACACTAATATTATGAATTGTGCTAAAGAGACCAAGGTCACTGCCTTTCTTCCCAAGTTTTGCTAATGTGCTGGTACAGGAAGGTGGGAGGGATACAACCAGAACAGTTGACCAAAACTGGCCAAAGAGTATTCCATCCCATAATCATCACGCTCAGTACTGAAGTGGAGGTGGGCCAGTGGGTTGATTCTCTTTTCTCTCACTGTTTGGAGTGGTTCTGGGATCGTTTACAGTGGTATTTTTTTTGTTCCATGATTGCTACTCAGGACAGGCTTTATGAGTCATTGGTGGTGAGAAATTGTTCATCATTCAAGCTTTTTTTTAATTATTATTATTCTTCCTATTTTTTTTCTATTGTTGCATATATATATATATATATATAAAATATAAAAGTATCTTTTCATTTGCTATCTTAGTAAACTGCTTTTATGTCAACCCACAAGGTTTTTTTCTTCCCAATTTTCTCCTCCATCTCTTGGGGATGGGGAGGGTGATTGAGCAGCTGCCTGGTAACCTATTGCTGACTGTAGATAAACCACAACAACAAGGCAAAAAGAGTGTTTCCATTGGCCTCTGTAAACTCCAAATCAGTTTTCATGATCAAATTCTAGTCTTTTAATAATTTTAATCTGAATTACATTAATCAAAGCAGGTACAGTAGATAAAGAATGAATCAGATGGTCATTCATTATTCCTGCCCCAAATGTTCAAATTTTAACACACATTTTAGAGTGAGTAACAAAAAAAACCCAAACATTCCAAGGAGAAAATGTATCTGTCAACATGATTTTTAAATGCCGTCTTAAAGAAGAGCTGAGTGTATGTTTCTTATTGAAAAAGAAATATTTCTTCTCTACTAGTAATCAGGGTAGCTATTAAATAAAAACAGCTAAACATTTTCAAATTAACCAGTCCAAATATCTCAGTTCAATAGTTGTAAAATTTGTGAAAAGAAGAACTCTCTGAATCTGCACTGCTAATTTTTACAGGTAGTGGAACAACACTGAAAGATCTGAGAGGACCAGAAATAAATTGGTATTGTGGCATTATCTAAAACAGACGAATAAGGATTACTTAGGCCATCTAGTTTCAATTCAATCTCAAGGAAAAGGACAATCATATAAAAAAATATGGGATGCCAAATACAAAAGCTCATATTGATAATGAAATCACAACCACATAAATGGTTATATGGATGTTACATACTGTCACACAATATTGTTTTTTATGAGATCAAAAGTTTAAAGTTTGTTTTATACAGAAATGCTAGGTAGAACCCCAAATGAAGTTCAAATAAAACTTAATATAAAATAAAATAATATAAATGACAAAATATAAAATCTAATGGAACACATCATTAGATTTCAGACTGTCACCTAAAATAGAGAACCATCAGCCAGTGATAGTGATTCTGTCTCGGCTTAGAGTTATTAATCAAGTTTAGGAATTTTACATAGCAAAATACTAAATAACTGTTGGTAAAATTTATAGATGAACGGGTAATTATAGCTTGTCAAGTGGGGCTTATTTCAGCATAGTTCATGTCTGAGGAATATGCAAAAAAAAATCATTCTTTGATTTATGAACAATTAATATTAGCCACATTTTCAAGCTAAGCAAGCACCCAGCATCCTCATATCTAGTGACTTCAAAAGGCCACTAGACTTAAAAAAAAAAAAAAAAAAAAAAATA
>WHYT01017441.1:494970-516728 GCA_009806455.1 Tetrax tetrax | reverse complement strand
AAAAAAAAAAAAAAAAAAAAAATATTGTAGACCCTGGTATATAATTTGTTAGATTCTGCCATGTATAGTCGAAGGAGAAGGCTAAACATTTGAAAAAGGTTGAGAGAAAAAAGAAAACCACAAAGCTAAACTCACAACACCCTCCCATGCATTGATGAGCACGCCTTATAATGAGTAACTAACCCCCTCTATCTATTTAATGGCTAAACTCCATCTATCTAGCAGCCTGTGATCTGCTAACAAATGTGTACACTAAAGAGATTTCTGACAGCTGATTATTCTTTAATTCATAAGAGAAGAAAATATTGGTAAAATCTACAAGTTGGAAACTGAAGTAAAACACACACACATGAGAGACGGTGCACTTTTTCTAACCAGGGTAAATAACACCTAGGACTCCCTGTTTAATAATGTCAATGTCTGGATATCTTTCAAGAAGATATAATCTACCTCAAATAAATGTACAGGCTTACTTCAGAAGAACTTGGGTAAGACATTTAGGCACATTAATGAAAGGATCAGATCAGATATTTGTAAGGGTTCTTCCCATCCTTAGCTTTACTAGTCTGTATAAACAGGGTGGTTTGACTGATGTCCTGAGTGGTCCTAAATTCAACGTAAACATTTAGGGGGGAAAAAATCATATGAGATTTTGAGACAAATATATCTGTCTTAAAGTAGATCTCTATCTCTTAGTCAATTATCCTGCATCTTCTTAGTCTAAATAAAAGGAACAGGGACATCCAGACATGATTTGTATCAGGGTTTCCACGTATGATGCAAGAAGTGCAGTGTAAATACATGTAAATTTGTTAAATGAAGCAACCTTTCCATCAGAGGGATTAACCTCTGTGATGGAAAGACAAATGGGATAAAGACAAGACTTAGGACCAAGGTTTCAGGAATAAACTGTTCACTGCATGAAAATATGATGGCTTCCAATAGTCTTGATCTCAGTTTTCAAACTTTTCCCCATGGAGACAGTATCCCAGAAAATATTTTAGTGCCTTCCAAATCTATTGTTTTGTGGTTGTTTGAAGCATCAAGTTACTGACCCTGAAGTTATGCTTGCTCATTTTTTTAAGGTTATCTCATTGACTTTCAGTGCAGAAAACTGTTTTAAAGCAACTTCTGTTCCTGGAGCATAGTTTTGCAACATGAAGTAGAATCTACACAGCCTTGATCATTAAATCAGTTCATAAAAGTAGTTGAAGACTCGAAATGACAGGGTTTCAAAATGCACAAAGAATCACTGCTCTCACAAACTGTCCCTGTCTTCTGAAAGAAGTGTTGATTTATGTGTGTTTTTAGTGTTTCATGAGTGATAGGTCCATGAGTTTGTCTCTCATTCTT
This sequence comes from Tetrax tetrax, assembly GCA_009806455.1. Lineage (NCBI taxonomy): Eukaryota > Metazoa > Chordata > Aves > Otidiformes > Otididae > Tetrax > Tetrax tetrax. The sequence continues at coordinate 515,375 of WHYT01017441.1, read as the reverse complement.
CTAGTCCCTCAAAGAGGTGATATTTACACAGACTAATTGGCAAAGCCACAGAAGTAATATGATGCCAGTCTAATGTTCTCATGCAGTTTCATAGCTGGCCTTTCTATTATGACAAGTTGCCATGCTTAAGGATAATGAGAGAATTTATTTCAAGTGACATATCAAGCGCTCAGAAAAGTCGAAGTTACTGTAACTTAACATTTACGCATCACACGCATTGTACAACTCTCTGACTTTATCATTGTGAACTAGTAACATTTTATAAAGTAATCTAATTGTGAAATATATTAATCTTTTCTGAGATTCCCCTAAGGATTCTATGTGCTCCATGTGGATCAGGTAAAAAATTGCTACTCCTAGAAACACACACAAAAAAATAAGAAAAAAAAAGTCTATGACTCTAGACAACTAAATTAATTGAACATGGCCATAATCCAAATTCAGGCCTTTGCTAAGGTTACTCGAAAGTATTCAGAGACCAATATCACACAAAATTTATCTAATGGACAGTGATAGACCTTAATCCTACCTTTCCCTCAGAATATTCAGAATAGCTATGAAATCCTGGAGAAATGAAAACGTATTTCTAACATTGATAATTGTTTATAAAAATCTTACTTGCTTATATTTGCACACACAAAAATATCCAAAGATACAACATATATATCTAGACAAATTGTAGTCTCTTTTCATAGAGTTTGGTAATTTGCTGGACCAGTAATTGCACAAACCTCATTAGAAACAGAGAAAACGTCTAAACATACACAAAATGCCACACTATGCATCAAATCATGTACATTTTCACTTAGTCACAGCAAAATTATTTTAAAAGAGAAGAATCCTCAATTTTGAATAAATAAATATTTTATGCTTTATAAAATTGTAATTTATAGTATAAAATTATATACAGCTGGGGTTCCAGTTTGTCATTGGATTTTGAATTTGGATTTAAAATACAAATAAGAACGCTGGGGTAGAAATGTACCCATATGTGTGCTGTCATTGGAAATGTTTCTGTTTGTGCTACATTTATGTGTGGGCTTTGTTATTGTAACATCATTGTTCATTAATTTATTCCTTTTATTCCTATTATTTTTTTCATTAATTTATTCTTGTGGTGCTTCACCTCTGAAGTGTCAAAATCACATTGGAAAGTATAATTTAGGCTACAACATTCTACCTTTTTTTTTTATTATTTTACTGCAGACATAAGAAGGAAAATACAGTGTACCGGTAATTAAAAGTAGATAATGTTTTCAATAAGTTTGAGAGGTTTATCGTGAGCTAATCAGATGTTAAGAAGAAAAAAAAAAAACCCTCTGTTTACTTGTACTTAAATTGTACAAGTACAACTTGTCAAGGTCAAGTTCTAATTTTCAGGCTTTTGGATCACCTTCTGTCCGTGTCTTCTGCTACACCGTGTTAGGATGGGGACAAAGTGGAATCATAGAATCAGGGAGTAATTTAGGTTGGAAAGGGACTTTGGAGGTTACTTGGTCCAGTGTCTTCACTGTACTGAAAATCCCCAAACTGTATATACTTTGTAAGATGACCTCTCACAAGTGCTGAACAGTAGGAAACAGCCACTCTCCCTGCTCTGCTGGATATGCTCTTACTAACGCAGCCCATGATTTTGTTGGCCTGTGAGAGCACGCTGACAGCTGGTGGGTTCCTCACTGCAACTGTCCAGGCCTCTTCTACAAAGCTGTTCTCTCCAGTCAGTTCCTAACTTGTATGGGGTTATTCAGTCTCAGGTGCATGACTCTGCATTTGCCTTTGCTGAATTTCATGAGGTTTCTGCCAGTCTGTTGAGGTTCCTCAGCACATGGGTTGCTCCCTCCAGCTTGAGGCAGGCTTTTGAGTCGTTCAGGTTAACAAAGAGAGGAATAAGTTCAGAAGCAGAAACTTTGAGGTACTCTCAAAAGTTGTCTTTTGGACAATTTAAGCCATTTGGAGAGCCAAAGGGCACATCTACCCAACAGAGTCACAGTTCAGAGCCAAGACAATTGAGGCATGCCCATACTATCTGGAGATGACTCTATAGCATTAAAAGGATATGCAACAGCTTAGCACACAGTGTAGCACACTGTTAATACCAGTTATTACAGGAAAAATTATTAGGAAGACAGGAGAGAAAGAGAGAAGTGAAGAGACATATCTCACATTCAGGATATCTGAGGACATTTCTTTTGGGAAAGGTCAACACTTGTTTTTTGAAAAGGGAGTTCGGAGGTGGTACAGTAAGAAATGAAGATGAGCAAGGATGACTCTGAAGACTAATACCCCAAAATACAGTAAAGTACAAGGTTTCTAAATGACAGCAGGGACAAGAAAAAAAAAATACTGAAAATCACACTAAACCAGATATTATAAACCAAAAGGGACATCCATCAAAATAAATGGCTGAGAACAGAGAAGACATTAAGGATATGATTTAGAACATTAGTGAAAAGCCCTGGTAGCTAGTAGAGTTTTAGAGGACAGATATTTGTCACACATACTTGAAATACTCCATTGGGTTAGCAGTCCAGAAGCTAGGAGCCTGCATTAAGCTTTCCTTTAAAGTCAGGGAGAGCAGGAAAATCCTTCGGATAATGATTGAAAAGTTGATCTCTGGAGGCAAGTCAAGGGAAACTATATTCTTAACGTGAGTGTCTCAATCAAATTAGGCTCAGGATCATGTAACCTAAACACCTAAATCACCTTTTCACAATTACTCAGCTATTTCCACTCATGGCCTCCTGTGTGGGTTCATGCCCTAAAGGTGAAGTACACTTTTTTACAACTGTTTTAAAAGAACCGAATTTTAAAACTCACTCCATGCAGCAACCACAGATAGAGCAAATGTACAGCTTCAACCTACATAAAAGATACAGGAGCTAGCATATCCGTGCTTCTGAAATCCTACTGTGAAAATTAAGCTTCTGTATTTTTTAATGGGAATTTCTATTTTATTTAAAAGTAAGTACCAATGGGATTTATAAGATTAGGCAATCAAGGTTTTAAGTGGTGGTCATTACTATTATTTTTTTTAGCCTGGGTGCCATCTTTAAAATTAAATTTTTAATAACCTTTCAGATATATAGCCTTAGGGAAATAATTTAACAGTAGTTCAAAGGTTTAATGTCACAGTAAAGACTTTGAAATATTATGTGACCACCTTCATTATAGAAAATCAGTGTTCTTAAAAAAGTAATATATCAAAGTAAAAATACTAATGAGGAAAACATATGGAGCCAGCCCCAAAAGGCAGGTGAGAAAATAAACTCAGCTATGACAATGCTTTTGTAGGATTTCCTCTGGTGTTTACTAAATTGTAACAGTTCCAAAATCTTCACAATCAGGCTGTAATAGTTTATAATTTAAGAATGTGAAAGGGGGTAGTGCCTCTGAACTTCATCACCAAGTGAAGGTTAGACACAACTTTGACCTTGGGAGTATTCTCCCTCCCCTCCATCCCATGGTGGTGTTCAGCCCAGAACTATGATGGTGGAAATCCATCAGTGAATATGGAAACAAACTAAATGATGAGATACAGTAGAGCTTTTGGAAGATTATATCCTATTCAAAGTAATACAGCTGGTCTGACCCTAAGCCTCTGCCTAACACTAAGGCACTACAAGTTTTTTCATGGTTTCCTGTTTGATCCAGTTTCAGCAGATACTCAGTTACCAATGGTACCTCTGGATTTCAAATGCTGCCTTTATTTCTCAGGATAAGGTCACTGTTATTTGTGAAAGTAGGAGAATCATTTTGTGTTTCAAATCTCTTTCCAGAATATTACCGAAATACTTGAATTTAAAATGTCATAGGAGCATGCATTCCTTGTCTGTTTTTTATGTGGTTTGTTGGGTTTTTTTTCTGAAACACAAAAACAGTCCCACTAATTAAAGTTTGCTTATGTTGTAAACAAATGAAAACAGGCTCCTGAAAGATTTATCCAGCAACATCTTTAATAGCTTTCAGCTGACCTATAAACATTTAGACGGTCCATTCCAGATCTGTTCTGCATTCTTGAATGACTATAGTTAACATGATACTGCTCACATTCTTGTGAATGTTCAACATCTTTGTCAGCAACATGGACAGTGGGATAGAGTGCACTCTCAGCAAGTTCACTGACAACACCAAGCTGTGTGGTGCTGTCAACACGCTGGAAAGGAGGGATGCCATCCAGAGGGACCTGGACAGGCTGGAGAGGTGGGCCCGTGCCAACCTCATGAAGTTCAGCCAGGCCAAGTGCAAGGTCCTGCACCTGGGTCGTGGCAATCCCAGACACAAATCCAGGCTGGGCGGAGAATGGATCGAGAGCAGCCCTGAGGAGAAGGACTTGGGAGTGATGGTGGATCAGAAGTTCAGCATGAGCAGACATTGTGCCCTTGTGGCCCAGAAAGCCAACCACATCCTGGGCTGCATCAAGAGGAGAGTGGCCAGCAGGTCGAGATTCTTCCCCTCTATTATGCTCTCGTGAGACCCCACCTGGAGTACTGTGTCCAGTTCTGGAGCCCCCACCATCAGAAGGATATGGACCACGAAGGGCCACAAAGATGATCAGAGGGTTGGAGCATTATTCCTATGAGGACAGGTTGAGAGAACTGGGGCTGTTCAGCCTGGAGAAGAGGAGGCTCCGGGGAGACCTTATAGCGGCCTTCCAGTACCTAAAGGGGCCTACAGAAAAGGCGGGGAGAAATTCTTTAGTAGGGCCTGTTTCAATAGGATGAGGGGTAATGGTTTTAAAATAGAGGGAAGTAGATTCAGATTAGACACTAGGAAAAAAAATATATATACTGAGGGTGGTAGAACACTGGCCCAGGTTGCCCAGAGAGGTGGTGGATGCCCCATCCCTGGAAACATTCAAGGCCAAGTTGGATGAGGCTCTGAGCAACCTGATCTGGTTGGAGATCATAGAATCATAGAATCATAGAATGGTTAGAGTGGGAAGGGACCTTCAAAGGTCATCTAGTCCAACCCCCCTGCAAGGAGCATGGCCATCCCTGACTAGATCAGGTTGCTCAGAGCCTCATCCAGGCTGGTCTTGAATGTTTCCAGGGATGGGGCATCCACCACCTCTCTGGGCAACCTGTTCCAGTGCTCTATAACTTTCAGTGTAAAAAATTTTTTCCTAATATCCAGTCTAAATCTACCTCCCTCTAATTTAAACCCATTACCTCTTGTCCTATCACAACAGGCCCTACTGAACAGCCTCTCCCCATCCTTCCTGTAGGCCCCCTTGAGGTACTGTAAGACTGCTATCAGGTCTCCCCGGAGCCTCCTCTGTCTCTGCTCCTTGCAGAGGGTTTGGACTGGATGGGCTTTAAAGGTCCCTTCCAACTCAAACTATTCCATGGTTCTAGGATTCTTGTGAAACTGGTTGGATGGTAGTATATTGCTCAAAATAATAATGATGGCACAAAAACTGGAATACCAAAAAGTAAACCATGTGCTTCAAGTAGAGTTGAAAGTTTAAAAATTAAATGTATGCTCAACAACAAGGCTGAAAATATCAATTGTCCTTTATATTTTCCTATTCTCATATACACTGTTGCATAATTTTAAGTAAGAATTTTACAACAACTGGGATGTCAACAGAGATTTCACAATGTGCATGTCAGTGGTAGCAGATGTGCACCAAGTCAGTATATTGCTATTTAGTTTCAAAATTTATGTATGATTTTTTTTTTTTTTAAACTTTCCGCATTGCAAATAACTGACTCTATAATATGGATTATCCACAAATCGGTTATCACAAGAACAGCAGGAAGGGCTGGAAAACAAGAAGTGTAACTTCTGAAGAGACTGCCATCAGTCTTCTTTATTTGAACTGCTAGGAAAAGCTATGTAAATAGTGCTAAATAAATGAAAGATTTCAAAGCTTGTTCAAAGCTAGACAAACAGATGGTTACAGACAGAAAGAGGATTTCAAGAAAAAAGAATGAAATAATATTGTTCTATTGGATTCATATTGTTCTCGTGAAAGGACTGCATAACCAAAGATCAACAAAAATAAGACTAAAAATATATTAATACAAGGCTAACACATTGCTTACTATATAAGGTATTATTATATTTTCTGATTTACTGTAAGTTGTTACACCTGCTGGAAACAACACGATACTTAAATCTCTTTTCATATTTCAACATGTTTATTCCTATGACAAAAATCAAAAGCAACAAAATAGTTGAATTGCTAACAAAAAGTAAGTGAAAAAAAAAGATTTTAAATGCAAACTTTTTTTTTGACAGAAAATTATCAACAATATTTTTCCACTTTCTATTAACAGACCTTTTTCATCCTGTGTGCCCCCCTGGGTCTCTTCCAGATGGAAACAAGTAGAATAATTAATAAATGAAACTGCTCAGCATCATTGCCAGATCTTAAATATTAAAATCCAGGCCCAGAGAGGGAAATCATGCATGCACATTTAAGTGTGCATGAATAAGTAAGTAAAATGTCACAGACTCATTGCCCAGGCCATCTAGTTCTACTTTATGCCTGAACATTACCAGGCACACCTGGCACTGGACCTACTGCGTACTTGTGATTTATCTGCTTGTTTACTCTTGCAATTTTTGTGGTTAACATAATTCTGTATAGATATAAATTTACTTTCCATGATTGCAACCAGTTGCTGCAAAAAAAAAAAATTGTGAGAAAAAAGTTATGTAGGCAAAGCATAGCTAGTATGGGGTCTGACAGTACAAAGCAGGATAGCCCAGATTACATTAAGAGTTTTGGCACCTGTCCCACTCAGCTCTCTGCAAGTAAGCATCATCTGGTGTGGAACCATACGCAACTGATTAAGAGCTTGCTTTCTCAAACCAATCTTCCACTAAAAATATCTATGAGTATCTATTTTACGTTGAAGCAGAAATTCCAAGATATCTTGTGTAAGTCAATGAAATTCATTCCATTAATTTTGAAACAGACAAGGCAAATTATGATCTCAGAAGACTCTACATAAAGCTTAATGGCTTCTCTGGAATAACCTCAAGTTTATGTGAGTGCCACATACATTAGAATTTCATATTAGATCTGACATTTTTCAACACAAAATCATCCAAGAAGAGAAAAAAAAAATCTATTTATTGTGATCACCCCACACAAAACCACAAAATGTACTATTATTTCACAAGATTATCTAAGCTCTGCATCCTCTTTTGCAAGGCCATAGGAGGATGGGTTGATAATTTTCTTCAGCATCGAATGACTTGAGCGTGCAAAGCAAAATGAGATACATGCACTTCTTCCTAGACCTCTTTCATGGTGTTTTCCGTGACTATGTTTAAAGAATGAAAAAAATAAGCAGCAAAAGATGTGTTACTGGCTCACTGTGATTAACCAAATTCAATTATTCTGCCCATGGTGTTTTGAAGAATGCACTAAAACAAGAGCATAAAGTGGACACACCTCACCAAGGCTATGACATACAGTCTCTCAGCATCCTGCTGCTAGTCCTTCTAACTACAAGAAATCTACCAGCACAGATTGCAATTACAGGGTAATTTTTTATGATCTTTTTCCCAGTACAGAAGTTCATGCTTCTCTGATCATCTTACAAAAGGGCAAGATTGTCTACAAAGAAGGTCAAGTCTGTCTCTTTTGCAAGCACAGGTGCTTTGACCATTCAGCACAGAATTTAAACTAAGTTGCTAAATTTAAAGACAAGCATATGCTTTTACCCATCCACTGCTGTATGAATAATGGTTCTTCATTGTACTCAGGATCACAGCATGGTCACCATTTAACCTCACTGTGTTCTAAAGCATTTTGAGTGATGGTCTGAGCTCAGAGTGGTGCTACATAAAACTGTGTCCCCACTCTAAGGGTAGCTGGCAATTTAAGCAGTATAGGACGAGTGTTGTGTATTAAAAAGAAAGACAAATCTGTGGTTACAAGGAGAAGTTAGAAGAGGGGATTATGCAGTCTCTTCTCAAATTTCCCTCTGCCTTGGGGGCTGACTGCAAGGACTTTGTATTTCGATCTGATGGAAAAAATTAGTTCTGGTTTCAACAGTGAAAGACTTCAAAATAGGCTCCTGCACTTTGGCTTATATTGCCTAAAGTGTTCATTGGATTTTTCTGAATCATCAGAGCAAAGGGAAGAAATATAGTTCCTCTCCCGAGAGAAAGTATCAGCTAGTAGACATGGCTTCCATTCCCCATTGTGCCACAGTACCTCCCCAGCCTCCTCCATCCTCCCTCACTGCTCAGCACGTAAAGTTCTGCTCAGGAAATCTCTGTGCCCTTGGAGATTTACCTTCAAAATCACCAAAAAGTATCAACAGCTTTCTGTCCATGCTTATTTCCCTGGCCCCATGTAATCTCTGTGAGGTAAAAGGCAAATCTGAACCCACTTTTATATTGTTCTTCATCCCCCTATTGCTCCCCCATGTTTTCTTTGGACTTTTAAGAATGAAGATGTTATGCATTAGATTCCCTCAGTAACACCTTAGATTGTACAAGACAAAAGTGAAATTAGAGGATTATGGTAATTCCACATATTTGGTACTGTTCTGCTATGGAATGCATCTCTCTCTTTTTATAAAATAAAGCAAGTCCTTATTAAATTAAAAAAAAAAAAGGCAATCAATTTCCATGGAGGAAGAAAGGATTAACATGACCACAACATTAACTGAGACGTGGAAAACCCGCAGAGTAAAAGAAAAAAAAAACTCAAGAAGGAGAAAATAAAAAAAAAAATAAATCTCCAGTGTAAGAGGTTTTTTGTTTTTTTTTTCCCCCTAGCAGCAGAGGAGATTATGTGTGCTGGAAAGAGATGCAGTTTCAGCTTTGCTTCAGTAGCTGTAGCCTCGTCTTTGACAAATTCAAGAAACATAAACCTAGAGTGGTGACATTGTAAGGCTGAAATTACAGAGCATAAAACAGAGCAATGACATCGAAATGAATATTGTTCCTGACTTGTATTAGAGTAGCGAAGGTGTAAAAAAAGGCTACAGATTGTCTAGTGCCTGGCATTTTTCTGCATTTGGGACATCCTCATCGCTGGTGACAGTGCAATGACCTTGTACGAGAATTTTTAGTAGAACAGTGGAGTCAAAGGACAGAGTGTTCAAATGCAATTATGTCAGTTACATATGCTTGCTTTCACCTGGCTTGCTTCATCAATGTTCACATTAATTGTATTCACAAGCTACATTCCTTATCTTTTTTTTTGCCTACTTGAAAAGAGCAGAAGTCTTCCTGATATATGAGTCACTACTGTACACTGTCAGCTTTCAAAAGACAAGAAAAAAAAAAAAAGTAATGAAATTTTACCACTCTTCGGCTCTGGATTAGTTCCAGACCTCCCCATTGACACTATTTTAATTTAAGTAAATGCCAGCTTCTGTGAAGATTTTTATTTATTAGCCTTTTGCTCATTTCAATATTCATTTATAAGTTAATGTATAAAGTGTGACAGTCACAGAAGAGTGTATGTGGCAAAGCATAGCACTAACACGAAAATTATTTCAAAAATTAAGCTGCAGGAAATTGGACATTAACCTCCTTCACAAATATTGTGTATAATAACATGGATTTCTCTAGCAATTTGCATCTGGTTTGAGGCGCTCAGCTTCAGCTGTGGTCTCAGAAGTGTGAAACATCCATTGGTGAAACTATTATGATAATTTTGTTGAGTTTCTAGAAATAAAAAACATCCACAAATCACAAAGTCATGTCTGTAAGTCTTGGCCAGGGCAGCTACCCATTTTTAAACATGCCTGTAATATTGCTCCCTTTTCCCTTTACTTCACTTAGCTTCTCTCCTTGCTATTACAGTTGCTTATTTTCAGCTCTGTATTCCCATTATGTCTCTAACTGTGGTCATTTATTTAGTGATTGCAGTAATCCAACCTTAGTATATCGATTGTAATCACTGAATCAAAGACTCTTCTCCTGAGGGAACATAATCTTAACAAGAGGGCTGCTTGCCCTTCTGGATAACCTGGATACTTTGACAGCATGTCACCTTAAAAGTGTTTGCATCAACATGCAGTGCACAAATTAAAAAAAAAAAAACTAACAAACTAATTAGTTTTCTTCCATTTACAACTAAGAAAATCTTTGCCATCCTTGATATAAGAAACTAGTTGGAAGTCCAGGCACTGCATTATGTGATGGGCATTTGATTATTAGTAGAGCTAAATGTTCCTGTCTGTCGGAGAATCCCAATGTTTTCAGTCTTGAATCCAAGCTTCTGGCTACAGTAGCAGCTCTTCTTTGTTAGTGGTCCACAAGGATGGTTATAGTCCTCAGAAATAAATTGACAAGTCCAATGTGAATGACTAAAAAGCAAAAGATGATGAATAATGATTTCTTGAGAATTCACAGATCTTGCTTCCACCATAGATCCTGCTCCTAAGAAAAGTCTCTTAGCCACAACCCTTTTAGCAAGGAAAGTGCCAGAATACCTCTTAAGAAGATGCCATTCAATGTGCAAACAGAAATTATCTAGGAATTGTTGGCTACTACAGAAATATGTTAACAAGACAAGTCATTGTTATTCTTACATTGCTTTTTCAAGATCCACGTGCTATTCCAGATATGTGTATGACGAGATACTGATGGTCACAATGACTAACCAGTGAAGAAGAGTCCAGTCCTACCCATGAGCACACTAAAACACAGCAGCCAGGGAGAATGGAAGGATCACCCATTTATAACTACCTGTAAGATCTCTCCATATTAGGAACAGCATGTTGTCATAACAAAGAGTTATTACTACATTCCTACCGCTCTTTTTACACATGTAGTAGGTAAAGAAGAACACTGGGGTTTGTTCTTCATATTCTGTTTAGGACAGAGGTATGATGTGACACAGTAAGAAGCAGCTTATCTGACATATTTTGATTCATAAATTCACTCCCAGTTGTGTAATTTTCTATGTTTCCTCAAGGCAGATTGCAAAGTACTGTCCTAGATTACATTAAGATAAACACTTCTTCTTCATTAAGTTTTCTACTCAGAAATATTTTCTTTAACTACAGATAAAAGATTTAAAGTACTAAAAGCAGAAGAGGTACTGATCAGTGGGTTCATTAGGAATGACTGGCTTCTCTAGCTGTCAAAATGTCAAGTTATTAGTGTTACAGAAACTAATTGATTTCTGCTTGCCATGTTGTTATCAGAGACATGAGCTAATTTGAAGGATAAACATTTCCTTTGTACATTTTACTTGCTACACTTTCAAGTTAATTTCAGGTACTCATCCTCTTGCTCATTTTCCACATTCAAGCTGGCATGGAGCCAAGTGACTTATTTGTGCCTAGTTTTAGTTTGGTTTTTTTCTTCCTTTTACATACGAAAAAACAAGAAATACTATTTCTAAAAACATGAAAGGGAATTAGAAGTTACAAGTTCTGGTTTCACAACTAACTTGGTCCTAGATCATAATGAATTTTAAATTTTAACGTTATATTGGTGAATTTAAATTATATCTCTAAGAAAATAAATCTGCAAAATAGAGAACATTGGTTTATTTCAGAAAAAAAAAAGACACACACAAAACCAGAAAAAGTAAAATAGTTAACAATTTTTTTTTCTTCCTTCCCTTTGAAGACAATTCTAATTAAAAATTTACCTTATTTTGAGTGGTTGAGATTAGATAACATTCATGAGTACCTTCCAACCAAATCTAGTCTAAGATGCTTAACTTTACATGCTCCAAGTATGAAAAAAAGTCTACATTTAATTATTAGTTCACTAGAAAAGAAGATGAATTAATATTTTTTTCAAATTTCAGCAGATTAAATAAAGGGATTTTTTTTCTACCAAATATGTAAACGAGGGGTAATGGTTTTAAAATAGAGGGAGGTAGATTTAGATTGGATATTAGGAAAAAAATTTTCATAATGTGAGTTGTAGAACACTGCAACAGGTTGCCAAGAGAGGTGGTGGATGTCCCATCCCTGGAAACATTCAAGGCCAGCCTGGATGGGGCTCTGAGCAACCTGATCTAGTCAGGGATGTCCCTGCTTCTTGCAGGGGGGTTGGACTGGATGACCTTTGGAGGTCCCTTCCAACTCTAACTATTCTATGATTCTATGATAAACCTCCACACATAATTTATTAACAAGAGCCAACCTTTATTAACTGATGGAATACACAAAATATTTGAGTCAATGAAAAAAAAAAAGTTGTGTATTCATGAACCTGAGATAATATCCAGAGAGTAATTAAAAATATTGTTGTCTAGTTTTTGTCCAATTTAAAAAATAATTATTTTGATAGTTTTATAAGAATGATCAACATTAAAAATTTAAATATAGATTAAAAAAACTATATTGCTGGTTAGATAACTGTCTTTGCATTATGATTATCATCTTGGTCTAAGTCTTGGAAGATATTTATATTTTCTACATCAGCATAGTTTTATTTCCTCAGAAAAAAATACAGAGATGAATTCCAAATTATTTGCTTTACGTCAGAGAGCTAGAGAAGTTGCAAAAAGCTTGAAGAAAGTTATCTGGAAATTGAATTCATCCTCATTCCCAAATTAGTCATACTGAAAATCTTTTGAATGCTGCATCTCCACCCCACTAGTTCCTCTTACTTTCCTTCTCTTGAACATATGGTACTACCAAGCACTTGTCTTCACATGGCAGAGAAATGATTGAGAATGTACACAGGACTTCTAACATGAGTTCCAAAGGTCAAACAAATAAAATAATATTTGTGCTAATGAAAGAGAAGAAATCATCAGCAAAAGTAAAAATTTCAGCAGCAAGTTCGTGGCTCAAACACTCAGTGTCCCAGCTGCTAAGGCACTTTTAAGCGGATTATGCTGCACCGTCTCTGAGAAGCCAGTCACTTGTGATAAGGTTCCCTCTCCAAGGACTAGAGCATTACATACTCAGCCAAAGCAGTGCAAATATTGCCAAACATCTACCACAAAATTCTTCTGAAAGCAAGAGGTCCTTGCAGTCCTAGAGATCCCTCAAGGACTGCTAGTGGCAACACTGCATTTGTTAGGATGAATTTATAGGGCACGGCTGCAGCATTCTGCATTAAGCTGGAATATGTTTCATGTGCAAGATTAACAGACTCCTTCCTAAAAAGATACTGATATTCAGGAGGTCTGAAACTGCAGCTATAAGCTTCTTGATCTTGCATAGCCACAATTTGCAATGCAAAAGTCATCATTACAACTCAAGTACTCTGTGCCTGATTTTTATTTGCATGTGTGATGCATGGAAATCAATAGAAAGATTAAAACCCCATCAAAGAAAGGAGTGAGAAGAGGAGATGGTCACAAAGGTTTGCTTCAGCTGCAGGAGGCTCAACATCCCTGAGTTTAATTGTGGTCAATGGAGAAAGGTCAACATCTCCAAAGGGCAATGCTCAAAATTAGGCTTCTGCTCTGAAACTTTCCCCATTTCACAGAGGAATTTCCCGTTGTCCAGTAACTAGAGAAGAACTCATGGGAGTCTAGTCTCATTACTTTTGGGGAATATCACTGAAAGAGATCTTTCAGAGTTCAATAAACGTACATACACAGTGACACTCCAGATAGATGTGTCCTCACTTTCAGGGAGTTCCTGTTTTCTTTTCACTAAGTGGCGCTTTTCTGTGTGTTGATTTTTTTCTAGATTACTTTTGAGAGCTATTGATATAGAACAGCGATATTTAAGTTGACAACATTTCTGCATACACCAGTTAGAGACTGAAGACATCACTACATTCCATATAGGATAAACTATTTGCTAGATGCAGTAGGGACATATCTGGAGCCATGTAATTATATGAAGGATTAGGATCCCAACAGGGCAGTGGACAGGAGAATGAGATCATTATGCAGTTACACATTTTACCTTAGCTTACAGGACACCTTTCATACTATTTGTCTCAGTGGGGTTAATTTGCAAATACAGCTTGTCTTCTCTCTGTGCTTATCTAACCCTTCTGATGAGACCTTTACATGTCAATTTTTTCCTGTTCCCTATCTTTATGTGTGTGTGTTATGCCCATAATTTTAAGATTACTCCATCTGTACTGCTTATAGAGGTGTGTTCCTATGCTGTCAGTGAACTAGGTCTTGTTTTGACCAGGTAAAAATTATTTTTTCTCTATTACATTGTCAGATAAGTTAAAAATCTCGGTGCAGTCAAATCGTATGAAGTGTTCCTTTTCACTTTTGATATAGTGTCTGTGAACGGTCTTGAAATGCAGAACCAGATCGCAGCATGACAACTGTAGACTAAATGTATCCTTTGGTTTTTCATTTATCTATTTTTTTTCCTCCTACTTCTGCAAAACTCAATTAAGAAGTACTTATCTGCCTGTTCCAATTAATTCAGTATTTAAGCATAGGAAAATTTCTTTAGCAGAAATCGTATAGAAGTTTATTAGTGACCCCAACAGCATTTTAGAGGTAGAAACATAATACTTCATAATTTCAAAGCTGAGTCTTATTTATGTCTTTAAACCTGTAAGTGTTGGTTTCCTTGCTGGTTTTAAAACAAGAAAAGACAATCGCTTCATTGGTACCTTTCTGAAAATTCTATGCAACAGCAGAAGAGAATTCAGTACAAAATCCTTGAGACAAGTGGAAAGAGACATGCTGCAGGATTTATATCAATTTCAGTAAGAAATACAAAACAGAAATCAACCCAAAGTGGATTTGAGACAAAAACTCAAAATTTTCTAAAAATTATTTGGTAAAAGTTATCAAACCAATATTTTTACTTAATTAAAAATTATTTTTTAAAAAGTTAAAAAAGAGAAATAGTTATCAAAAAAATAAAAAAGAAAATTCATTAAGACAAATATGTGTCTCAATGCACTTTGTTTCTCGTACCTCAGAAGTTAGAATTGTTTCGTGGTCCCACTCTAGGTACAGCTATCCATTTCAGCAAGAAAGGTTTGAAAAGAGAAGAAAAGAAGAGCTTACCTATGTCACCACTTTCAGTAACTGCATCAATCACCTCTTCACTTCAGAGTCGTCAATAGATTGATGTTGTCTGGAGGACTATAGTGTCCTGTAATGAGAAGTTATAAATCATATGAAAAAAGAATCTATCATATTGAAACAATAATAGTATAGAACAACCTAAACTGCGATCCAGAACATTGTGTTCATCTATGATTTCTACACAGATGCCCACAAGTTATATATTACTTCTCTAAGTTTGATCTATATAACGAAGAAGTCAGAAGAACATTTGCATTGTAATGTGAGTAAAATATATACAAAGGTTAAGTTTTAACCTTTACATTAAATTGTTGTGTGGTTTTTTTTTTTTTTTGTTATTTGGCTTTTTTTTGTTTGTTTGTTTGTTGTTTATTTTTTTTTTTACAGGAGCTAAAGGAAGAGGAATAATCCAATTACCACATTATAGTATCTCTAATTATCTAAAATGTATTTTTACATTCCATGTCATAATTTTGAGATGAAATATGTGAAGTCTTATTGTTATTTTTATGTAAATTCAAAAATCTTTGCCTGCCTGTGTAGTATATTAAAGGTAATTCCTCACTTTCAATATCAAGAGATATCAAACACAGTAAGGAGAGGACTGGATTAAACAAAAAAAAAAAACCAAAACCACAACGTTTTTACTACTGGAAAAAAATAGCATGAGACTGGGGAGCAAAAAAGAAAATAGAACTAGATCTCTGAAATGGTTAAACTGATATAGGGGACTCAAATTTTCTTCTTTTTAATTCACATCTGAGTGTTCAGCATTGGTCTTTGACATTTACATTAAATGCTCCAACAGTGAGTCAATTAACTATTCTGAGTTGAAATTCAGCACTTCATCCATCTGTCTCTTACATACATATATGCAAATTCAATTCTGGACTGAAGAAAATTTCCAGGATAAAAGTTTTGTTAGAATTGGCATATTTCAATAGAATAATTTGTTTTATTGGAAATAGATGGAGTTAATTTTCTTCCCAGTAGCTGCTGTGGTTTTGGATTTAGCATGGGATTTGGTATGTGAAGAATGTTGATAATACACTGATGTTATTAGTCGTTGCTAAGATATCGAGGACTTTTTCCAGCTTCTCTGGTTTTGCTAATGTTCAGGTGCAAGAATCTGGAAGGAGTATAGCCAGTACAGTTGACCCAAACTGGCCAAAGGAAGTGTTCCATACTATAGACATCATGCTCAGTATGTAAGTGGGAGTTGGCCAGTGGGCAGCTCTCTTTCTGTCTCTTGGGATTGTTCCAAGATTGCCCTTGTTTCTGTTCCTCAATTGCTGCTCAGGATGGGCTGTATCGGTCATCAGGTGGTGAGAAATAGTGCATAATTTGTTTGGTATATTTTTCACTAAAATTATAATTACCATTATTATTAGCCCACCTGGGGGAGTTGAGGGTGAGTGAGTGGCTGCATGGTACTTAGTTGATGGCTGGCATTAAATAAGTATTTTTACCATTGTAGGCCTTTGGGATACTCCCAAACATGCAGATTAAGTTTTGCCTGTGTTTTAATGTGTTATGTTACTACCAGTTGCTAAATATGTGTATTTTTATCAAATCACAGATTAAGTCATAATTCTATTGGAAACAAACAAAAAAAAATAAAAATGTTAAGTATCAGCTTCCAGAGGAAATATTGGCATTCTTTGATTAGCACGATGAAAAGTGAATTTGAACAATACGAATAAATGGAATTTCCATGTTGTATTATCTTCCACGAGTGAAGGGGACATGCACAAAATGAAAACTAGAAAAACTGATTTGTACTATTCTAGAAATTATATGACTAGTGTTTCTTCTTCTATGTTCTGACATTTTGGAAAGAAGCTTATTTTCCTTCTTTCCATAATCATTGAAATAACTAAACAAACTACTGTGCATCGTATCACTCACTTTAGCAATTTGCAAGCATTTACAACCACTAAAAACAGTGCCACCCACAGAGAAGACTGTTGTTGAATTATTCAAGAGCAAGCCACATATTTCAGCCTGAATGAGGAAAGTAAGAGCTATGTTGGATATTAAGAGAACATATCGGGTTCAGAGGTCTGTAATTAATCTTGTCAGTGCATGAAGCAGGCTAACCTGTGTGCAGGAGCACGACTCTTGGCACATTTCTCTTCTATGAATGCAGAGCCAGCTATGGACATCTGAGATTTAAATCCATTAAAGTGATTTGACATTGTCTTGGTCAAGTTTGAATAATATACTGCATTCTCAAAAGTATTAAATATTTACGTCAGTCATTCATAATTGTACAGATAACAGGCAAATTGAATTAATTTTTGTTAGCTAGCTTACAAGAAATAATACAGATATTTCTAGAAGAAAATTCTATTATTCTGTCAGTGGAAACAGACAAATTTGCTCTGCAGTTGATCATAGTGTGTGTGATTGATGGATAGAAAAGTCATTATAGCACCCATAAATACATTTTTAAAACAACATTGTCCTTGCTTACTATAACCAGTACAATAGCATGATAGAACCTGTTAATGCTTAAGATACATGTAACGAAATTTACTGAAAATAAATTAAAGTAGACTAATTTCTTTTATTGGCCTTGACAAATGTACAAATGCCATACATGATGATTACGACGATCCTTATCCAAAGAAACACTATAACCAAGCATATTGTGAAGGCTACTGCCATTAGCAGGGTTCTGTCCATTGATTTAATGGAGTTTTCATTGAGAAATTCAACTGTAAGTACATTTAAAATGACGCAGCATATCAGCAAGGCTGTTTGGTTGGTTGGTTGTTTTTTTTTTCCTAGAGACAACTAAAATGCAAGAAAGGAAAGAAAAGAATGATCCTGGAGTTAACTAATCTGGAAGTCAAGTTGTACAAAACAATCTCCAGAAGTCCTAAATAGTTCCATTAACAGTTCTACTTCTACGGGAAAGCAAAACTAATTTAGAAGAAAGTAGTAAGAAAAATGTTTAAAAATATATTTGAAAATGAACACTCTACTTCTCACATTCTTTAAAACTTTACATTTTTGTATAAAATAAACTATAGCAAAGATGTGGAAATTTTGTTGGATTATAGTATTTTGACTGAGTCTTTCGTCTTCCTTCTGAAATCAAAGACAGTTGACAAAGCTTGAAAGCATTCTCAAGGCTCTAACTTTCATGATATGACAGGATATTCTGTGATGATATTCTGGACACAGATGAAAGGTGGACTTCTTAGTCCACCTTTTTCATTGTCTCATCACTTAAAGACCTGGTTATCTTAAGACATTCAACTTCCCACATGATACTATACATGGTACATTGATTTTTTACTCATACATGGATCCAGTGAACCAATATAAGCAGTTATTCAGACATTCAAGAACTGTGTGAAGTAGCAAAGTAATTTTATCAGTTTTTAAATTAAATTAGTCACCAAAATTGTAGAATCAGATTTTTCCAGTCCACTAAAATTTCATGCAAAGTTAACATTTGTAACTGATCCTGGTGATAACTGTAGCCTTTGAGCACCTAATAACTCATCTGAGACAAAATCAATCTTTTTACAAAGTCTCCTATGAACTCCATCCTTCAGGATTGCCAACCTTGTAGAACAGATTTCTTTTTAAATTTCTCCTCTGCTTTCAAAAAATTGAGTATGAACAAGATCAGAAGCATATGTTCTCAGGTGCCAATTTCCCCAGCTCTAAAAGAGATAATAAAGTGAAAAGCGAAAAAGATAATGTAATTACAACCACCTTTTCTTAGCTTTTAGAACAGGTTATGAAAGTACGATTTACTGCCTGTTCCAATTATTAAAGGGATCCTCAGTTACAAGAAGAAGCCTGTTTCTCGCACGTACAAATATTTAGATTAATTTCATAATTTTTGGAGGCAATGATACACTTAACAAGCAATGATACATTTCTACATTAAGATTAGAACTGAACTTTGAGTTGATTCTCTTGCTTGCTCCCCATAATTTCAGTTGGGAGTGCAATTTCAGTTTCCTTGACACATTGGTCTGGACAGCCCTCCTTTCTTCGTAACAGAAAAGGAAACCTAAGGACATGAGCAAGAAAATGTCAGTTCTCATAACTTGAGATCAGTGCATTTTGGACTGGAAAGGGGGCAAGGAAAGAGGGAGATCGGACAGTTGAGGACAAATCCAGATCCTATGTTTGAAGAAGTGTGGAGGATGCAATAAAACTCTTGTTCAGCAAACCCATCAGTTTGCCAGACACTCCTGCACGTAGTAGTTCTCTCTAGTTTAAATCGGAAAACCTGCATATAGAAAGTCATCCAAGTGTTAAAGTGATGTCAGAGACTCCACATTTGTTTGAGCTCTAAGCTGCCCAAATATCGTATCAAAAACTCGCCAAGCCTTGAAACCACTTTTTTGTTTTGTGGGAAAGGAAAGATTTTAATGGCCCAATTTCTTGCTTCCACAAACACATTTAATAGCTTCTCAGTTTCTGAATACAAAAAGTATATTTAATGACCTAAGACAGCAATTTAAATAACAGTTTTAAACTTTAGCCTGTTCCGTAATGTTTCTTAGTAATTTAATTGAAGCCTTTGTACCTCATTAATTATTAAATTAATGTGTGTTCCCTACAACTTGGAGTCTCACTCACCCAGTCTACATGGAATCTAAAAGTTGCAGCTACTTTGCACACAGCAATGAAAAGAAGCTATGAAGTACAGAGCCAACTAGTTGTTTTAAAGTACAAGCATTTCCAGGTGAGATTGCGTGGTCATCTCTGGTGATCAAGAAGCTCCAGTAGCACAGGGCGGATGAATCTTGATTTAAAGAACTGCAGTTTTTAACCAGTGCGTGAAGTAGATCTTTTCCACAGGCAAGAAGAAAAGCTAAATATATGTTCAGTGTAAGAACTCAAAGCCAAATGTATGAAACAACTTCTCTTCTGAGACTGACAATGGTCCTTTGTATTGTATTCACTACAGTGCAGGAATATTGCAGAAGGATGGACCTTAAAGTCATCGTACGTAGAAATAATTTTCAAACAGAATAATTGTAAAACAGATATAGGCATAGTTTAGTACAAATGTAGTGTGCTTTTTCAGAGCCAATCTGTTCCTCTGCTCAGGGCTACAGTTTTGAGCGCTTTCGCTGCAGTTAAGTAAGCTGCAGGAACAAAACCATACAAACAACTCTTCACATTTCAATTTTTATCATTTCCATGATGTGTTTTTTTCTAGTAAACAACTGGGGAAACATGAAAGTTTCTACAGAAAATATTCTTCAAGGACTTGCCACTTACTTGTGTGAAAGACTAGCTGGTTTATTCATAGGTTTGCTGGAAAAAGAGAAAAAAAGAGAAGCTGGAGCTAAGAGGATGTGGGGTTTTTTTTCATCAGCTTCCAAAGTCCTGCTGCAACTGTGCTAGTTCAGAGATACATAAAATTTGGAGTCAGGCACCTCTGTAAGAACTATATATTCAGCAGAATGCTATATATCGAACCTATCCTTTTTTTTTTTTTTTTTTTTTTTTTCCC
>WHYT01017441.1:450833-473678 GCA_009806455.1 Tetrax tetrax | reverse complement strand
GAAAACAAACACAAGCTACATTTTCTGGAATGGAAAAGTTCCCCCTCATTTTTTCCAGTTCCCAAAAAAAAGAAGCAAGTCATGACTTCCATATTTAAAAGTGACAGCAATTGCAGGTCCAAGAAGTGTGGGCACTTGCGGAAGCAGCTAGAAGCCTACACAAAACAAACATAATCTAAATTTTAGAGGTGAGTTGCCTGTTGCAGAAATGTGGGACCTACCAGTTAACTTGCCAAGTATGAATTAGAAAGGAGTTAATGTTATTTTTGGCAGAGTGCCTTACCCTCACTATTATTTGATAAATCACTTGCTGCCTTTAAAATAAAAGACCTTATCTTAACTTTAAAGATTCAATTTACTCCAGTGTGTCAAATGTAGTTAGAATATCACCTCTCTTCTTTCAAGCAGCTTATCAGTATCCCAGATGTTGACTCCTGGAGACAAGAAGTCTGCAGTATTCAAGTTCACTAATTTCTGAACAGGACTAAAATTCAAGCTTTCCAGGAACTGCGGGTGCTTTTGTTTCCTTGGAGATAGACTGACCACCGCGCTGAGCTCCTGTGACCCCAATCTAAATAGCTGTCACATTTTCCAGCAAAAAGGGGCTGGAAGCAGAGAGACAAATACAGTAAAGCAATCCCATTCTCTTCCACTCACTCGTGGCATTTTTCATCCGTTTGCTGGAAATTTGGTAAAAAGAAATGTTCTGATGCTTAGTCTTTTGTTCTGCATTATTTGCAGAACAACTGGATTGGATACGCAAATCCTGACAATCAAGGACTGATTCATTAGATGTGTTTGGCTACTGTTATCCAGTCTTCATTCGCTTGGGAATCTATCTCAAATGTGATCATGCTCCTCCTTGCAGAGTCTTTTCCCCTTGCTCTAAAACTATGAGAAAAAAGCTAGACCATGACCATTTTTTTCTACTCAATATGTAGAGGCACCAATTCTGCAATGCATCATCTGCTAGTAAGATTCTTTCTGAGCATGCCATTAGCAGTTTTCTATCCCTGTCCTTGTTTCTCTTCATCCTGACAAATTCTCTCATGAACAATTCTTCTTCTATTTGTACTTTTCAGATCCTTAAGAAAACAGGGAGCAGAACCCCAACAACATGCCGGGCCATGCGTGAAAGTCATGCTTGCCATTTCCAACTGGGTGTTTGAAGGTACCTCTGGGCAGCTATAGCTCTTCCTCGTATGAGACGGAATAGCTACAGCTTTTTAGATGGTCTGAATACTTCTATTCCAGAACAGGCAGAAGAAGAAAATGCTCATGGCTTTTAAACCCCCCTAAAGAAACCTTACCTTGATGCAATCACAGCCAAACTTTGCAACATTAGCAACAAGCTGTGCTATCGTATAACTTAAAATGCACTGATGCTATCCTATTTCTTAGTTGCAGGAGGGACTTTTCCTAATAGGGCCCTCTCTATTACCCTTGAGGGCAATAAAGTTGAGTGAGTTTTCAGTAACAAGCAGTTGGACTATGGTTTGTTGTTGCACTGAATCTCTCTTGCATTTTTTATCTGTTCTTAGGGCAAATTAGGCTCTTAGACCTTCTGTAATTCCACCAAAATCAATTGGACTGCCTGATGAGCAATTCAGAGCTGAATTTAAACCTCTGAGACACAAGTGATCCCTGACTAATTAACCTACAAACATTATTGTGCATTGACAATTTGCCAAGCTATACTTTGTACTGAAGATCCAAATCCATCAACATTTACGAAGTTTTCTCTTTCTCAGTTAAAACTGTATTCTCAGGTACAAGCCTTCTCCCAAAATCAGTGCTGAAGTGAACCAGCATACACCACTGAAAAGCAAACATTTGTCCCACAAAACATCTCATGAAAGAATGGCAAATGACAAAGCAGTTCATAAACAGAACCATTGCAGCTTCACTTTCCTTGGCATGGTTTATAATATTTAATAATAGCAAATCTGAGAGGGTTGCTATTCTGAAAATAGCACTTGTCACTTAGCAGGAGGTTCTATGCTCATGGCATTGCAATGCCTCACAGCTTGAGCAGCTTTGACCTCTACCACTCTTAAAAATTTCTTACAAACTTCAACAGCAAACCGGCCTTATCTCTGCACATGCACAGAATTTAGCAATAAGGCAGTGAAGAGTAGTATACATCCCATACAGACTCATCTGTTTTACACTGACCACACCAACAGGAAGACCAGCGAAACCTCATGGGAAACCTCAACGATTTGAGGAAGGATCACTGAGAGCATCAGTCAAAGGCAATGCTGCTGCAGGAAGCATTTTCACAGGCAAAATTAATTCTGAATAAGACCTCCTTGTGACCCTTACCGACTGAAATGAATTTGTATAGGTATTTAAAATGTAGAGGAGGGGAAAGGGAAACAGCACTTTCAAAATGATAAAGTTGGACATTTAGTATGGCACATACTATGAGGCAACAGTCATTTCCTCAGTAAAGCCATTTTCAGTGATTGTGTTTTGTTTTTTTTTTTAAATTATGTGGAAAAAAAAATAGATGTACAACACTAGGGGTTTTTTATAATATTGATAATTCCTCTTTATATTAAGACCTCACTTCTTTTAAATTGCTACGTACTTGTTCTTAAAAAAAGAAAACCATTTCTGAGTACAACTTATTTTAAGCATTTGAGCAATTCCCTTCAACACGAGCACGTTTCCAGTTTCTAGTATTCACATTCAGATCCATCACTCACTTTTTTTCATTTTGACTCCACTGCTCAAAACAGAATTATTATAGTTTAATTGACAAAGATGAGGATACCATTTGCAGCTGTTAAATATTCTGTAAGTGCTCAGTATGCAAATTGAACACCAGTAGCCTATGTTCTTGATATATTTAATTTCTCAAGTTGTCTTTGGATATGAACAATGCAAATTATTCCACTCTTCCTACTCAGCAACTTTGAACACAATTCCATCATCTGGAAATTCAAAACTTTTAAACATTTGAGAAATCTAATAAATTTTTATCCATTTTTTTCTTTAACTTAATTTTTCTCATAAATAACAATTTACTGAAAGTTCCTCCAGTTCTCAGCTGCTACTTTTTATTTATTTAACTGACAAGCAAGCACAAAAAGCCATTCTGATTTAAGTTCTGATTTGACACGTACCCTGTGCCACACTTCATGTAAAATCCGGTTTAAAATCTACTTTTTATTTTTTTCCTAAGAAAAGCTATGGATAATAAGAATAGAGGAAATATGAATAGTGATTCCAATTCAGTCATATTGCTATGGTTCAGAGCTTGTCCAGCTGTTCTTGTCTAGACTTTACAGTAGGAAGACTGGGTCAGAACAGACAACAAAGGAATGCCATTTTTTCTCTTTATAATAGCATTTTAAAACCAGATAACTGCTTTGACAAGGTCTGAATCTAGACAGTCTTAAACCTCAATTTGCACAACTGAAACCAGTTTGAGTTTTGGTACTATCTGAAAATAATGGATTAAAATTATTTCATCAGCTCTTATCATTGCACTCATAAACATCAAAATCTTTTTTGGTATTGTTGATCTACACTTATCTTACATACATAACCTTGAAGTGATCTACCTGTATAGTAGTTTATTAATGCATCTTTATCCTAAGTTTTCTGATGCAAAAGCCTCACTAATGCCAAATGTAGTCATTTTAAATATTTATACAAATTCCACTGTGAATTAACATTTTTTTTCCCCCCAACTTGAAAATGGGGAGCTGAGAAAAGAAAAAAAAACAAAAATAATAATCAGGGGAAGACTGTTCGTATAGTTTTATAAGAGTATTCAATTCAAATAAAACATTTACAGAGGATAAGCAATGCTTTTGGTACACTATGCAATTTACATTACAAGTAGGAGCAACTAATCTTCCACACATTCTGGTTTATAATAGCAAAGTATGCACACACCAATGGAAGGAAATAGAGTTTTCATTATGAAACTATTTTAAAATAAATGTGTTAATATAAGTGATCTATTTGTATCCAAGCTCCAGCAGATCTAAAATGAAAGCCAAAAAGCAAGATGGTGTTGAACAATATTGCTTTCAAGAATTGATTTATGCTAGCACTTGATACTAGAGTTATTCCTAGCTTATGAGTTCTGCATAACAACAACAATCCCAACTTAACAACAATGAAGATTTCTGCTTACTTAAGTGGCTACTTACTTAATTTTCTTTTTAACAGTGATGCTGATACCAATTAAACACAAGTGCACATTAACTGCTATATAGATGCTATTAGTTTTTCTTTTCCAGTTGGCAGCTCAAGACAAATAGCCAGGCTGCTGCTGTAAAGATTACTGTGTGAGTACATGATTTTTCAGCTTGCTGACAATTTGGAGCAAGTGAGAATAAAATTATATCAGTTGGTGTAAACATATGGTAAACTGATATGCATATTTAACCAAACATCAAATTTAAAAATAAAACACCTCACAAATATCAGTACATATTGGAATGAATGCTGTTTCTGTTTGACCTCAGAAATGTTGA
Organism: Tetrax tetrax; assembly: GCA_009806455.1. Classification (NCBI taxonomy): domain Eukaryota; kingdom Metazoa; phylum Chordata; class Aves; order Otidiformes; family Otididae; genus Tetrax; species Tetrax tetrax. The sequence goes on along the minus strand of WHYT01017441.1, from coordinate 469,182 downwards.
TTTTTATGAATCCTTGAATCCTCAATTTAGGGGAAAAAAAAAAAAAAAGGGAAAAATTCTGAAAAAAACAGACATTCTAGAATAAAAGGAACCATTTCAAGTCCAAAAATAGATGAACAGTTCTATCCAGTTTTTCCATATCTCTCTTGAATTTATGCCAATAAAATCACAGAATCATAAGATGCTTTGGGTTGGAAGGGGCCTTTGAACATCATTGTGTCCAATGCCTCTTGCCATAGACAGGGACATCTTTTACCAAATAATATGAAATCATGTTAGAATTAACAGGAAATTCAAAATACCTGAGAAATCAACAAAGCCCTATTTTTCAATGAAATTTCACAGTACAGTATGTCCCCAGCTCTAGCTACAAGCATGCATGTACACTAAGTGATTGCATGGAATACACATGTATTTATACATGGACATATATACACATATATTTTACATCTATTTATACATATATATCTAAAATATATATTTACACTATAACTCTCTGTTATGTTATAAATGTTATACAATTTATGTTTCTACATTCAAAAATGCTCCTTCTAGTTTGTCTTCTGTTGCTTGAGTGAAGAGAGCCGTCAACCTGGCTTTTACCACTGCTTTTACAAAGCAAGGGTCTAGGCCCTACAGTTATGGACATTTTCTTTGCTAAGTTAATTCTCTCTACTCAACGGGATTGTCCCAAGCAATTTCTCTTTTAAGTGTTTATGCAGCAGGGCAGGGTAATTGTACTGTTGACGATAGGGGATAAAGTTTTAGTATTTTCTTTAGCTGATTCAGATTAAAGCTGCTAGGAGCTACCCAGAGTCTCAGGAGGTTCACTGCTTGGCTATTGTTTAAGCCCACAGTAATTTTGCTGAAAGACTGCTCTTGTCCGGCATTGACTCAGCTGTATCTGAAGATCTCCACAATCACAGGTGTAAGCCTCTAACATTTGAGCTAACAACCACTTTCCACATACGGCCTTGGCTCAAAAGGCAGCCTGGAGCGGACAACAGAGCAACAGTGGCAATTTTCTTATGTTATAACAAGTTAGCTTTTCTTTCATTTGGACTAGCTTACAGAAATTCTTATAGCCTTCATTTAAACTTACCCCCCTTTCCCTCCCCCCAATATCTGCAGAACATGATCAAAATCACAAAATCACTACTTGCCTACTTCAGTTAATATTTTCTATTTATTTATTTATTTTCTAAATGCCAAAGCTTCTAGACCTTTAATAAACATTTCCCATTTGAAATCTTTGCCACTGCAACTAGTAAAGCTGGTCAGAAAGGGAGATTTATAGGCTTTCACTTCAGTGCCTTCACAATCCACTCAATGGAAAAGTATGATTTTTAATGAAAAAAAAAAGCAAAATGAAAATTTTCTCCTTTTTTTTTTTTTTAATCTGAAATATCATTTCCCTTAGCCAGAAGGGAAATGCTGTGCTTTCCCCAGTATGTATTATTCAAGTTTTGTGCACTAAACTCTACAAAGTTTTGTGAATAACAAAATCCTATTGGGAAAAGCCTGCTCCAGAATGTTCCTAGCACCATCAAACCGGCATGTTTTCCAGTCCGCCTGAGGTCAGGGGTACTTTCCCATAATATAAGCTGTCCTTTAAGGAGACAGAGCTACAGTGAACACTTTACTGAAAGAACTTTTTTCTTTTTTTTTCCCAGTGTATACATAAGTGCCTAATGTTCTCTGCCAATTAAAGTAGTAAGCAAACAGCATAAACTGTATGGATTAGAAAAGGATATAATTGCCATTTTTAGTCATAAATGAGTGTTTGTCTTGCTACAGGGAAGAGACAAACTAGACTCAAATTCATTTTCACCTCCCATGGTGAAACCTTTTATTGTTGTTTTTCTGTACTGCAGTGGTGGAATACAAAGCCTAAGTCACAACAAAGTAATAATGCAGCATTGATGCCTTCCCAGAATTGAAGCTATAGGCAAGCGACACTACTTACTGCCAGGGCCCCAATTCAAGTCTCCTGACAGCCCTCTGGGCATTTCCAGACTAAATAGCTTTGAAAAGGGGAACAGCACATTAGAAGCCCCTCTGAGACAATCTGAGTAGAGCTACTGCATAAAAACCCGACTTTAAATTATGTTAATAGAGCTGCAAGCTGCAAAGAAATTATTTATCAGAACTAGTGCAAGACCCTAGAGTTTATGCATTTTTACATCAGACTTCTGTTCCCTTGCTACTGTCCTGAGTCTTTCCAAGAAACCTACATATGCCATCAGCAAAGGGGAATCTCTGGTTTATATCATCCGCGCTTTGACCAGCTGCGGTCTTTAATGTCATTCATGCCAGGGCTTCTCTGTGTCTGTTCCTCAGAGAGCGTGAAACCACTTTTGTGCCCCAGAGTGCTTCAAAGTCCTCAGTGCAATCCCAGCATGGCCATGACATTGTGCCAACGGCGTGAGGCAGATGGTACAAATCGTGGCTGTCCTCACTGCTGAGACATGCAAGGTAAAGTACTTCAAAGAAATTGCTGCTGAATGTGTATCACGTAAGTTGGGAAGATAATTCTTAAATATTTGGGAACAAGGACTACCTTTCCACCGCATGTTATTAATTAAGAACTTGGCCTTGGATCACCAGCTACAGTAAGAAGTGACAATTGTCCAAGCCCAGGCCTCTCCCAATGAATGTATACCTATCAAGAGCCTTCATGGATCAGATAAACAGATGAACAAAACCAAGAACAGAGTGGGAAGAGGGAAAATATATGTATAAAGTATCTGAAGTGACCCCAAAAAGGTGAATTGGTTTAATTCTGTGACAGCTATGTGCCAGTCTTACTTATTGACAATGTTCACCAGAGGATGCTTCTCCTGGCAACAACTTGTGTTTTAAGAAGATAAAATTAGATAGTCTCCAATCCCAGTTTCATCCCCTCTGATTTCACAGCACACTCAGCTGCTTGAAGGAGGGATAGTTGCTCAACAGAATGCCGTCTGAGATGACTGAATGGCATTGCTACAATGGGAAGAGGTTTGCATTCAAAACTTCATCAAAAGAGACATCACTTTGAGGCAGGACCTGATTCTTGTCAGCAGGAAGCCAATGAAGTCAATAGACTATCAAGAGCAATGGGGTTAGGCCCACATTAAATGTGTGTGAAAATCAGTGGGAAGAAATAATGGCTCAACATATCTGTATGTACATTTAAACTCACAATTCCAGAAAATACCAAGCATGAGAAAAATCAAAGCTATTCTTGGATTATAAATGGGTCCATTTAGTTTTGACATAAAAGGTGGGTGTCATCTTCCTGGCTTTTAGGTCTCTAATAATTTCGTTCTGCTTTTCCATAATTCATAGCCTTTCACAGTTTATTGAATCATTCAAGACTACTCACCCTTTCTTTTTCATCTTTTTATTTTAGTTCTAAAATCTGTGTGTGCGCACATGCTTAGGAAGAAAGGTAAAAGAGCTACTTAGCATTTGAAGGAGTGCTGCAAACAGTTATTTCAAGGCTTTTGTTCTAAAATAAAACAAAAAGCCAAGGGAGGAGATTTTTCAAATTAGTTTCAGAAGACTTTTTATCACTAAGGTTTAAGAGAAAGATTTTTCCCCTGGCATAAGCCATCATCAATCTATGGTGCTACTCTAATTTACACCACCTGAGGATTGAAAGTGACATAAAGTGAGCAACTAAAAAGGAAGAGATCACACGTGACTAACATCTGTCACATTGCTTAATATACTGTTGCTCAAGGAATGAGATGACAAGAATTGGTGTGGTGCCAAAAAACAGAGCAGGAGAAAAGCTTCAACTTCATAACTTACTGCAAGTTTTCATTACTCCTACAATTGCTTTAAAAATGCAGCAAATAGAAATACAACCTGCTAATACTAGCAGAAAATAGATGGATAGTTTTATATCTTTACAGATGAGTTTGCAGAATGGCTTCTGCAATGTGATCCATCCCAAGGGTCTCTCGCAGGATCTTTCTTGTGGATAACTTGTAGTATCTTCTATTGACTACAGAGTAAAGAGACTTTGCAAAACTAAATGTTGGATACAATGAGAACATGAGGACAGTGCACACATGTAATGACTGGCAGAAGAGCAGTCACGTGAGCAAAACTCACTTTCTTTTCAGAAAATGTGCCTTGGGGAAGCTGCGGGCAGAAGACAGTCTCAGGGTCTATATGATAGCAAGGAACTTTGCCTGGGACACCTTGTGCATTGCTTTGGAAGTGAGACCCTAACCTTACAGATACTACAAGAAAAAGATTGGAGGAATACAGCAAGATATTCCAGAAGAAATCTCATAACCACAAGAGTCTGCAAGCAGAAGTGAATGTGTTGGTCACTTAAGGCGTTCCTCTCCTAGTATCAACATCTGTAGTACCATGCTTGAAAATTACTAGTTATAAATTTAACGGTACAATTTCTCATAAAACAATGTATGAAGTTGCCCAGTATGTCTTCGTAAAGTTCTAACAGAAGCAAGAAATTGAAGCTTAAAATATGTAATTAAGACTGTTAGTACTTATACTGATTACAGAATCCAGGGGATGAGGAGAGAAGGTGAAACTCTCATCGCTCCATCACAGTAGCAGAAACCCCAGTCACAGGAACAGGGAATGACTAAGGGGCAGCAGAGGAGAAGAGTCCCTTCCAAACATCTTTCCACACCCCTTGGAAATAAGGAGAGGAGAGTAGCGATGGAGGGGAGGGAGGAGAGCAGCAGTCATCTTAAGCAAGTAAACCATTTTCTAAGAGGAGAGCTGGAGAGTTCAATTTACTGTAAAAGAAAGACAGATAAAGAGCTGACATATTGAAACAGCCAATATCATATCTAGATGATGACTACAACTGAATACTTAAATAATTATTAAAAGATAACTAATTAAACATAAACTTAATAATTTTAACAGAACTTAGTATTTTGCTTTATTTGTGCCTGTATGCATGTAATTGTTTATTTATTTTTCTAATGTCCTGTACTGAAAATTTATGTTTTGAAGTAAACATATTATTTTAGCCTTAAATCTTGTCCAGGATGGAAGATGCCCCTAATTGACCTGACACACAACTCAACATCCATTGATGAACTACATGACCTTTAAAGGTCCCTTCCAAACCAAACTACTCTATGATTGTATGTAGTGAGTCTTAAAAATAATTTAAATGGTCATCTTGGCAAGTGTCTAGCTGCTTAGCATATACTGTAAGGGTGAGCAGCGTGTGCCATCACAAAAGGTTTGAATAGACTGTTTTGAGGTCTGGTGCTACACAAGTCAGAGAAGTGAGGTCCTCTGGGGTCAGTGACAACAAGGAAAATTTTCTGCATTGTGGGCAGGGGACGAGTATCAAGCTTGAAACTGAGGGACTGAGAGAGAGTTTACAGCAAGAGACCACCAAATTCTTTTATTAGGGTACTTCTTGCAAGTAAATTTGTCTCTTTTTTCCCTTTTTTTCCCCTTGCTTTTTTTTCCTTTTTCAGAAAGAGGAAAATAATATGTACAGAACAGGAGGAATAGCCAAACCTTGCAAGTCACTAACCCCTCAAAAGATGATGTCTGTTTTCCTGCATTTAAAATTCCGTATCAGCAGAGAGAGAACAAAGGATCTGTGTGTGTGTGTATACGTGTTGTTATTTATCCTAGAAGAGCATTCAGACTCTTTCTGCACTTCAGCAACACCAACCCATCAATAACCCGTAATGAACTTAAGAAAGTGTGTAAATATTCCTGGGGGAGAACTCCTTGTTTGATTGATAGAAAGCATCCATCTTTTGTACACCAGTGTGTAATATTTGCAAAGAAAACCTAGTTAACATTACTGTGACAACTGCCAGAAGGTATGCTATATACAATTTTCCCCCAAATCATTTCATTTTGGAGAAAAATTTAAAACCTATTTGCCCATAGTTGAATGAAACCAGGGAGCATTATTAATTACAGGCTGAAGGGTGACTGGAAAATGTACTGGAAAAATGTTGGTCTTACAGAAAATGAGTATCAAACTTTCTTAATTGCTACTATCTTGGTTTATTTATTTATGTACCTCAGATGTCTATAAATAACATGTTGTTTTGATAGTCTAGAGTGATTAAGTACAGAAAGAGAACATGAAAGAAGCAGATTGGTGTGACTGCACATGGACTATAAGAGCTCTGTGGGTCACACCAGAGATTCAATTTGGCCACTGGTTCCTGTGATCAGCAGAGGAGACTCAGTAAAGCAGAAAAGGTGGCCACAGTTAGAGAATCCTACACTCACAGCAATATCACCCCACCTTCTGGGAATCTGCCACCTTCTTGGTGTCTTGAGCTGGTGGTTGTAGCTTTAAATGTAAGATACTTTAAATCTAGAATTGCTTTTGCTTTACTTATCATTTCTATGAGTATAAAAACCCATTTAAATCAATAGAATTGTAAAATAATATATATATATATATACATCCAGGACCTCTGGAGGACATCTGATTTAATTCTCTGTTCAAAGCAGGGTCAGCACTGGAATATTTCCAGAATAGCTGATGTCTGTAGCAACTCTCAATCACAAGAGTTAAGAAAACAAGTAAAAATAAACCCCTCCACAATAATTAAGCACCAGTGAATTTCTGCTATAGTTTATGATTTTAAAACTTTTCAGAACTTTCTTCCCTGCATATGGGCTACCTTTATATAGTTTCAAATGTACAATATACTCTAAAGACAAATCACACAGCTAACATGATGGGCAGAACTGAGAGCAGATACTACGTTGAAAGTAAATCTATAGAGTAAGAGAAACAAGCCAACATATAAGAATCAATTATTTCAGTCTGACATACAGATTGTTGAGCATCATTTATCAACTGTATAGCAAGTTACAGTCCTGTTACGGCACCAGTTATTTCAGGGAAAAAACAAAACCCAAACTTCCCAGACCTTCTGAGGCATGATGGGTCCCCAACAAAGTGCTACAGTGTGCTCTGTCCTGTATCTCCTGGTCATCCACGCTGTATTCATGGCTTCAGAGATCCCAGGCTTACCCAACATCATGGAAAGACTCCCTCATCGGAAAAATACAGGCGTGTATTGCATGTAGCAATTTCCCTCCCCATTATTGTATAATGCTATTTTGACGTGCTGCTTCTATAACAGAGTATGGGTGCCCTTCTCCAGGCTGTTCTGACCAGACTGTTCAACAGATGGCAAGGAAAAGTCATGTATGTCCTCAGCAGCTAACCCATATGCGGTTTGAAAAGAAAATGCAGAGAGCTACAGCAACACGACAGAATCCATTACTGGCTTTTAATCCTGATAGTGATGCAGAGATGAGCCATAAGCACAGCTGTATGTGCCGTTGGGAGAACACTTTGCCCAGCTCTGGTTCAGAAACAGATCATTAGAAGTAAATCAATATAAGCTGCCATTCTTTTTCACTCTGTCCTCTTCCAGAAAACTAATCAGCAGCACAGCACTGGATATTGAGAGCTATATTCTGGCTGAACCAATTCACATCAGACTGAACACCGGAGGAAACCAGCAGCAGCAGAAAAGGGAGGATTTATTCTTTCTAAAGAAAACTGAGGGTGAAAAGTGACTTGCAAAAAAAAATTATCATGCTATTTCCAGGCTATGAAAATCATGATGCCACAACCTGCATCAGTAATTTTTGTGCAGGAAAAAAAGAGACAGGGTTAGATTTTATTTTCCCAGTTCATGCATTGGAAATGTGTGTACAATATTAAGTTTCTGTGTTTGTGTGTTATTAATAATATGCTGCATCCTAACCTCCTAATCATCATTCATGATGTACAGTAAATGAGCACTGTCATAAATAACTTTTAAACATACTGTTCTTTTGCTTGCTTTATTTCATGAGGTATGAAGGCACTAAGTGGCTTGTGTGAGGCTATGCAAAATACCTATTTGACAGTGCTGTGCTGAATTATGGAGTCCTGAATGCCAAGCCCCTGCCTTAACCACAGCACTACCCTTAACTTTCTGATCTTGTGATCCTGCAAAGGTCTCCATTGCTCTGAGCTAGACATTTGTGCCCTCTGAGAGAAAGATGCTTTAGCAGAAAATTTGCTAAACTTTCAAAGCTAGACATTGAGCAAGCTCTGAAGTTCTCAAATGCCTCATCAAACCTACTGGCAGAGCTACTCAGGAAACAGAATTTCACTTAAATGTAAAATGTCACGGTTGAAGGAAAAATAATTAAAAAAAAAGAGAATAAAAATGCTTGGCAAATATATGTAGAAATGAAATTCAATAATATGTCTTGATGTTCCCAAGAACAAGCTTCTGTATCCCAAAATATACTCCTGGCAGCCCTGCCCAGGTGGATGCATTTCCACCCTTGGTTCCTGGAGGGTCTCGCCCTCAGCTTATCTGCAATCTGCTTGCTGATCTTCTGCAGACACACACCAATATCTGGAGGCATTTTGACTAAGATAGAAAGTTTATTGGAAGGCAGATTGGTGGGTGAGCTGGCAGGAAACCAGGCAGGTTTGCTGTCAGCCTTGCTCTTCTTGGAATCGACATGCTCCCAGGGAACATTTCACTTTGACAAATCGGCATTTTTCCAATGGAAAACGTTCTGTCAGAATATTTCTGCCCACTTCTGCTGCATCTTCTTCCTTGTCACTCTCTGGCCTGATGGGAAAATTTGACTGTTGAGATCAGCACAGATCGGCCTCTTTTCTCTCCAGGCAACATGCTGAACTTGCTCTTCCCACTCCCCTACCATTAGGCAATGTCAGTAGGATGTGAGACAGGAAAAATTTTCTTGTGCTCCTTCTCTTTCTCCTTTCTTCTACAGTACCCTGCCAGAATATTGACTACAGAAAAAGCACACGAGTTGTGTTTTGTCCCTTAACAGTGTTTATGAGCTTTTGTATAGGAGAACAGAGGTTGGGGGTGGTATTTGTTTACGGTCTCTAGTAGAACACACTATCTCTTGGATGTAATGAAATGTGAGTGCATTATTTTTAAATACTGCAGCAGATTTAATTACTGCTACTTGCAAAAATAAATGCCACTTGTTGCCACAATTATCGGGTACAATAGCAGACATCAAGCGCTCTGCTGTTCACACAGTTTTAATGAGAAGCTGTCACTTCATTCAGGTTCCCTTTTTCCTCCAAAATGCAATTAACAAACAGTGATTAGTTGAGCCAATTCCAAATTGTATTCAAATGAAAGCAATTTGACTAGTTTGTAGGTCCAATAGGTGATAGTTTCTGAAGTCCCTAAAAGAATTAATTGCGTGTTTCCACCCAAACATGTTCTAGGGAGGGGAAAGATAAAAGTTCTCTTTGATACAAAGGCTTTGTTTTCGACAGTGCAAATCATTTTTCTATAAAAGCCTATCAGTTGGACCAGCCTAGATTAGTGCCTGAGAAATTTGTACCTGCACCAGAACTTTCTCATCTTTGGAGAAAATGTTGTCCCTTAACATCGAAAATGTTCCTCTTCAGCATAACCACACATCTGAAACCCTCCATCTGCTGCCATTTTAACAAACTTCATATAAATAAAGATATGTTTTTAATATTGATTTCTAATTTATGTTCAAAACCTGAAAGGGAACATTCAGATGTGTTCTCTTAACTTCTAGCAACTGATAAATCAGTGATATGTTTATGTGGATGAGATCTCCTTATCTTCTTTGCAAAGCACTTGGTCAGAGATCTCAGCTTCACAGTAAACACAGAACACCACTGCAGTTTAATTTTCAAACAAATTCAGACCCAGAAGCTGTGGCCGCATAACAACAATTCTAATGGCAGGATTAATGGTTTCAGTGCCTGCCTAGAGCAAGCAGAAAGCTTTCTTTTTATAACTGCACTATTTCCATATAATTTATTATTTCTCAGGTATCCCAAGAGTTAAAAGTCTGAAAAAGAAACTGCAAAGCACAAGTAACTAAGAATGCAAGGACTTCAAAAGATCAGTAACTCCTCCAAATCTCTCACGTATTGTTTCCACAAACCTAACAGGGTCGATAAAAATCCCATTGTATTTTATGCAAGAATAAGTCTGTTTTCTTTGGAGCCCTGGCCAAATTCTTATTACCTTCAGCCTACCTAGAATTCTCCCTGAAGTATTAATGGGATGTGGTTTTCTTCACTTTCTGTTCTAAATTGTTGTAAAATGCTCTATTAAACAGCTGCCCAAACCTGGCTGTGCTTTACTGAGGAGCAAAATAATAATGCATTTATACACAGCACACATACACATGCAGTAAGTATGCTACACAAGTGTTAAAACCACTTTCATCAGAGGATGCTGTTGGCTGTGTGGACTGGCCATCAGCTGTCTCAAAACAGATACAATAAGAGTTAATAATAAATGCAAGGTTTTATTTGTGATTAAGGACATTTTACTGGTTTGCGTGGAAATTTATCCCAGGATTTGCTTGTGACTCTGCTTGCATGACAAATAAGTCAATAAAGGTTCACTGAAGTTAAAAATGAGTCTGTTATTCCATGGTTTTCCCCTCCATAGCTAATCTGCATTCAGTCCCCAGTGAGAAAGAAAACTCATTGCACACAGATGAAAATTGCAACATAAAAATATTATTTTTTGATGATACTCTCACTGGATTGTTCCTATGTTGTAATTAAGGTTACAGCTATAATCGCAATAACCAAATCAACTTTTAGAGTACTGTTTTTCCTTGACATATCCACTCATCTCTTATGTTCTTGGACTCCCACTCACAGTCACGCCTTAGGTTTTGCAATTTACACAGATGTATGGGATAAAGGCCCATCAAATGCTCAGAGATTTCTCTTTTGTCTTTCTAGTCCTTATCACTCATTAATGACACTCACAGACATAGCTTTGACTGTTTTCACATTTTTCTCCTCCACTCCCTCTATTTCATGTTGCACAAAGAGCTGTGAAACAAAGACTCATCAAAGTCATCATTACACAACCGCCTTTCTTGTCTACTAGCCTTTTTAAACGTTCCAAGTCCTTCTGTGGCTGGATTCTCTCTCATTATTTTGGCTTCCTTGTCACCCATTGCTGACTATTTCTGCAATTCTCCTCCTCCTCCTTTCCCCCTTCTCAATTTTTTCTGGGCCAAATACCACTATGCATAATCTTCCATTTGTTTGAATTCAAACAAAATAGCACTTTTTGTTATTGTTAGCAAAATTAAAATTTTAAATGAGTTATTGTTTGCACTGATTTTCATCTGTACAACTTATTAGTCCTTTTTTTTTCACTTTCAATGAGTGAAAAATCTTTGCTGGTCAACTATTTATATATATTTTTAATAAAGTGTAAATATGAAACAATAAGATAACCTAATTTCTTTGTATCAGATTAACTGCAGAAATCCCTTTACAGAAGTCTTCTGTAAGAGATCATAGATTTTCACAGATGAAGAGCAATAACTTAACAGTGGAAAATAAAAATAAAATATATTTATGTCGGTACTGTTATTCACAATTCTTTCGTGGCCCACCTAATGGAGAATGTCCCAAAATCATTCCATTGCCGCATGACTGAGCAGCTACTCCATGAGATGGTGACTCGTTGGCTTTTGATAAGCTGCCTTTCAGACCTTCTATGTCTACAGGTGTCCTGCTAACTAGAAGGTTTTCCTTGGCTCCACCTTCTTTAATCCCTGCTATTGGATATTTATACACATTGATAAAATTCCCCTTAAGTTTTCTTTTCTCCAGGCTGATCAGTCACAGCCCTCAGCCTTTCCTTATATGCCTAGTGCTCCAGTGCCTTAGTGATCTTCATGGCCCTTCACTGGACATGCTCTGATATGTCCACGCATCGCTTGTACTGGAGAGCTCAGCATTGGGCTAGACAAAATAGACAGAACGCCCTTGTCCTAAAATCTGTTTTCACCCTCCAAAAGATACTTTCACAGTGTTGATTTAATGCAAGGCTTTGAGCCTCATCAGCGACTTTCATCTGAGATGCTTTTTCCAGCGCTATACGAATACAGAGTGTGTGGTAGGAGTAGATTTATGCCTAAAGGAAAGATGCTTTGTATGTATATCCAACTTGCTCTTAAATAATTAAACATATATTTACAAGCTAACCAATTTCAGTTGCTAACGTTCAGACTTAAAAACATGAATGTTTCTAAAATGTTTGTAAATTTTTCAGGCTACTCTATTTTCCCACATTGCTTAATAAAGTTTAATAGCTCTTCTCAAATTAAACTAAATTAATATGCCAGCTGTACCCAGTTTTGAGCACAGAAACCCCCCAAAGGTTTATAATAAATTAATACATAAGGTTATGGTACATCTTAACATGAAACTCTCATTTGCATGAGAGTTGGATGCCAGAATCTATTAGTTTTGCGTCATAGTTCTTACATTAAGTTTATCTCAAGACATCACTCCCCTTGCCGATAAGTACAATCACTGTCTCTGACGATAAGTACAATTAACTACATATTAATTTACCATAAGTAGATTTTTGTATTCTGATTTGTAACTGATGTTTGTATGTTTACTGAAGAACTGTTCTAAATCCTAATATTTTCTTATTGCCCCTCTAAACTTGTAATCCCTTTCCTATGTGGGTTTCCATTATCCAGCTGTGACTTGCATGGATTTATTTTTTTTTTCAGTTTAGAACATTTAACAGTTAATACAGGCACTGTTGCTTTAAATGGGTATTGGTTCAGCTGTCACATGGTCTCCAGCCTCAACTACAATTAAGCATGTACTTAAGCATTTCCAGAATCAGCATCTCAGCAGCAACCTCTCTTTGTCATTTGTCATCCACTAAAAAGAAACACTGGAAGCATAGGTACTCTCCACCATTTATCAAGCTTTAAGTTCTAGCAGAGACCAGACATGAAGGCATAATGACTGCTTACAGTGCAGATGTCTTCCAAGATTAGGAAGAAATAGTTAGATCCTCTGTGGTGTTTAGTATTTCAGTTCTGGGTTCCATTTCAGATATGGATGTCTGGGGCAGTTTGAAATAGTGTCAAATCTGGCTTTCAGCTTCTGGTCTAGAAGGGTGCAGTATCCTGAACATCCTTCGGTGGACAAGGGATGAGCAATGGATATCATCTACCTGGATTTGTGCAAAGCTTTTGACACTGTCCCGCACGACATCCTTCTCTCTAAACTAGAGAGGCATGGGTTTGATGGACGGACCACTCAGTGGATAAGGAGTTGGCTGGATGGCCGCACTCAGAGAGTGGTGGTCAACGGCTCCATGTCCAAGTGGAGACTGATCACCAGTGGCGTCCCTCAGGGGTCCGTGTTGGGCCCGGCCCTGTTCAACATCTTTGTTGGCGACATGGACAGTGGGATAGAGTGCACCCTCAGCAAGTTCGCTGACAACACCAAGCTGTGTGGTGCCATGGACACGCTGGAAGGGAGGGATGCCATCCAGAGGGACCTGGACAGGCTGGAGAGGTGGGCCCGTGCCAACCTCATGAAGTTCAACCAGGCCAAGTGCAAGGTCCTGCATCTGGGTCGTGGCAATCCCAGGCACAAATCCAGGCTGGGCAGAGAATGGATGGAGAGCAGCCCTGAGGAAAAGGACTTGGGAGTGCTGGTGGATGAAAAGCTCAACATGATCAGGCAATGCACACTTGCAGCCCAGAAGGCCAATCGCATCCTGGGCTGCATCAAGACGAGTGTGGCCAGCAGGTCAAGGGAGGTGATTCTGCCCCTCTACTCTGCCCTGGTGAGACCCCACCTGGAGTACTGTGTCCAGTTCTGGAGTTCCCAACATAAGAAGGACATGGACCAGTTGGAGAGGGTTCAGAGGAGGGCCACGAAGATGATCAGAGGGCTGGAGCACCTTTCCTGTGAAGACAGGCTGAGAGAGTTGGGGCTGTTCAGCCTGGAGAAGAGGAGTCTCCGGGGAGACCTGATAGCGGTCTTCCAGTGCCTAAAGGGGGCCTACAAGAAAGATGGGGAGAGGCTGTTCAGTAGGGCCTGTTGTGATAGGATGAGGGGTAATGGTTTTAAAATAGAGGAAGGTAGATTTAGGTTAGATGTCAGGAAAAAATTTTTTACAATGAGGGTGGTGGAATACTGGCACGGGTTGCCCAGAGAGGTGGTGGATGCCCCATCCCTGGGAATGTTCAGGGTTGGGTTGGATGAGGCTCTGAGCAACCTGATCTAATCAGGGACATCCCTGCTCCTTGCAGGGGGGTTGGACTAGATGACCTTCCAACCCTAACCATTCTATGATTCTATGATTCTATAGAATAAAGCTTTAAAGCAACCAGAAGCATAAATTCCTGGAAATGTTCATTTTGATAGAACAGTGCTAGTAAAAATACTCCCCATACACTATACTTATGCTGTATGTGTAGTATTTGGGTGTCCCTGCTGAATACTAGCAGAGTAATGTCATCTTTCATAAATAAAATTTCCAATCAGAATACTATATAGTGAGAGGACTTTTGAGAAGCTTAACTCTTATGAATTTCAAATATGTCTCACTTCCTTTACACTCAAAGGTTTGGATATTCTGATATCCATCAACTATCTTTGAAAGAAAAAGATTGAGGCAGTTAAACAAATTAAACACAATTAGTTTATTTTTGTGAGTATTAACTTCCAGTGACAGTGAATTTGCCACTAGATCATTATTGGGAAAAGTGTCCACAATACAGCTACAGCACTGTTACTCCTTTTTATGGGAATGAGAAAAAAAAACAAAACCATTAAATCAAAACTTAACAGTATGGATTTGCCCAAGATGTAACTGTGATTAGGATATATTAGACACTTCATGAGAAGTAATGCCTAATTCATTAGCCAATTAGACAGCTTAGTACTTGTTCCCAATATGGCATCATATCTCTAATGATTTATTAATTTACAGCATCAAGATCAGCAGCTTTCTCCTCTACAGAGAGCTCAAGGTAAGTCTTCTGGAAGAATAGGCATGTCTGCAGGATTCCCTGGAGGCTTCAAGAGAAGCTATGCCTTTTTTGGAAGCTAGCAAGCCACAGGGTAGTAAACATGGGATTCTACAGTTAAAACTGCAAAATTGTTGAACGGAAACATTGTAGAAAATATTTTGCTTGTTTGACATTTTTATATGGTGGGATGTATTTGGAGGAACCAGGGTTTATTCTACAGATCTCTAGAGAATGAAAGTGGACTTTAAAGAATGGGACCAACACTAAAGCTGCATTACTGGCCTGATGAAGAACCTAACAAATGTGGAAAAGATCCAAGAAAATCTTTGTGTTTCTCTTCCCTGATCCAGTAACTACTTATGTCTTTACTTGAAAGAGTCATCTAGTAAAATAGCATTGGAAGAAGCCACTGGGATCAAGACTCTTCCAAAGGAATGACTCCTAAACTAGATTCCACGTTCTCTCACTTCTCCTGATCTCGTGAGTCTTACTTTCCATTCTGATTGTGGCCAGATCCATAAGGGCTATAGAGAATGCTATCACCACTTGCAGGTTTGGATAGGCACTCTATAGGCAGATATGAAACTTCTCAGACTGAGAAGGATATAGGATCATGATACATTATCTCCTTCCCATGAATGTAAAGAGCTAGATATTGCTGCCTTTGCTGAGCTTTAGAATTCTTGAAGAATTTTTCCTTAAATTGTTGTCTTCAGGGAGCTGAACTAACCAACGTGCCTCAAGGCTCTGACCATCATGACAGTTAATCTGAATAATCTGCCCAAGCACCATCTTAATTTTATTCATTTCCACTGAGCAAACTGAGCTCTCCTTATTCAACATTACTGTTGGGAAGTATTGCCAAAGGCCAGGTGTTGTGGTTTAGCCGTAGTCACCACACAGTTGTTTGTTCTCACTTTCCCTCACCAGTGGGATGTGGGAGAGAATTGGGAAGAATGGAAAACTCATGGGTTGAGATGAAGACAGTTTACTACAATAGCAAAGGAAAATTCCAATAATACCAAAATATAAGGATACTAAAATATACAAAATGAATGAAGTAAATTTTCTCACTGCCCGACATCCCAACGACCAATACAGCTTATCCTGAGTAGCAATCACAAAACCAATTAGCAAGCAGTGAGAAAGAGAGAGAGATGTTCTCCCAGCGCACCCACACTTATATACTGAGCATGACGTTTATGGCATGGAATACTCTCTTTGGCCAGTTTGGGTCAGTTACTCTGGCTATACCCCTCCCAGCTTCCTACACCTGCACATTAGTGAGACCTGGAAAGCCAGACTGTGTCTCATTAGTAACAACTCATAATGTCAGTGTGAGTTCTTCACATATGAAATCCAAAACAAGTTGGGTAATGAGAGGAAAATTAACTCCATCCCAGTTGAAACCAGGATGCTGAAAAAAAAAGAGAACAACCTGTAGATTACCATGAAAGCTGGTAACTGTGGCTTTGCTTGCATCAGTGCACAAGGGTATTCAGAAACTCTACAGTCCTTCTAGAAATGGTCTTGTTTTCTACCACCCCTCTGTTTAATAGCCTTAGCATCAGTGTCTCAGCTGATGGTAGCTGGGGGATGCCATCACTTCAGGGACACTGGCCAAAAAGAATTACAAATGATGGGAAGACGGGAACATGCAATACTTTTTGTCACACTCACTTGCACAAGTAAAAGCCAGAAATTTTGGTGAAAGTTCACCAGCTTTTTCTAAGGCTTATGAAGAAAGAAGTAGTTATACTTGAGCAGCAGCAACATTGTGAGATTTCCTGCTGTTCTAACAGCAACAACCATCGAAAAGGACCACTCCTTTTTTGTATCTCCTGTAAATGCTCAAAGATCTCCAAGGTTGAGGTAATAGTTCCCTTCTAAAACTACTGGATGCCCTATTGATCATATTCTTTCTTTAACCACTGCTTTCCCACAACCATCAGATTGCTACCATAGTAGCAATCCTATTAACGGCAAATCTTTTGGGGTCCAGGTAGTTGAGGTGTTAAGCTCTTCAAGCAGTCATTGTTATTCAGCAGTCAGGGGGTCCATATGCTGTTAGCTATGTTGCAAAATAACTACCGGTAATTAAGCCATCCAGTAGACATTTCTCTGAGATGGATATCTGGTAAACCAGGAAGTATGTTTTGAGAGTAAGGAGATTTTCAGCAGGACAGCAATACTTTATGAATCATACAGACATCATTAGGAAATCTAGATGATGACAGAGGATATTTTAAGGGACAGAGGATATTTTTTCTGAGTCCTGGCAGCAGATGACTGCAGCAGTTCTTTCTGTTCTGGAACATCTGTTCATTCTGTGGAGTTTAATATATATACAAATGGATCTGTTAAAGATCAGACTAGAAAATGGCTCACATGGCTTCTAAATTTCACACATTTCAGTATGACAAAGGCGAATAAAGAACAGCCTCTGTTTGTTATAGCCATACAAATGTGTGTATGTATAAATTGTAGACAGCAAAAATATGAAGTTGTAGCTAGCAGGTATGACAATGGAATCCAGTAACCTTTTAGCCTATGTTCTTTGCCATTAGCATGATTCAAGGGATGTATAGTACTGCATATAAATATAAATAGCTCTCTTAGAATGGAATAGCTGAAGTGAAAGAATTTCAAAAAAATACTGATGGCCTACCTGTGATAGAGCCAGTATAGCTGGCCTTGTTCCAACAATCTGTACGGTTTGAGTTTTACTCTAAACCACTAAATTTCATCTGAATAATCATAACTCCTTCAACACCAGAAATGTGATTTTTAAGACTTTCACTGAATCTCTAGGGAACAAAAACACTTCACATGCCATGTGCCTAAATACAACAGTGTGAATTTTAAGCAACCAGCATTTGCAAGGAAATGAAATGCAGTCTAAAGACCAGGACTTTTTCAAAGCAGATATTTGCAGAATAATAAGGCTTACTGGGAACTGCAATGTGCACTGGGAAAACCTGCAAATAGTACAGAAATTTGATGAATGGAATATTTATTATTTGCCTATCTCTAGTCACTACCTCTGAAATTCCACTACACAAGGGAGGGCACTGCTTAGTAGCCATTAGACAAACTCAGATAACACAAAAACCTTTCTGTTTTCAGTATCATTCATAGACAAGCCCAGGATTTAGGTTTGCATGTGAGACACCCTTCAGAGTTATCATTTCCAGCTCTGTATCTTTCATGACAAAAAGGACCATGATTAATGCAGCATCTTAATGCAGCATCTTCCACAATCTGACTGTTCAAAAGAGATAGAAAAACCCCAATTTATTGGCCCTGTGGAATTTTTTGTTAGTTCTTATGCTATCTCTTTACCTCCTGGTCAAGTTGAGCATTTTAAGATCAATTTTCCAAACTATTGCTATTAGAGAGCTGTTCCACAATTGAACTTCTCTAATGAAGAGAAGTCACCTTCCAATGTTCTTTTTCCTTTTCTTTTCTTTTTTTTTCTTTTCTTTTTTTTTCTTTTCTATTTTCTTTTCTT
>WHYT01017441.1:416647-435420 GCA_009806455.1 Tetrax tetrax | reverse complement strand
GGAAAAATGCATATGTACATCTATATATACTCTAGCCTTTTACATACAAAGATGTCATACAAATTTATGCCTTTCATTTTATTGGATTGTCCAACCCAAGCTTGATGACATTCTGCTAAAATTTCAACAATATCCCTGCCTATATCCAGAGGCAACCTTCCAACAGGGCAGTCTTCTACCTCTTGGGTTCCCGTTCTGCCCGGCTGCCCTGCCAGAGCCTTTGCAACCCCTGGTAGCTGGATCTGTACCTTGTCAAGTTAGATCCTCAGTGAATGTAATACGATATTGTGCCTGCCTCTACCCCCAAAAGCACTGAAACTGTTGTTTGCATACTAGAGTTGCATCAATGTTGACTTGAATCTGCTAATCTTTAGCGTTAGGTCACAGGTATGAGCTAAGACAATGCCCTGGAAATTGGCTATAACAATAAACTCTTAACGGGTCTAACAGTATGGAAGAATATTGTCTGTGCAGCCAGAGCCAACGAGCAATCTGATGCTTTACACTGCTGTACTTATCATGGGGTCAGGCTATCCGTAAGGTTTAACAGATGTATATGACAGCAGACAAGCTGCTGATAGCAGGTGTTGAGAATATCTGTCAATGAAACCAAAGATTAAAAATAAAATTTAAAAATATACATCAGATATCATTTTCAAAGTACTAATCGTTTAATTTTTTTTGGTTTGATTCATGAGGTATTACATTTCCTTTCTTACTCCGTAACAGTTTACTTGAGATCCCACAATCTAGTGTACTGTAAGCTCCTTAGAGAACAGAAAATTACATTATCAGTACTTAATTTTTGTGCACAGCTTGCCATAGTGACTAGCTCTCCTTAGAAGAGAAGCTGAGTTATTTGTTGCTGCAAAGCATGCTGCTGATAATAAGATTAGACATAGTGTGTACTCGTATTTTCACTATTACCAATAAAACCTGGCTCCCACGTGTTTAACTGTTCAAATCTTCACAGTGATCTGCTTCATAAAATGCCAGACACCCAGGAGCTTCCCCAAAAGTGAGCGGAAGCAGTACTCAGCATTTTAAAAAACAGGTTTTGAAACCAGAATAATCATATAATGTAACATTTTTCATCCTGTTGGCCCCATAAACCGTATTTAGATGTCTACATAAGCTTTTAGAGACTTTCTTGTAGACAGCTGTATCTTAAAAGAAATAAACACTGGCTCTGTTGTTTAGTATTGGCACTATTAAATGCTGTTACAATGTTCAAGGGACGTTTTAAAATTTTTATCTTCCTGGAGGTGGCATTAGATTAATTGACTTTTGCATCATTTGAGTTGTGAGTTTCACATAATCAAAGCAGTATAAATTTACCTCAATTTTTTTTTGTTTTTATCGTGTTACTTAAGTGGAATGGTAAAAACCAGCTTATCAGAGGTTAAATACGGTTTTTACAAGATGTTAGGAGTTTTGGAATTGTTTGCTGTAAAGAAAAGAACGTATATACAACATATAGTATAGAGTGACAAACTTGTTATTCAGTCTAAGAAATTTACAGTAGAGCCAGCAGGTAAAATAGTCAATAGTCAATGACAACTAAACTATTTTATTTTATTTTATTTTATTTTATTTTATTTTATTTTATTTTATTTTATTTCATTTTATTTCATTTTATTTCATTTTATTTTTTGTTGTTTTATTTTATGTTCCCATATATCATTGCATCACAACTATTGTTAAGTCATTGAAGTAGTCTAATTGAAGGACCACCAAACGTCTGTCAGTGAATACTGTGGAAGGAGATTAGCTGTGTTTCTGGCAGGAATGTTTTAGGCCAAGGTGATCCGTGGAGGGGAATAGGGTAGATGTAGGAAGAAATGGTCACCAGAAGTCCACTCTTTCTGTCAATATATTTTATTAAAGGGAAACAGAACTGCTTATGGACACCATGCTAATGTATGCAGTTCCTTACATATACCCCTCTGCATATGAGATCCTTTGCTCCTCTATAGTGAAGGGAAAAGGCAGATGGTTTTGGAGAGAAATTTAGATTAATAATTTAATCCCCAGCTGGTAAGAACTGGCACTTGCAGTTGGAGCTAGTGGCAAGGATTAGCATATTGGACCACAGTCGATTGCAAAAGTGCCTACAAAACATATTAATTGGTGTTTGCACCTGTTCTCAGTCCATTTTGTGATTGCCTTGTCAATACCTAGCTTTGCCTTTTGTCTCCGGCACAGATTATACTGACAGCTTCAATTCATATTCTTCTGTCTCTAGTACTTCTAACGAACAAGCACTGAACAAAATTGTGCTGTTGGTTTACAACACGGCTTTGGCTATGCTGAATGTGCCAGATGCAGATCAGTCACCAAGACCCGACTGTCTTAAGCAAACACATTCTTAGGAAAAGATCTTCTTCACTCCACTCAGTTTAGTGGACACAAGTGTAAATAGAAATCTAGGGGAAGTATTTGGCCAGGCCTTTCTCCCTATCCCAGAGTATAACTCAGCTGCAGATGAAACGAAAAACTATCAATTTTCAAAAATGCTTGAATTCTGAAGTGTGGTAGACACTGTCTAGTGTTTTCAAGGACATTTTAACATTTTTAAATGACTGAAGTTTCCAAATGACCCAATCCAGCAAGAGATTTCTGAAAGTACCTTAGTATCATCAGATCTCCCATAAAACATAAATGTATCTGTTCTCTTTCCAGGCTGATGGTGATGTTGCCCTCTCTGCCCTCAGGTTGCTCAACCAGAACACAAAAGGTGTAGGTTCAACCAGTCATAGCCTCCAGGCATTTAAAAACAATTTGCAGGAGAATTCATGAATCAGCAAACCAGAGATTTGGCTTAGAGCAGGGAAGTTTCCATTCTTTCCTGCTGAACTCCTGCTCCTGAGCAGAAGGGAATGAAGAATTCAAGTGGCCAGAAAGATAGAGGGAGAGGGACTCAGCAGCTGAATAGTTATAAAAGTCTTTTGAGATCAGAGAGAGTTTTGAGGGTCTGTTTCTGTTCCAAGGACTGTTGAAATTTTTCTGTTAAATTGAAATGATCTGGGGAGCAAGGAAAATAAGTACTGATTAAGACTCATCAACTACTGAGCCATCTACTGAGTAGAATCCACACCACAGATAAATATCTAAGCTTTTGTGAGATTATCTGACTCAAATAAGAATTTTTGGGCTATACCTGGTAAAATGCAATAAAAGTGTGGTGTCAGCATCTAAGGAAGGCAAAGAAAAACACTTAAGCTTGTGTCTGGTTCAAGAACTAAACAAGATTTTTGAAAGCTCTGTAGCATTCTTAAGGGCAGTGGAGACTCAAAGGGGTAGATGCAATAGTTTTCAGAAAAAAGGTGTATACAGCAATACCACTATGCATCATACTTGCAAATCTAAATCAAGATCCAAGCGGGAGCTTGCTTGGTCCATAACCAGAAACCTCCAGTAATGATTCAGTCATCCCACTCATGATACCATATCTTAAGTACAGGCCACAGTAATGATATCCTCCTTCAATATGCTTTTTTAATTATTATTTTTAAATAACAATGAAAAATAATTTTGCCTGACCTTTCTCTAGATCTAATTAATGCTGACATCCCCCATCTCTGAATAGCCGTTCCTTTAAAATTGTCCTGGCCCTATCAAAGACTGTAGTTAATTTTTTGTTGTTGTTTCCAGGCTCCAACTCTCAGCACAGTTGTTCTTGCTCTTGGGAACATTAGAAAATCTCTCCCTAATTGGTCATATGCTATCTTTTAAAGGTCATACCCATGATTCTTCTTATTCACTTGAGAGTAATTCTTTTAAAGGGCAGGTCTGGGTGCAGATTTATAATCATGTTCCTGTGTTGTTGCTGGATGGAAAACAAGAAAAAATGTAAGCAATGCTATAAGGAAGTCAACTGTCATAAGATTCCCAATCTATAAGACTCTCAATTGAGTTCCAACAAGTTTTTCAGAAAAGGATCCAAACTCCTAAATTTTTCTCTACGCTGTGAAATTTTGGACATTTATGTCTAGGTACATGAATTCACTTTCATTAAAGTGATATTACATCCCAAAGCTGACTTCTTATTTGTCAATCAAGAAGTTATTTTAATAATATTTGAAAATAGTAAAGGGCATTTATTTATCCTTTGAAAGAAGTAATTCAGGTCTCAGCAGGTAATTTGCATATGTCACTAGTTTAACTAAGTAAGGATTATAAAATTAAAATGTAATTAGGGGTTTTTTTTTGCATAATTTGTCAAAATTATATGCCTTATGTGAGTGACAGGTGGGTGGTAAATCTTTTAATACGAAGTGTATTCCAAAACTTTCCCTGACTTCAGAGGAACTTCAGTGGAAAATTTTACTATTTTATTTTACTGAATAGGACTCTATCACAAGCTCCTGGTTAATGCAGAGAATTAGATAACAGTTTATAGTGTTTATCCAAACTGTAAGACAATTTATTTTTCTTTCTCATGAACTCCAGGAGCACTTCAGTATCCTACCCAGAAAAGCTTAGAGTCTCATCAGGCTAGACAGCTTGTCAGACAAACAACAAAAAGAAATACAATTACCATCTTACTAGCCCAAAGGGATTACGGGACTTGTTCAAAATCATGTAACAAAACCCAGAAGATGGAACTGGATTTTCTGGGTCTCCGAGCAGCTCCTTCACTGCAGTCGGTGCCTTCAAACTCGCCTCAGACTGGCTTTTTCCCAATTACTGCAGCACATTCAGGCTCGTGCTACATTCAAAATTATGCAAAGAGGTGATTTAGGCTGTGTAACCTGTACAAGTGCATGCAGTATTAAGAAGGTATAAAATTATAATTTTGTATATTAATCCCATGGAATGTCAAAATAGCAGAGCATCAGGGAAATGTTTTTGTAAAGCTTATGTGAATCGTCTATATTTGGTTACCCTTCATAGAAACTGTTTCCTCTCATAGATGTGTGTTTTCTATTTAATATACTGCTATGAGATACTGTAAAAAGGCATAATTGTGAGACAGCCAAAGGAGAAGGCTCCTCATCCTTATTAGTCACATAGTTTTATGCATTTCCTATATTTTATAACAACATAGCATAGGATACTTCTGCAGAGGCCTCTTAAATTTGACTAATGAACTGCCACACACACAAACTTGCAGTATTAAGAGTATCTACTCATTACTCAGTTGAACCACATGAAAACAAAGGTATTCTTGGAATCAGAGTTCTTAAAACATCAAAAGTTGACTGTATTGCAAAGTAGTCCAGGGAGTGGTCCTTAACATATTCAGTCTTCGGTGCATTACAAAATGTTTATTGTTAACAGTAGTGTAGCTACTTAATGCTTGCATGTCATTATTTTGAGAGGACAGAGAGGAACTCCTGTTGCCTTTGCAGAAGGAAAGAACATATGGAAAATCACCTTGGGCTCACGGGCTGATGTAAAATGCATCTGGGGTCAATGGAGCATGCACTTACTTCAGTGGATTTAGGCTGCATCCTGTGATGAAAAGAACAAGAGACTACTCTACAGAAAAAAAAAAACTGAAAATGACATATTTCAGCACAGGGAGAAGTATAAGGATAATGCTGATGGCTCATCTTCTTTCTTTGCTACCATCATGTCTCCACTACGAAGGGCCACTACATAAATTCAACCCAACTTCTACAAATAACACAGATGATACAGAAATGGCAAAAATGTTCCAAAGTTTTTCAGTGGCTGACAACCACAGGGGATGTCCTGAGAGCTGTCGGTCTACCTACGTATGGGAGCCAGCCACCATTACTCTTTGATCACATTGCGGTCCAGCCAGCAGCTTTAGGCAGGCAGGTACTCCTACTTATTTTAAACTCATTAAATTAATGGTCTTTTTTTTTTGTTATTATATTATTTTACTACCTGAGTTAGATTTGCTAGTCCAGGAAGCCACCTTTGACCCTAATTGTCAGAGCAGGGTAAATAGCTTATGCTTACACATAGGTTTTGGCTGATCAAAGTATGAGGAGATTTCAAGAAGTGTTTGCATTGTGGATGTAAGGTATCAAGAAAGTGCTTTGTACGTGGCTAGAAGTAAGATTCAGATTTACACAGACTAGAAGCATGAGACATATCTCCTAAAATAGCTATTCACTTACTAAGGGTTCCACCGAGGCTTGAAGGATAACAGAGTGCCATTATAAATAAGCTGTTGTCTGCTCAGCTTTGGATGACAAATTCAGATGTTACAACGCTTTGCCTTTTGCAATACATCATTTTCTTAAAGCATGCAGTGGTTTAGGCAAACCTCTGCTCAGGTGCTAAAAATTCACAGAAGGACAATTAGCAGAAGTAGGACAATTGTGTCTGACAGTTCTATAATAATACAAACCCTACTGAGTTGCCCAAAATAATAGTGACAAGTAAACCGGAGCCATAGCGTATGTTTGGTCTTTTGTCTATAATGTAAAGGATAACTTACATCTCCTGCTGTGTGATAGCACAATTAATTATATTTTACCACAGCTGCCTATTTTTAGTGTTGAAAAGGAATAATGAAGTTGTGACTGTCGAAGGAAAAAAAAAAGCTTTTTTGAAAAGAGCATGAGAGAGCGTGGTGCTGTGTGGCTAATATGTCTACTTGTGCAAGAAATGTTAGTGTCGCCGCTTTCCAGCAGATCACCAGGTCTCACTTAGATCAACATCAGCTACCTCTGCATCTGGCAGTTGATCTCTAGTGCAGCTTCATTGTTCATATGCCAACACCTACATCAGTAGTTGCAACAATTAAATGGCTTAAAATGAATAAATTAAATTACTTCTTTTTTTTTTTTTTTTTTTATAAATCATACCCCCTCTCCCCACTAATTCTCCAAGGAGCTTCTCCAGTTGTCCTCAGAATAAGAACGTATAAAAGATGCAGGGGCTGCTAGAACTGCTTCAGTGTCTTCTAAAATATTTTCCACTCTGGAATAAAATACACAAGCAATCCTTTCTTTTCCTCTCCCATAGGCTTGCTAATCTTGCATACAAGAGACCAAGATACTTGCATACAAGAGACCACTCTCAAAAATGTCTAGACTTTAAAGGAAAGGAAGAGGTACGTACCCTGAGTTGCTGGCTTGGGGCTGTCTGTTCTGACGGGCAAATGCATATCTCTGCAGCCCAGAGGGATGTAGCTTAGTTCAAGACTTACACTTTTAGCATTTCTCTGTGGCCAACACAAGGCAGTTATAGACAAAGTACTTTAAGTGACAGGTTACATAATGTTCTGCTTTAAGCTTTATTCTGAAATATCCACTTCTCATGTACCACAACAAAAATTAACATTTTGTCATGCTCTGATTTTGGATGAGAGGAAGGCCCCCCTTGCTAGGGGCGGCTGGACCAACCTCTCACACACCAGAGCGTGGTTTTGCTTGTATTCTCGGGAACAGAATTAAGACTCAAACCAGACTCAAGCGCCAGGTAACTTTATTTTCCAACAACAAGCTTGCAAATGCAAGAGAAAGAGAGAAAGAAAGGAAAGAGGGAAAAGAGTTTTGTTGCAATAGCTACCACCACAGAGCTGCGGCGTCCCGACAGTCCAGTTCACTCGGTGGGAGAACGTTCCATCCGATGTTGGTTCCGACGTTGCTTCGATGATGGTTCTGTCAATGATGGTTCCTTTGATGATGGTTTCCTTCTTTGATGTTGGTTGTTTCTGTTCTTTCATCATTGTCTCATTGCATATTTATTGTCCTTAAAACAGGAAGCCTCTAGTCCTGTGGTTTGATTGGCTTGCAAGAGGTCAGGAATTGGCGTGCAAGATATCAGGCCTATGGTTTAATTGATGTTCCATTGCTTAAGTGGTGGTTTGACATTTTGACAATGTTGAGACAAACATTCAACACAGTTTCTTACACATTTGCACGAGGATAACAGGTGGTCATGGTCCTCAGAGTTATGCAAGTCCTTTATTGCACCTACATACCTGTTAAAGAACTCTGGATTTGGGTGAATGATCATTCAGTGGTTCCTGTCCACTCAAAAAGGATTCAGATTATTCTGTCTACACACAATCTCCATGTCCACAATCAAGCACATGCTTGAAGTCCTCTTTGTCAAGGAAAGACTTGATACAGTTAAGATTTCAGTGTTTCTACAATGTTTATTGTTTGAGAAGTTTAAAGCATCAAGAATGAGCACAGACATATCTTGGGACTTGTCCTGGTTGCAGTTAGGATAGAGTTAATTTAGAGTAAATTAACAGGACCGAAATCCCAAGAGTAGATAAGAATGCATCATTAGTAGAATGAAAAATGATAACAGACTGAGAAATGTTTGAAATGTGAGGACAGGAAACACAATAAAAATAGAAGATTTCCGTTGTCCTCAGTAACTACGTAAATGTCGCACCACAGTGTGATCTTAGGTATCGCAAGTGCCTTCCTCATGGGTCAGGTAGTTAAGGTTATCAAAGGGAAGAAGCAGCTCTTTATTTGATTCAGAATAGAAAAAAAAAAGGAGCTGATTTAAAATTTTATTATTAAAGAACATTTCTGTTACAGTACATGTAAGATGTTTAGAGTTAACAACCCTCATAAGTGAGGATGACTAGTGCATAGGCTTGTTACAAAGGAACTAAGAGCTAAAAGGCTTAAGTATTTGCAGGTGGTGTAGAGTTTAAGGACATCATTGTAGGCACTCTAAGCCTAAGTATATCAGTCAGAAAGTTGTATGGCAATCAAAAAAAACATTATAGAAAGATCAGAAAAGAAAAATTAAAAGAAAACAAAGGGCTGTTAGACTTGACAGGAGGACAAAAGAGGCTATTAAAAATACAACATTCCTTAAGAAAGCTATATTCATGTTCAGCCAAGGAAAACAGAAAATAACACAAATATAAGTGGGGAAAACATACAGGGCAGGCCAAACCAACTCTGAAAAAGAACTTGCTAAAGGCATGAAAAGTAATGTGACTTGATTGTTTGGTTCTTTATTTTTTTCAAACACACCCAAAGCAGTAAGTTTTCCTGCTAGCCAGAACAGCCAGTATGCATTTAAGACATAAAAGCAGCACAGATTGATTGAAAGTATAATACAGACCAGAGCAAGTGGTTATCTGTAAAATATGATCAATACCGGGTAACAGGAAACACAGAATATGCCAAAAGCTGGCACGTGTTACAATTTCTCTGAGGGTACAAGAAGCACGTTGCTGAAAAGAGTCGGTTGCTATTGTTTGTCTCCTTGGATGGCCGAACGCTTTTGATAAATCTCCCATTAATGATTATTATAGAAACTAAGCTTCTGTAGGACATGAAGAAATTTATCTTCTAAATTAATATAAATAGATGAAAATATAGAAAGCAAAGTTTAGGAATAGATTATCAGTTTTGAGAAGGCAGAGAAGATTACCACTAAAGTCCCACAGGAACTAGAGACAGCTAGAATGCTAGAGACCTGTGCTAGTAACTTATACTGGTTGACATCTTTATAAATTACCCGGGAAATGAGTTAATAATGAGGTAATAAAGCTTGCTGATCAAACTAAGCCATTTAGAGCAATAAAAGTGAAAAACTGGTTGAGAAGAACTGCAAAAAAAAAAACTTATGATACTGAGAGTGCCATTCATTTGACTGAACTTGTGCATCTGCAGTGCACGGAGGCCTTTTCTCCCTTTTGGCAATCAGTGGAAGGAAATAGGTACTTTTACAGAGTGACTTGTCTCCCCAAAATACAAGGTGGGGTAAATCATTCCTTAAAAATACCGGTTTGTCTCCATTGATTGTAAAGAGACCCAAAGGCAAAAAGTTCAGACGTCACCAGATGAATATAACTTTGAAAGACATAAAATGTCAGATAAAATTTTATATAACTATTTACAAAGGGATAAATAATCCTAACTTTGCATACATAATACGGTGTATCAACTAGCTATTACCACTCAGGAACAAGATCTTAAAATTATAGTCCACAATTCCAAAAAAAAAAAGGTCATTTCAGTGCTCAAGAGCACTGAAAACAAACATCAATAATTAGCAAAGGAGAGAGAACACAGCAGAAATCATCAGGCCACTGTGCAACCTCAGCAACCTGAATATTGTTTTTGTTTATGGTTCTTCCTTTCGAAGAAGTGTAGATTAGAAATAGAAAATACCAGAGAAGATGACAGAGATGATCAGAGCTACAAAGTGAGACCAGGAGTCTCTGGTCTGAAAAAGAGAGGATGGAATGGGCTGTGATAGTAGACTACAAAACAGAGTGTGGCATAATATAAATTAAAAGGTAGTGACTGCTCACTGTATTTTTTTTTTTCATTACATGGCCAGGTACATTAAATTAAATTGCTAGAATGAAAATTGTAGCAGAAACAAAAGCAACAGCTTTTCCACACAGCTGGAGTTAAGGTGGGGAGTCCATTTCTGCAGAAGACTGTGGCCTTTAAACATTTCTATCAGTACAAAGAGCAATTTGAAAAATTAATGGGGAAAAAAACCCCATACAAGTGCTGCTAAAAACAAAAATACCCTTCTTGCTCTTGCCTCAGAAGTCTGTAAGACGTAGAATTCAGGTTGCTGGGAGGATATAGTAGATGAAGTGTACCTGTGTGTTTGCCCTGTTATTATATTCAGTCATTTTTTCCAGGCCACTGCCATAGACAGTGCACTAGAACCAAACGAACTGCTGTCTGACTTAGTAAACCTGTTCTCACATTCTGTTGTTAAACCTTTTGACCTATCATTTCCTATCACATTTTCCAAGGGAGGTATAAGTCCCTTAAATCTATTAACAGAGACTTGCCTTTTATAGCTATTTTTCCATAAACTGAGCTGCAATAGGGCAATGATTTGGTATTAAAACAGAAAGATTAATTCTGTTAGTATTATGGATGGTGTGTATAATCAAAGGTTAAAAACGACATTGTTGTAAAAGTATTGTCTTTATAAATTTTAAGACCATTGTGTATTCCTAGAGTCAAACTTTTCATTAAAACTGCTCTAGAAATATTTTGACCCACCCACAGTACTGATACAATATATTAAATAACAAGCCTCATATCGTAATGAGCTAAGCTTCATCTATTCCTACTCAAATGCAAGGGTTCTGAAAGACCACGGTACCTGGCAAGATCAGGCTAAAAGGTAAGTTAGCACAGACATAGGTTCACTTTTGCTTTGTTTGAGAGTGATTTGAAGAGGAATTCTGCTGTAACGTGAGCAGTTAATGAATTCTGTAAATCCCATAAGGTTTACTAGAGCTGTACTGACAGGAATTAATATCATATTGCTTGCTAGAAGTGTTTTTCTGTACACCTTGCACTTCACATCAGTGACTAACTCCATTATCAGATGTTTCATTTTCCTAGAACATTTATTTACTGGCCAGACAAGAGATCACATACTAAGGTGTCTTCCGTCTGCTCCTGGCAGGGGGGGATTGAATGGAAATAATTCTCTGTCTCTCCTGCTGACAGAGATTCTTTTACCCATAGGTTGACAGAAATCTGTACGGAGCCTCCAGAAGCGATACGTACTTGTGACTGACCCTTGTCACACGTCGGGCAGCAGTCAGACATCACGATGCTCTTGCCATGGAGGGAGCAGTACTAATGGGTTATCAGCTCAGTATGCAAAGAGTATTCAACAGACGAGCAGAAGCAGAAAGGACCAGATAAAAGGAGAGGAATCTATATTCTGTTTATTGAACTTTGTGCTTCATCCAGAGTAACAGCAATGTTTTTCCCTTTTAATTTTTCCTTTTGAGTTTGATCACAACCCATGCAGATGTTTTTTCACGCTTCTGGTGTTTAAACCAACTAATTTTAAGGATCTCCATGGAGCATGCCTCTTTTAGCACTCTGAGCAGCTTTTCACACTTCTGCTCTCTATAGGCTTTGGGAAATATTGCTTTACACTTGAAGACACTTTTGTTAAGTGGCCTGGAAGCAGAAATTCTGTCCTGTCATTTTAGCAAATTTAGACTTAAGGTGAAAATAAAGAAGCCTTGAGAAAGTCAGTTTTTTCCCATTTTAGAAACCTAGCAAATATTTCCTCTCTGGTTAGTTAACATGAGCAGCATGACAACTCACAGTTGAACTGTATATGTTAAAAGCCCTTTCATCAAAGTGCATTTATGGAAGAAATTACCTTAGTGAAACATAGGAAAGAAAAGCATTATCAGGACACAATCAGAAGGAACTAAGACTCTTATACCGAAACAAAACAGAGATGTACCGAATTTTTTGAGCACATGGAAGAACTCAAAGTTCAACGGCGATCTTCACTAAAAATAATATATACCATACCAGTACCATTATTATATGTATCATACATATAATAAAGTAGTCCAAAGGAAATCTCAGGTGGGTGGAGATAACCAATTTGAGGTCATAAAATGTCTGTTATGCAGCTGGAGACTGAACCAGTGGTGACTTAAGCAGCAACTTTGCAGAAATATGGCTGTGAAATGAGATCTGGGACAGATGGCTTATATCCTGTATACTCATTTTCTCTTGAAAACTTTCTTGGTAGTAGAGAGCTCACAGCCCTTTTTTAAAAAATCATCAGCTAAAAGAGTGGAGAGATATAGAATCATACAATCATAGAATACTTAGGGATGGAAGAAACCTTTCAGGTACTGGAAGGCCGCTATAAGGTCTCCTCGGAGCCTTGGCTTCTCCATGTCTGTCAAGGTCCCTCTGGATGGAATCCCTACCCTCCAGTGTGTTGACTGCACCGCACAGTTTGGTGTCATCAGTGAACTTGCTGAGGGTGCACTCTATCCCACTGTCCATGTTGCCAACAAAGATGTTAAACAGGGCTGGGCCCAATACCGACCCCTGAGGAACGCCACTCGTCACTCATCACCACTTGGAGATCAAGCTGTTGACCACAATAACGCTTTGAGTGCAGCCATCCGGCCAAATCCTTATCCACTGAGTGGTCCCTCATCAAATCCATGTCTCTTCAGTTTAGAGACAACGATGTTGTGTAGGACAGTGTCAAATGCAATATATTGAAAAGTATCAAATTAGGTATATTGAAAACATACCTCAACCTTCAGCATTTCCTCACTAGTAAGTTCACTATCTCAGTTGTTCTGGATGCTGCTCCCTTCTGACTCCTCTTCTGAGGAACTTATTACTGGGATGCAGCACCCACTGCACTGAAATTTCTGTCTCCCTTTGTGATTTGGGGTACATGTTGCTATTGAAAATGAGCCTCTGGGATTTTTCAAATGAGACTTTCAATTCTTTGTGCGCATTGCAAACAAGAAGAAATCAAGTATAACTCAACCAGTCATGAACTGTGATCCTCCATTGTTGGGGGTTAATAGACCACTGGGAATTTTGTCACTGCTTTCCTATTACCTTTATCGTATGCTTTCTCAATGCTGAGAACATTTCCCCTCATTTTCCATTACTGTATTTGTAATTCTGATAGACTTTCTGTATCAGGACACCAAGATTCAGCACCCACAAGTGTAATTTGAAACAGTATTTTAATTGAGAATCTTCCATATAAATGCTGTAGTTGTACCGGACCAATTTTTTATTAGTCAAGTACCATTAGGCTATTGCAACAGTAATCTGATTTTACAATATAATATAAGCTGGAGGAAAAGAAACATTAAGTGTTATTTGTCAAGAAGAGTGATCTTTATTAGATCTGACCTTTCTCCAAGCCAACACAATAAAAAGGTAAGTGTCATTTTTATACTTAGAAAGATTAGTTTTGCTTACAGTAAGCAAAAGATTAGGATCTCAGGGGGCTTAAAATTCTCATTGGAAATAATTGAATCTCATTACCAAGCATGCACTATGAAGCTCTTATGATATGCCCCAATCAACTATTAAAAGCATATTCCTACTCAGAGCACTACCTTTACCACCTCTGCTGCTACATAGCATAGTACTAGAGAATTGACCTTTTATAAAGACTTAAAACACTGTGTAATCAACTTTTTCTATGTACAGAGTTAAGACTTAATGAAACTGTGAGGTTAAATGTCAATATGTCCTTCACAGGCATTTTTTATATTACGGTTCTTGGCTGTCAGATGTTAATGATGCACTTTCTGTACTCATCTTGTTTTTAAAAAATATAAAAATTGCAAATTTGTATTGCAGTGTACAACACAGTCCAATTTCACTCTTTGAGCAACCCCAGTCAATGAAGTATAGCTCTGAAATGCAAAAAAAAAAATAAGCCATGTTGGAGATTTTGTTGTGATCCTGATCCAAAAAAATCAATTGAAATGGATGGAGATGTATTGTACTTGAGGTTGCATGGTTTCCACATCTCATTCATTTTAACATCCAGGACAGCTCTGTGTAAGATTTCTAGATGGTCGTCAAAGTGTTTTTGCAAGATTATTAGATGATTTGCACACCTCTGAATTGAAGTGTTTACCCTAGAAATAGGCATGTGTAGATGGCGATTTCATCAGTGAAAAGTCTTACTAAAGGGATGAGTATTGTTTTCCCTATATCTTAATGATACTTGAAATTCAGAGAAGACAATCTGCCACGTCTCACTTAAGGTTTTTCTATTTGCAATTGAAGATCTTTCACTGACTGTAGGATTTTTAGGGTTCAAATGGATCTTCTTATATATTTATCTGAGTATTCTGAACAGTACATCAGACACTGTAAGAGTTGCTTCCTCTTGTGTACAGAGAAGATGAATGCATTTCTTGATAGACTTAGACCCATAAATATTAGCTCCTAAATTGCAGCTACCATCGTTTAGTAGTAATAATAGTACTAGACAGTATAGTAGTAGACACTTGTCACAGTTCAGCCCTCGTCGGGACCGGATTATGCAGTCCCTCTATCACTCCCCCCGCCCTCCGAGAGAATAGGGGGCCCCTCCTCACTAAACAAAACCACAACAACACTATTCTATCTCAGTTTCATATCAAATTAATAAATTCCTAGTATTCAGATTGTTATCTGCCTAAGTTGACATGCACTGTGTTTAACAGATAATTAATTCTAATTAAGATAATTAAGAAAGATCATGCTTCTAGGGCAATTTTGTGACTGTTCTTTTTTTTTTAAATGCCATCGACTAACACATTTAACAAAATAACAAACCAAACCATGCTGCAGATCTTGTCAGACCAGATCCAAACCCAGTTTTTCATATGCATCAGGACAGCAATTGAAAGTGTGTATGTAACTCAGGAGCAGTGAGTTGTTATAATGAACAATTTAAAGCCAACTAAGAGGCAACAGAATATAGACCAGAAAGGCTAGACAAGAATATGCTGAGGCCTCTTGATTCCAAAGAATAAAGTGATCTTCCAGGGAAAAAAAAAAAAAAAAAAAAAAGGTAAAGCAAAGGAAACAGATTTCTGAAACAGCTAGAAAGGAAATCTTAAATTGCATGGAAATTGTGCTTCAAACATTGTCTAGCCCATGGTGCCACAACATATGAAAAGACCAATTGCTTCAAAATCTATCCTTTCAGGTTTTCAGGGAAAATGTCTTTTATTATAACTAGCAGTGGAGAAGTGCTTTTGGAAAGCTTTACAATACTAGTTGTCATACATCTGTATCCAGAACATTAATAGGGTCCCAGCAGACAATTACAAAGTAGCAGGGAAAGAATTTTGTGAATTATAACTAATACTTTGCTTGTGGGCTCCTGGAAGCTGCAGCAAATTATTCCTGAGTTAGAAGTCTTTGGACATCCAGCACTACCTACAAGACAGAACGCACCTGCATGACATAAGAGGGATCCTAGGAAAAAAATCCAATTTATGCCCCTACTTTTCTGTCTTTCAGAGACATGTCCCTCCAGTTTGCAGCTTAACACTTTCTTCTGACATTGAATTTGCTATATTTAATGGTTTGGCTAGTAATCTGTATACTACCTGCACATTTCTCCCTCCTCTATACAAATAATCACGTCAAGGGGGAGAGTTAGAGAACATTAAGAACATACGCCTTCTGTAATCTGATATTTTAGTCCAAAATTTAGGGAGATCTTCCAGTGCTACAGGAAGGATCTGATGGAGACTTCAGATGCATTAGTACAGAAGACTGAATCTAATTAATAGTGGGAGAATTCCTTTCAGTTCTTCCCTGACTCCATTCCCCAAGGCTGAGGTGTTGGTCTTACATTCAGTCTAATTTAATTCAGTCAGAAGTTAAATACCAGGCCCTCCTAAGACAGGTGACAATGGTAAGGTTAAAATGTCTGAGATAGGTAGCGTTGGCTAACTTTCATAATAAAATGACAGTGTCCAGGAGTCGTAGTTACACAAAAATGAAATCTTATGGGAAAGATGAATGCTGCATCTTTAGACGGAAAGGAAGTTTCTCAATAGCAGCAGAAAGAATATTCAGAATTTCTGAAAGTTTTCAGGTTTGTTTTGATTTTATTTGTTTTAAGCAATCAAAAAGTGCTTGTAATAAAGACAAAACTTAAATAATTTTTTTAAAGTCCAAATGAAAAAAAAAATCTTCAGGCATTTCTATCTATTGCACTTTCTCAGAAGAGACATGGATATTATTCATTAAGAAAAATGTATAAGCAGAAAGTGTCTATAAGCATACGACTTAACATACACAGACATAGTATTTATAGACACCCTAAGCTCAGACTGCAAAGCAGACTCAGAGCCAGGTCAGATATAACATAGGTACAGTCAAGGAAGTTCCTAACAGAGACTACAGTCTGGCCCTTTTATATTCCCATCCACCTACTGAAGATTTGAACTTTTATATTAGGTATCCCATAAACTCTTCCAATTGTTCACCCTTAAACAAAACTTTATTCTCAGAACCATTTTGCTTTAGGAACACATTGCATCAACACAAAAAAAAAAGGAATGTTCTTCTTATATCTGTGCTCCTGAAGGAAAAATGCTGTAAAATATTGTGTCTTACTGTCTTTATTAATGTAATGGAAATCTTCAAGATCTTATTTAGAATATCACCAATTCCTGATTTGAACATGAATTATGAATGACTCATAAATCTGTTGGAAGTTAACTTAAAAACCCAACTTGATATGATTATCCCAGAAGAGAAACAAGAAAACCAGGTAGGAAAAAAAATACTAAACATTATTTTTGACAGAGCAATTTTCATCTCTACATGTGAAAATGGAAAGGAAGTTAATTATCATTATTATAACTTTTCTTTTGGTGAGCTTAGTCAGAAAGGGATTACATAACTCAACAGAGATCCAAGCTGAAAAGCGAGGGAAAGAAGTCATATCTCTCTGAATACCTGCCTGTTTGTTTGTAACTCAGCCAACCACGAAATACAGCAGAAAGATTTAAGGCAATGGAAATGTAGCAATCAGCACAACACAGCAAACTTGTCAAAATTCTCCAAAGTGGCCAGCTTTGGATAGACCTCTCCATTTTTCCTAGGTCTGAAGTGCCAGCTGAAAGAGGAGGACATGAGGCCCAGTTTACAGTATTACACATGGGCCGGTTTTTGATAAAACTGTGCAGATAATATTCAGCAGTAGCATAAAAAGATCTGATCTTGGAATAAAAAATTCCTATGGTGTAATAAGAGTATATTACTTATTTTCTTTGTATGATATATAGCTTCCCTTTTTATTTCATTTGTGATGTGGAAAACATTCTTGATTTTAATTTTAAATCAGTTGCTGCATACCTCTAATTTCACCTGCATGATTCCATGAAGTTACATACCCTGAAAGATCAAAAGTTACATATAAAAGGATAGAAGAAAACTATTGGCTTTTTTCCTGCGAGTTCAGCAGTGATATCTTTTCTTGATGCTGTTCTTTAGACAAAATAATTGTTTCTTCTGAGATTAATAGCACCCAATAACACAAAGACACGGATACAGGTGATATCAGAAAATGCAGACTCCGAAAACATCCTGGTTCTATGCATTTAGGTGTCCTCCTTTGCTTTTAACTGCCTTTTGCAGACTGCAAATTCTTCATAGTCTAGTTACAAAGTCAACTTTCCTTCTGCAAAGCAATGAAATGCTGCAGTCTTCCATCTAAAAGCTCTCAGAAACCATTCAGCAAGTACTGTGATAAGTGTTTTTTTCTATGAAAGTGTGGTTTCAAAAAAAAATTTTACAATTAAGCATCAACTTGCAAGTAGATCTTGACAATGTGTGTGTAGGTCTGCCTGTGAGCAGAGAGACATTGTAGAAGAGAGTTCCATTAACAGCAATTTTCACTCTTACTACATCTCTTAGAAGAAAACTCTTTGCTTCAATTGGTGTCCCTTCCTGAGGGACTTTTCCCTCTAGCTTTCTTTCCTTCTTTCTCTGGTTTCCTTCCTCTTCCTTTTCACCTATTTTTCATGTCTTTTTTTTTGTCCCACCATTTTCTCCTCCTCTCATTCATCTTACTGCTTTTTTTTTTTTTTTTTTAACCTGATACCGCATAGACTGTCAGATGGCGTGTTACCACCGCAAGTCGTATTATCGAAATGGTACCAATACTTTGACTTTCGCTTTCTGTAAAAACTTCTGTACACAAAGAGAAGAAAAAGTTTTCATGTTCTGAGGGAATCAAATTGCTCTCTAAACTCTGATCATCACGGCATGTGTTCTCTGATATTTATGTCTGCTAATACTAACAATATTTGTAAATAATGCAAGATACCATTGCAGATTCAGATCTTGGTACAATCCTGGAAGTGTTCACTGTGTGAGCATGAATGTTCCATATTCATGTTAGCGTCATGGATACCACTTGGGCTCCTGATCTTCTCACCACACTTTCATAATACAGGCATTTTTTTGAAACAGCAATGAAAAATTGTTGAAATACTCACATTAGATTAGATTTAGATTCGATATTAGAAAAAAATTTTTTACAGTGAGAGTTGTAGAGCACTG
>WHYT01017441.1:313538-415578 GCA_009806455.1 Tetrax tetrax | reverse complement strand
TTTTTTTTTTTTTTTTTTTTCCCCCTCAGTTTTTTCTATGGTTACATTCCTGTTTAGTCTTTTGTTCGGTTTCTTTTTACTTATTAGCCCCAGTTTTCATCACGTTCACTAACACAACAGTTCTCTGTCTGTGAGATACACAGCGCTGCAGTTTGGTCATAAAATAGCAGAAAGATGGAGATTCCAGCTCCTGTAGCTCTGAGGGATTTCCTTCACTGGTAGTTTGACTTCACACCAACACTGTTCCTTTTCCAGCGAGACATTCTTGCAGCACTTTGATGTTCCCACCTAAGTAATATAGTACTTCAAAAACAGGCTGCATGTTGAACAAATATCAGAAAAATCTTCACTAAGATATTTTATTGAAAAGTACCTTCTGCTGTACTCTAGCTGACACTAGCTAACATTTGTGGAGCACACAACTGCTGTAAAGAAGGAAGCATGTGATGGCAACAGAAGATCAGTGACGTGGTATTGAAGAATTTGGGATAAAAATGGATGTTTGTTGCTTTAAAAAAGCAAGATAACAACTTAAAGGATATCTAAGTTAATTAAATGTACCATGTGGGGGGAAAAGTTAACCACAAGGAAAACCATATGGATAATTATATATGAAATTCAAATACTAATTATAGTAATAGATGCTCACTTAAAACTCACAATCAATTTTATTGAGTCTATGCAAAGAAGAAACATAGGCTGCAGTTTTAGAAGATGATATTATTGGCAGCAAAGCTATTGCAAGAAGTTCACAACCCCAGCCCAACCCTTACTGTTCACTGCTTGTAATTTAATCATTCCAGTGAGGCAGTTAACCACAAACCCACAAACATCTGTAATAGTATGAGAGAGAGAGTCGAACAGCATTGTCGGAAGACAGGACTGTAGAAATATCCTAAGCTGCTTTTGTGGGCCAAGCAAACATCTTATGAAACTGTATCTTAAAGGTAGATCCACAGAGGAATTTCAGACGTTGCAATAAATTGTCTTTACCAATACTTCTTGACTGCCTTCATCCTGAAGCGAAGCATGTAATGTTGAGTTAGCTCGACATCTCAGAGTCAGATTCAGAAAAGCCAAATGTTAACCAGAAGAGCGTTTCATAAACCTTCCACTTCACTGTCCCCTGAGCACAGCATGGGGCTCTGCTTATGTGTACTGGATCTGCCTGGGATAGAGTTAATTTTCTCCATAGCATCCTGAGTGCTGCTATGTTTTGAATTTGTGAGCAAGATGACCAAAGGGATATCTCATATCATATGATATTGTGCTGAGCAATAAAAGCTGAGGGAAGAAGGAAGAAGAGTGAGGGCATGTTTGGAGTTATGGCATTTGTTTTCCCAAGTAACCGTTAAACGTGAGGAAGCCTTGCTTTCCTGGCAATGGCTGATCAACTGCCTGATGAAGGGAAGTAGTGAATTAATTCCTTAGTTAATTTTGTTTTGAACTATCTTTATCTCAACCCATAAATTTTCC
The DNA here is from genome assembly GCA_009806455.1 of Tetrax tetrax. Taxonomy (NCBI): domain Eukaryota; kingdom Metazoa; phylum Chordata; class Aves; order Otidiformes; family Otididae; genus Tetrax; species Tetrax tetrax. Next base: position 414,102 of record WHYT01017441.1, on the reverse strand, counting down.
CTCTTTTACCCTTCTGATTCTCTGCCCATCCCACTGGCACAGAGGAAACTGCTGTGTGGGGCTTAGCTGCCTACTGGTATTAACGTACAACATTACATCAGATTAATTTACTCAGGATTCTATTCCCTCTGAAGAGTGCCCTAATCACTGATCGTGGTGCCTCTCTCTCCTTTCTGGTCCAGTTAATCTTAAATTAATGTATTGATAAGAGAATTTCAGAAAAAGCAGAGTTTCTCCACTGTGCTTTGTACATACACTCCATGTCCCTTTCTGATTACTCAAACTCTCCATTTGCAGAAGGACTCAGGACAAGTTCCTTTTCCACAGCAAACACAATGATATGCAAGAAGACTTGGCCAGGAGCTTTGAAACTTTCAGGTTGAGAAAGAGAGAGTACTTTTCTGCAAAGCAACTATTTTATAAAGGAGGGCATCACCTTTTTTTATATATATTTTTAAGAGATAGTAGCCCTTGTACTATGCTCTACAGACACCTAGTTCTTCCAGTGTTGAGGTTATGTTTCCTTTGGTAGACTTCTCCCAGGGCCCTTTATGCAAGGGACTGCTTCATCTGGTGTTTCCGTATGGGCTAAGGTTAGTTGTAAGCACTCACTTCTTTTCCCTGTTAATCCCCAGCAAGATCGATAAGCACAAATGCACAGAGAGATATGCCTGCTGACTGCAGGTGTAGGGACTATTTGCTCACATGTAGACATCTGTAAGGAAAATAATCATCTTAGGCTCCTATACAGCCAAAAAAGGTAATGGACACTTTGTCACACCCTAAAATAGACATTTAAAAGAGATCAGGTGAAAAATATCTTCAAAACTCTGCCTAAACTTGAGGTAGAATAATATGAGGTATTAATATCCCTTTTTTTTTTTTTTTAATCTAGCCTCACTTTAGGCGTATGAAAGCTGTAATTTGTGAAATCTGTAAGACATATCTGTGTATAAATTATGTCACAAATCACCACAAACAAGAGCCTTAAAACAAATCTACTCAAAATTTAGAGGTATTTTAACTCCAGATGATGACATACATTTGATGAGTGTCTGCATTTTATTTAGCCATATTTGATGGTTTGTTTTCAAGACCTTACCCAGAATGGCATTTAAGCTTTAAAGAACTGAAGGCCTTCTCTAACGTCCCTGGGACTTCAGTTTACAGTACGCAGAATTGTTGGCTTAAACAGTGATGCTTTTCTGAACTGCACGCTGAAATCCAAGTGCTCCTTTAGGGTCCACATCTCCCTCAAGCAATGTATCAGCAATCCTGTTCAAAATCAGTAGTAACTTGGTGTATATATACAGTAGTGAAGGTAAAATTGACCCTTTATATGACAGTTGTGAATCATATTTACTGAAATGTGCATGGATAAAAATAGCAAGGTAAACGCTTCAGTATTGGAAGAATCTGAAACACATTTTTGAATATTTATTAGCACACTAGATCTTTGCATCTTGTGCAAAACCAGCACGACGCTAGCTTACACACACTCTTCAAACTTCCGTTTTATTATTCAGCCACTGTATGCGGTTATATTTCTAATATACTCTCATCTGTATACACTCATAAAGAAAACGGTATCTGGGGGTCATGAGGGATTTGTGTTTTTCACTATCAGATATTTTAAAAGCAAATATTTCCTACAGATAATATAACGAAAACAAAACAAAAACTTCTGAACACTTTTAACAGATAAAGTAGCCATGCAGCATTTTATGAATAATTAGCACTGAAAATCCTCTAGTAAGCTTCAAAACAACCCAAGATCTGTATGTGAAGTTCCTTTTTTTTTTTTTTTTAAACCAACACAAACAAAAAGCATAAAAAGTGCGGTTTGTATCTTAAGCAACTCATTGATTTTGAGATGTTTTGATGGGAGTAGCTAGCGCTTTCATTTTCCAAAAAATACTGGCATTAATATGACAATCTCACCACTGTCTTCCTCTTAGCTTTTCCTTGAGTCATGATTGGGTTTTATGTAGTTTGTTTCTTTACTGAATCACAGGGATTCAAGGGGATATTGCTAACAATTCACTTGTGTGTTGCTCTACGTCCTCTCAGAATCTCTCCATTTCTGTGCAAAGATACCAAGTGATAGAGACACTTCTGTTCAAGTCTCTGCCAGTGACTCTGTCCTGGTTTTGGCTGGAATAATTTTCTTCGTAGAAGCTATTATGGGGCTATGTTTTGGCTTTGTGCCAAAAACAGTGTTGATAACACAGGGATGTTTTTGTTATTGCTGAGCAGTATTTACACAGACTCACGGCCTTTTCTGCCTCTCACACTACCCCACCAATGAGTAGGTTGGGGGTGCATGAGAAGCTGGAGGGGGACACAGCTGGGACAGTTGATCCCAACATATCAAAGGGATATTCCATACCATATGGCATCATATTCATAGAATCATAGAATCATAGAATGGTTAGAGTTGGAAGGGACCTTCAAAGGTCATCTAGTCCAACCCCCCTGCAAGAAGCAGGGACCTCCCTGACTAGATCAGGTTGCTCAGAGCCCCATCCAGCCTGGCCTTGAACGTTTCCAGGGATGGGGCATCAATATTCAGCAATAAAAGCTCAGGGAAGAAGAAGGAAGGGGAGGACATTCAGAGTGATAGCGTTTGTCTTCTCAAGTAACCATTACGCCTTCTTTCCTAGATTTGACTGAACACCTGCCTGCTGATCGGAAGTGTGAATGAATTCTTTATTCAGCTTTGCTTTCATGTGTGGCTTTTGCTTTACTTATTAAACACTCTTTATCTCAACCCACAAGTTTGCTCACTTTTACCCGTCTAATTCTCTCTTCTATCCCATCAGAGGGAGAGGGAGTGAGAGACTACGTGGTGCTTAGTTGGTGACTGGGGTTAAACCATGACAGACTCCTTATCATTACCTTCAGAAAATGCATTTTATTTATCATTTGGATTTATAGAGCTTTCTACTCCCAAACACGAGATTGGTAATCATTCAGTCTCTTAAAGGACTTCTGTTGTCTTCTCTAAAGATCCATCTGATCTCCCACAGATCCATGTCTGTGGAACCTACTGTATCAATGTGGCTTTTATTTGGACATTGTTTTGAATCTAGCATGTCAAAATTTTCTTTACATATATGGTGTCATAGAAATAACTGCCAGTAATAAAGTCAAATGGTGGCTTGATCACAGCTAGTAAAAGTCTACTTGGGGAGAATACTTTTGTAGAATTTTTTTTTAATCTAAGAAGGAGAAGACATAAGAAGATCCAGAAGTGAAAATTGAAACTATGTAAACTAATTTCAGGCTAGAAATGAAGACGAGAATTTACCACTAAGACAATTACTAAAAGCACATCATATATTTTTCAGCACTTGAGATCAAGACTGAATACCTACATGAAAGTGCACTTTGCTAAACTATGAGGTTGAAACAGGAATGACTGGATGGACATCAGTTCCTGTGGTGTCATGGAAACAAGTTCAATAAACAGGCCAGCCCCTTTTCATCTCTAATTGAGATGAATAAAATAAATAAAATCTCTAAAAGAACTATAGTAAGAGAGGATGAAACTGCATGGCAATGCAACCTACAAATAACCGTACCACAATTTTGTCTTTTTTTTTTTTTTCTTTTCCCAATAAACCAGCTCTCTTTAGTCACAAAATGATCAAAGAGAGAAACAAACATCATTTTATGATACAATTAAATTTTAGTTGCATTGTTAAATTACATAGGTATGGATAGCTATCCCATATGTCTTTTTCTGTAACTGCAATATTGGCTTTATCTTTTTTACGCCAATAAGGATGAAAGCTTAAAAATACAAAACATTGAATACTGGTTTAGACTGGAGAACATCCCACCACCAGCTCTGTGAGAGGGATTTTGTCCCATTTTTGGGAAGGCTGATGGAGAAAAAAGAGATAGGGAAAAACTCTGTAGAACATTTACCTTTGATAGATGCTTTTTGTAGAATTACTGAAAGTATACATGTTATGGAATCAAAGAAAGGTTTAAGAAATCCAGGAACTTATCTTTAAATCTGATGGGCTTTCTTGGAAGAGGAAACAGTCCGGCTATTTCTACACAATTCTGTCAATTTATATTTGTTTAGTCCCTTTTCAGTTCCTTCCACTTAAGAAACCTCAGGAATAGCTGTCATGCAGTGCTGCTGAGGTCTGTGGTTCTCAGAAAGGAGAGTTTGTTTTGATGCCTGAGGGTTCAGAGACATAGTGCTGTCATAGCTTCTATATGTTGCTAATATACATCCTCTGACAGCTAACAGGAGTGTGAGGTCCCAAGCTAAACTATACAGAGCATCAAAACAGAGTATCTGGAGCATGTACAACAGATCTACAGATCTATTCCTATTATGATTTTCAAGTTGATTGAAGCATTAACCTTCTGAGACCTTCTCCTATTTTTACCTGTGCAAGCATGAGAAGAGTGTCATTAGGCACCTGATTTCATACTAATTTAGACTACTGTTCCTTAAATGTTTCATATGGTACAACTGAATGGACAGAGGCATCCAAGATTGGCACCTGGTCCTGTGTGAAATGGAGAGGAAGAGCAAATCTTAACATTCCATCCCACAGACTAGGTTTTATGAAGACTATCCAGCTTTTATCATCTCCAGAAGAGAGTTACAGTCTTTTGAAAAGCTATGCCAAAAATGCATTCTATATGGAAGTAAATTTTAACTTTACAAGCAAGTTTAAAATTATATATACACTGGGGAAATTATGTGGAAATGACTCATTTACAGAAGCAATGTTTGATCATGGACCTTGAGTTTTACATTCTGCTAATATCTGGCATCAACCAGGTGAGAAAGCAGATTTAAAAATTATTAAAATGTGCCTTGTCATGATCAGTGCAGACATAAACAGCTCTTAAAACAGCTAAATAACCAATAACTTGTTTAAAAGGACAAAAATCTCCAATCAGTCTATTCTCTTGCTTTGGACCTCTGATGTTAACTTGATGTGATAAACTGGGGTGGGATGTTGTACAGAACAAAGAGTGCAGGTCCCCGCACAGTGATTCATCTCACTTATTTATTATTAAGCACTTTAAAGAAAAGAAAGATCACCAAATTCTGCTTGTCATCTATCTCAGTTCACATCTCAAGGGGCTAACAACTACGGGTTCATAATTATCCTTCCTTCATGTGATACAAAAACTCCAGTGTTTTAGGGAAGGTCAGAGATTCAGGCAGGAATCCTTCTTTGAAAGAAAAATCTCATTTTATAAACACAGAAGAAAAGATATTATGTAAAAACTCTGATATTATATTGACATTAAAAACTCCCCAAAACATAAAATTTATTCCATAAATATGCCTAAATTAAGGGTATTTTGGAGGCAATTTCTTCCCCAGTTAGTAAACTCAGAGTTAACAAGTGTAAGGACTGTTACTTACGACAATATAAAAAGGATATTCCTGAAGGATCTATTACTGCCATCCCTCTGATCAATCCTCACTAAACGTAACACTAGATTTCACAGGGAAAACTAGTTCAAAGTTTTAAAAGTTTTTAAGGTTTTCAGGAGAAAAAGAAACTTTCAAAAAGTTGCAAATAACAAATGAAAGTAATCTTATATTACTGTGAGTTCACTTTAGTTTTATATACTCAAAAGTGTCCTAGGCACTTGAAGTAAGAGTTTTTGAAATCACAGTAATAAATACTGAAGGATAAAATATTGGGGAAAAAAATCTGCCATAGACAGGGCAAGAAGTAATTTCATAAACCATCAGTTCAAGATTTGAAAACAAAATTGATAATACCAAATCTGTACTATGAATTTGCTTCTGAATAAACTTACATCAAAGTGAATCAGGAGGAAATCCAAAGGAGCATGTTTAACATACAAAGATACAGAAGATGGGATTATTTTATCTGAGTCCCTGAAACAGAATTTATGATAGGATACTTCTAAGATCTTCATTGTAAATAATTGCTTTCTTTTTTTCCTTATTAAAAATAGCTGATTTCTACTAGATCTTTCATCATCCACTTATGTAAACACAGAGAGAGGCATAGACCCTATGCATATGTTTTCTGAAAATAGGTAATGAAAGGACTAATACTATCTTAAAATGCCATTACCTGCCTCCTTATCTTCTCTATTTTTGTCACTGTTTAAGCACCATAATATAATCTGATTATTCCATAGCCTTTTGTAAAGAATTGCATACATTGGACCCTTTACTATACAGATACTCTACATCTTGGAACTGGGAGACTAAGGGATTTTTTGATGCAAAGACAAACTCCACTTGCAGGAACAGAAGAGAGAATTGCTGAAAATATTACATTTGTGAAGTGTTTTTATTAGAGAATCTTATTTGTGATTCAATCTCTGCCAAAAAAAAAGAAAAGATTGTATTTTTTTCTCTTTTCCTGAAGAACCTTGTACACTTTTCATTTCTGACTAAACCCACAATCTTTTTGCTTTCTTACTGCTACTTCATGGTTCCACATCTTAATTTGCTAACCATATGCTCCTCTGATCAAATCAGCAGATGTTTCTTTTCTTGAGCTCAGCCTGCACATTTCTCAGCAGTGTCAAAAGAGCTATATCCCAGAACGCTAACTAAACTAAACGTGTAATAGAAATAGATAAAACCTGTATCGGTCAAATTCCTAGATTATTTTTATTATTCTTTCATAGCTATCATTAATCTGATTAAAAATATAACTGTGACTTCAGAATTTGAAATTCTGTTTGTTCTCAGCATCAGTGTATCAGAATTCATCTTCAAGACATGATCCTGTTTATTATCTCAGACACTTTAAAAAAAAAAAGCCAGCAGCGTTTCTTAACAGGTGACTGGCCAGTCAGGCTCAGCACACTCCCTGGGTATTATTTTTTTGCATCATTTCTGACCTTGTATACTAGGCCTGTCACATCTTTCTTACCCCTATCAATACACTAAAGTATGTATTTAACATTTCAACCCTTTTTCCCTCCACTCTGTTTTATTCCCTTTGAGCTAACAATCTGTATGTAGCTGTAGTAGCTGGTGAAAGAAGTTCACTGCATTATTTAGTTTTGTTTGCTTTGTTTGAGTGCTGGAGAGAATATTGATGTCCATGGCTGTCTTATTCATAGTACTAATTCATAAGTCATATCTCTTCATGCACATATTTTACAGTTGGTGTCTGTGTCCTTAGGGATTTTTAAATAATTGTCTTCCAAAATGCTGCTCTTTTTTAGGCAAGTCACAAATGAGTATAAGAAACAGTAGTTCCTATACTTACCTGCAAATGAAGAAATTGGATGATTTAGATCTTCAAACATCTTCACTTTTGTCTTGAGATACTGACATGCAGTAAGAAACATCTTGTTCAAAATTCACTGAGCCTTTGAATTTTATTTCTTTGCATTTTGGACACACCTGTACTGATGGTCCAAGGCTACAAATTCTTACTTCAAGAAACCTGTGTTTACTTCTATTTCTAGAAACAGTCTATGTCTATGATTCTCTAGAAGACTGGATTCTCCAGCTGCTAAAGGGGATACTCCCTTCCAGCACCTAGATCATAATCTGCTAAGTACACTTGAACATAAGTGATATCATTCTGTCATGGTCCTTTTAATCACTTCTAAGGTCCTACTTGCAGTTCTGTTTACTTTAAAATGTCCATGGCAAATGGCAAGGGTAACCTCAGAAATGACACGTATTACGATGCTTCTATCTACACCATAGTTCTAAGGTTTGTTTGGCACAAAAAGTAAAGTTATTCTAATATATTCAGAATCTAGCCTCAAATACATTTAACATTCTTTAACAGTAACAGGAAGATTGTAATATGGTGGATGGGAAGGAAAAAAGGAAGAAGGACTTTTATGAGTGTGGAGGAGGAAAACTAAGTAATATTTCATAAAATCAGGTAGAAATAATAGTTTCTAAAAGTGGAGACGACATATTCACTTCATTCACCAGCAATCCTGTTGCCTTCATTCCCATTTAAATACCTCTTCTGAGTACCTATAGCACAATATAGGTTGGTTTTATGATAGCCTTTTGCTGGCCGTTTTGCTGTTAAGTTAGCCATATCCACACAGAAAAACAATCATCTAACCCACCAGTGAGCATTTCTCTCTCTCTTCTAACTATCTATTCTTGGTTATTTTTGTCGTTGTTTGGTTGTGAGTTGTTGGGTTTGTTTTTTTCTTTTAAACTTTATTATTTGGACAAATATGAACAAAGCTGCCATTATTTGGTCATCAAGAATCAAGCAGATAGTAGATAATGATGTTAAATCAATGATAATAACTTAATGGATTAGCTTGCCAATAAAAAAGAAAAAATGGCAAAGGCTCTGATTTAGAGTCAGAACATACCCTTCCAATCCTAATGTGTATCTGACATTTTTCATTGCTTGGGAATAGAAGGCATCCAGCTCTGACTGGGAAAAAAACATTTGTGTATGCCAAAAGATAAATTCACATATCTTTCCTAAACTTCTAGGAATTCTAAATTTCAAGAAAAACTCTTCTACTATGTCACTATCTTATTTAATTGGATGTTGAGGTAGGCTAAGCTGAGAAGAGTTGAGATGAAGAAAGAAGCCTGAAAATCTTCAAGAAAAGGCACTTTTTTTTTTTTTTTCTGCACCTCTAGGTACCTAACAAAACAGAGCTGTGATCAATACTTAAGAATATAGAAATAGATTTGGCAAGCTAATGAGCAGCATTTATGGTGCTGCATAAGATATTACTCTTTCTTCCTGGAGTCATTAATGGACATGTACGTTTTTCCTCATTCATGAGACGTACATCAATAATCAACCCACTCATGAAAAGAAAACAACAAAGCCCAATATACAGTTAAATATACAATATTTCTTCTATCATAAGAGATTACACTTTGCTAGGAAGAAAAACCATCAGCAAGCTCACAAATGACAAATACAATTCAGTTTATTCACAGAGAGATGAGCAGTTCACTTCTGGCAGTTTCAGGTTATTGAACTGAAGAAAACGGACACAGTTCCTTTCAAAGCTAAGAAATGCTCTTTGACAGGTGATTAATATGACAATCAAAATAAGCACATTAAAAAAAAAACAACACAAAAATTGGGATTGGATAGGTCAAACCTCTTATGCTACTTCTAACCCTGCAAGTCAAGGGTCAGAGCTTAGCGTCCACTGGGATTTAGATGGGTGACACAGATCTAAAGTGAATAACAATGAAAAATAATGGGGGAAGGTTTGGTCAGTGAGAGATTAATTCCTTTGACAAGTATAATGTTTTCTACAACCTCAGTTTCATGGTTGAGAATTTTAAGTGTAATTAACTTTCTATAATAAATATTGAGAAATTCCCAGACCATGTGTTGTAGAAACAAATTTTGATAAAATGCATACTTCACTACCATCAGAGGGTAACTATTTTAATACACAGGATCTTACACATATTTAATATCCCAAATATAAATAAACTCAAATAAGAAATTTTATTCTATTTTTTTTGTTTGTTTTCTTCTGAGTCTCTTGAGAGATTACAATACACACTTCTTTAGGGAAAGAAATAGAAAATTTTTAATAATAATTTTATGTCTTATTATGAGTATTTCAGCTTTTTAATGACTTGACCACAATGTAATTAATGCTAACTACAATGCATGCCACTAGCATTTTGGAGAAAAGAGGATCCAGGGAAAACTACCTTGTAGCCTTATCTCAGGTAATTTACTGAAGAGATCCACAGCACATGTGTGCACATGCATGTGTGTGGGCATGAGTTAAGGGGTCTTTTCCAACAGCTGTACTGGGGCTGCAGTCTCAGAAGCTCCCCTGTTCAGGTGCTGGATGGGATCTACATTGCACATGAGTATGTACATGGATATATTTCCCACTAACAGACCTTCATCCTGATGAACCAGAGGAAGGAACAGGATGAGACTGTTGATGGCTTTTGTGTTTGTGTGAATGCTGAGTGTTTGCCTGTGTGCTTGGTCATGTGCGTGTGTGCATATGTGTATTCCATACATGTCTTTGTGTGTGTACCTACAGGGAATACATGCTCAGCATGACTTCTGGCTAGAGCTGGGAAGACGAAACTGGGGCATCCTGGCATCTGCTGGTCTCTCATATTTCACAATTGCTAACAGAAAGAGTCCAACTCACCCAGAGCTACAAAATAGGTTTAAAAAAGTATATAAGACAATATCAAAACCTATAGTCCATTATCTATTCACTAGGGTTTTTTTCTTCCTTATATAACATGGAAGTTTATGGTCTGGATGGTTTAGATAATTATTAGTTCTTTAAGAGTGGAGATATTTCTGTACAAATTAGCTATAGAAAACAGATGTTAACAGTTCTTGGAGCCCTGTAGTATAGCACTTCAATTCTTCGTAAAAGGCCATAAGCTTTCTGCTGAGCTTTCAAGACCTCAGGACTGAGACTTGTCAGGCTTGCTCCGAATGAACTTTTGGCAATCTGCGTGAGCTTCGCTTTTCTTGTTTTAGCTGTAACAGCAATTTCTCTAGTAGACCCAGTGTCTGTCTATGTGCAATTTGTAACAATTTTATTTTTCTTTGTATGGTACAACTATAGTTTTATATAAACAGAAATAAGAACCAGCTATTCCACAGTGAATGAGATGTTTTCGGCTCTAACACAATGATGTAATGTAGAGAAATACAAGCCTGGCAGGACAGCAGAGGCCTTCAGAAAGGGAGACACAGGATGTGGCACAGAGAATTACAGGCAGGGGATGATAAGATGGGGAACAGGCTGGCAGTAAAGGCAGCTCATCCATGGTCAGTTAAAGAAATGCAGACCTGGAGCTGGACAAAAGTGAGTTTAGGGGTAACAAAGAGAGTTAAGTCATATCTGACATAGGTACCATACACAGTAATTTTGGATGTAATACACAGCTGCAGACAGATGAAGAACTAAGTGTGAAACCATGTCAACAAACATCTGCAAATGGACGCCAAGTGGATCCTTGGCCAAGGAAGAGAAAACCATCAACATGAACATTGTATTCCTCTTGGTGAAAGACTCCAGATGCTGATTATTTGCTGTAACACCCTCTCAAACAACCACCACGAGAATGAACCTGCCAACCTTGGGACCCAGAGAAGCAGAGGAAGGGTGAAAACACCAGGACAAGGGGTAGAGAATAAGCATGTGTATAAAAATTGTTACTGCATAATTCCATCTTTTTCTGTAACATTTAGATGTCAATAAATAATGGTTCCTGGATTTGACTGATGAGATTTCACTTATACAAACAATAAATTCTTGGATATATACATATATATATCTATAAAGTGTGCTTACTCTTTTCCTATAAACAAGATTTTGAGCATAACATTCTCACATTAAAGTTATTGAAATTACTGAATTATACTGGCTGGAATGAAATCTATATTGTGCCCAAAACAATAATGTATGATTTCCAAAAAAAACCCTGAACCAACAAATGAAAGAAAATTAATCTTTTAAAAGCCCCACGAGACATATAATAGTAACTACAGAAGCACTGTAAAAGTAATATTTCTCATGTGGTGCATCACTGATTTTAAATTTGATCTAGAGACAAGATTTTCAACTCATTTTTAACTAGGCATCAATTTAATACATGTAATTTTGTAGACAGAAATAACTACAGATGCATTTTATCCTTGCTGTGATACAAGAAACCAAAATCGACTAAGTAACACATGTAAAGCACAGCAAAAAGAATACAAACATAAATGGAGAAGACAGTATTCACTGGGCCATGGATAATCACAGGTTTAGCTCATTCAGATCTTTTAAGTGTATAGTGTCACCCGAAGACAAAAGTTGTTAGTGTTTTGCTCTCACTTTTCAAAATAACTGTCGGTGGCAGGAGATTTAAGTTACTATTCCTTATTTGAAATGCAGGCACTAATTGTGTGCACATTCTTCATCTATCGTAGCACAAAGTAGAATGGGTAAGTGAAATGCATAAAGCAATGGTAATTTCTTTACAGTAATATATTTCAATTCATTTTTCAGTTCATTAAGAGATGCCAAGAGGAGTTATTCAGGCTCAGCTGAAGGTTGGTAACATTTTGTGAAAAGAGGAAATTGCTTCGTTTAATGTCCCTGTTTGATCACTTGTTCCCATCTGATCATGTCCTTAATATTTGTTACCACTTAATAGGTCTCCATTTAAGTGGCAGCAATTGAATTGCTCACCTCAAACCAGCTCATTTACTCAGCCTCTGTCCAGCATACTTCTTTTTTAACTTTTTTTTTTTTTTTTTTTTTTTTTTTTTGCTATTGAACTTGCTCTCTTTCAGAAGTGGCCTCTGCAGGATATTACACAACAAAAGAACAAAGAAAACTCTCATCTCACCATCCTACCTACCAGTAGAAAAATGTGCGTGTCATCAACTTGCTGAATGTTCTTTATCAGGCAGTTTTTACTATACTATGTTGTGTCAGGGTCAACAATTCATAACTTGTATGCGGGTGGTCAGGTGAACATAACTATGTTTTTATAGCCCTCCACTGCAGGCTCAAAGGAACCACCCTAGATGTGAACTGAAATTTCTGCATGGATGCCTATTCTTGCTGTGGTGCTGAGATAAAGGTTAAAGAGACATCAAAAGCAAATATTGTGTTCTTTTTCTATTATAATTATCGTTGTTATTATTATACCTACTATAACAATCCCTCAAAGTGTCAAGGAAAAATCAAGATTGAGTTTTATACTAGTCTACATATGAGGCATCACACTGAATTTTTTTTTTTTTTGAAAATATTTTGTATTTATTGGAAAATATTTTGTAAAATATTTTGGTGCTATTTTTTGAGTAATGGTTGATCATTATTGTGAAATCAGGAATTGTGGTTTTCAGGAAGAGAATAATCATTTTTTTTCACTTGTTCGATTTTTCATTTAAGTGATACATGTCTCTCCATATATTTAGAAAATTGTTCTTCAGGAAATCTCAGCATAATCTCTGTTTCATTCCAAAACAGGAAAGTGGTTGTTCTTTTGACTCTCTATCCTAGATACTCAAATAAAATTTTTGACTGCTTTGTCAAGACATCCCAAAGAGCCTTGTGAGTGTGTTTACTTCTTCCTAAATGTCATAGCACACCTGGATGGGCCAGATTCTCAGCTGGCATCAGCAACCTTAATTCTCCTGAAATCAATGAACCTGTATGCATCTATGGCAACTAGGAATTAGAAAACCGCTCCTTCTAACAGTACAGATTTGAAAACAGCAACATCAACAGAAGCAGATATTATTATGTACCTTAAATAATTTCTCTGTATTAAAAACATATATTTCCTGATTGTATTAAAAGCAGGAATGTATTTTAGCCTGATCGCATGACTCCCTTAATAAACAACAGGTGACAGTCTATGCTGGATATGAGTCTACAGCATAAAAAATGTTTTTAAAAAAGCGAAAGTGGTGCAGACTGTTGTAAGCTAGTATTTTTCAAGAAATTTGTATGTGCCTTCTAAAGTAACCACCTCAATCTATAGGTAAACGTTGGACTACTTTTTTTTTTTTTTCCCAATGGATTTTAAGTAAATTCTGCTCTAGGGAGAACAAAATGCTTATCTTGAAAAGAAGTGCAAAAAGTTAGATAGTAAAACGGTAAAAAATGCTTTTAATGACAGGGAAGCTGGCTTAGGGACATTTTGTTCCTTGAATGAAGTACGTGCTAAGTGGTTTCAAGCCACTGTGACCAGCAGAGAGAGGCTGGAATCAAGAATGAAAAGAAGGAAATTATATGGTCAGAAAAGTGTCCCAAAAGCACTTGAAAATTATGTAAATTAATGCTGAAGGCCTCAGTAACAGCCCAGGCCAACACGTCCTTCCACTCAGCTACTCAGAAGAGAGGGTAAATTTTTGCATTTCCAAGCTTTTTAAAATGTCACATTTGATAATAATGAAGAGGTGCAGGATTTACTGAAAATGCAGAAATCTCAGCTTTGTAGAGGAATGTGGACTTGTTCTGAATTGCAACCTGCAAGGACGGTATCAACGTAAATTGTGCAAAATCCTTAAATTAAGCACAGTTGTGGGACCTGATCTTTAAAGCCCCTGAATGCTTCAGAGGAGATTCTGAACCATCTTAATCATCACTAGCTCTGAAGTATGTGCAAACGGAGGAGAGGAAAAGCAGCATCTGCCCTTTGACATCTGTCTAGATGTCACAGCACAGTGCCAGGCAGAGATGTCCGAGGGGCTTCTGAACTAGTTCAGCCAGAAGGAGCAATCGGGTATCGGTGCGATACCTCACCCAGAGAAATTAGAGCCCGCAAAGGTGGTTTGGGACATGGGGTTATTTAATTCAGCTAAACTGCCTCTGGCATCCCAGTTAGTAAACTGGGACAATTTGTCTTTCAACTAACAATAGTTCTCAGTATTTCAATTGTCTCGTAGTATTCTTGCAGTTCCAAATGCACATTCACTATCAAACTGCACATTAAGATGTCTCAACCCTTTTCCTGGTCCAAGTGTATTGCCTGTATCTAGTACTTACAGCATTTTATGTATAGACACCTCCAGATTGAAAGAAAAAGCGGTGTTTTTTTTTTTTCAAATATATACCTAATAAAATAAAACTTGAGTAAAAATATACACTTTATGGGGGAAAAATATTAACATTTTGAACCACACAAATAGTTTTTCTCAGCATAGCCTCACTAAAAAAAAAACCAAAAGGATTTTGATCTATCAAGTTTTTATAGTCCAACATGACATATAGTGCAATATGAATTCCCGTCTCTGCAATCTAAATGGAAAATCTGTAACATCAAAATCCCATCTGTTATCACCGATAAGCATAGTTCATAAGAAGCTAATGAGATTAAATATGCTCTAAAACGAACTTGGAAATTCATTTTTCTTTCCCTCATTCAACATCAGAAACCAGTATTGTTAAAGCTCTTCATTTTCTTTATAAATGGCATGATGGAAAACAAAGTTTTTAAACCATTTAGTTTTATTTTTCTCCTGGAACAGCAGTAGGTGAGCCTGGCCTTGAGGGGCTTCTCTAGGGGAAGAAACATTGGCCAGACCAGCCGCTGTTGAACTAGAACTGGCAAACTCAGCAAGCATCGAGGAGTGCTGATGACTGTCTTGTGGGGGCAGATAAAACACAAAACTCAGAGAGGCAATGTTTGTCAGTGGCTGGTGAGGCCAGGAAGAGCTGTAGCCAGCAAGACTGGTACAAAATCAGATCTAAAAAATCTCAGAATCTCAAAAATAAGATACTCCATTTATTGAGATCAGGTTAATATGCTTAAGAGCTAGACTCTTCTGAGCCTGGACAAGAAACTAAGACTTTTCTGAGCCTGGACTGAATTTGAAATAGAAAGAATGAGCCAGTGTTTAAAAAATTTAGTAGCAACCCCAAGAAACTGAACAAAATTCACGCTGCTGCGAATTGAGCCCTGGAGGAAGGGTCAAGTTCCTTATACATTTTGCACAAGGAAGGGGAAGCACAGGTTTATATTAAAACCAGGAGGTCGAGACTCTACACTTAAGGTATATTGATATCCCATTACTTCAATACAGTAAGAGGATCCTGCCCCATACATTAATGTGTTAATAATATAGCATATGATCATTTCCATTTTGCAGCAAGAGAGGAAAAGCAGTGATGTTAAGCATCCAAATTCACACCAAAAATCACATCCAGACCGCTACTCTCTTAATGACAAAACCAATGCCTTCATCACTTTTCCTCCCTGATTTCCATTTCTTCATATGCCACATTTTATGACCATAATCAGGTCCCCTGACTTATGCATATGATCATTTAACCATTCATCATTTATAATACTTGCCTCGCAAAGCCTGCTGGAGACAAACATTCCATGAATCATTAAATACTTTCATTGAAAGTCACGCCAAACATGACTATTACTATTAGCTGTATTAATAATAATTAGTAATGGCCATTAGATCAGGTGTTTGTAGTGCTCATGATTCTTTTCACTAAAGAGTATCTGTCTTTCAGAAAACAACTGTTGAAAGTTAATTGTCAGGTGCTCTTAATGACACACATTCATACTGAGGTTATAATGGACCATAAAGTGAAGTTCCCCAAGATGTTAAATCTTCAGTATAAAATGTTACACTTGGAGATGCTTTTTATTTCCAAGACAAGTTTAAGACAGTAAAAATAAGTGCTTAATAACTGATAAGCATATAAACGAGTTTCTTGCTTTCTGGAAACCTACAGGAATGCACCACTCATTAAAAACAAATCAGTAATGTGCAATAAATGAAGCTCAGATATTAGATAAATTATAAAAGATATCATAAAAGATTTTTCTCCTGAGACATGAGCATAGCGCACTGAACAGCAATATAAATAAGCATAAGGATTAGAATGTAATTGTCCTGTGGAGCAGGACTTGGTTTTTTTTAATATGATTTCCTCTGTCCAAATAAGCTCCAATTTTGCATTGCAGAAAGCAAACTTCTCCTTTAAGTACCATCAATAAAACTTCCAACTGACCTTTTCACGCCTTCTATAAGGAAGCTAAATGTTACTTGCTTTTCACATTCAATAAAAACTATTACTGTGTTCTAGTTCAGTGCATATCTGTGTCATCATGGAGGAAAGTCACTTTGCACTATGTGTTACTCTTGCCTTTAAAGTTCATTTCTAAACTTTCGGGTTGCTAAATGTGTTGCCTTGGTTTATTCACGAGCCCCACATTGTGTGTGACAAAATAACTTGAAGTTCATCTGAAGGTCTTCAGATGTTTGGACCATCACATCTATTTGTCACTGTTTTTTCATTAAGAAAAAAAACAAACCAAAAAAACCCAAAAGCAACCAGATTATATTTCTCATTTAGCTTAATGCCATACAGAATGGCATTGAGTTTCAAAAAATTCTTTGATTCTATGATTCTAAGAACCTTATGACTTCTTTTGTCTTTTATCCAGTCAGTCAGCCACAGCAAATTATGGCTGAAGACACAAAGAGTTAAAGGGTAAAGTATAGAGTCATGAAATCACACAATCATATTTATCACACAATCATAGAATGGTTTGGATCGGAAGGGATCCTTAAAGATCATCCACTCCAACCTCCGTGCCATGGACAGGGACATCTTTCACTAGATCCAGTTGTACAAAGTCCATCCAACCTGGCCTTGAATACTTCCAGTGACAGGACATCCACAACTTCTCTGGGCAACCTGTTCCAGTGTCTCACAAACGCAATCATAAAATTAAATGCATTTCTTCCTTTTATCTACCTTCTTTCATTCAAAAACTGTTGCCCCTTGTGCTGTTGCAACAGGCCTTGGTAAGAAGTTTCTCTCTATTTCTCTTATAAATTAACTTTATATATTGAAAGGACACAATAAGAACTCCCTGGAGCTGCACAGGGAGTTCTAAAAAAAAGCTAAACAAATATGCATGATTATGCTATAGATAAATACTTTTCAGCTAGTTGCCCTACATTTTCTTTATACCAATGAAAAGAAGTAAGTGTCTTTAAACATATCTAGTTCTGATGGGTATTTTTGACTTAGATAAATTATACTCTAGAAGTGCCTACATCTCTCAGAGACTACAAGAGAAACCATTTAACTAGGTCCCTCCCTGGATGCTCTTCCTTTTCATCCCTTAGTCCTTGAAGGTACGTTTCAGGAAATTTAGAAACTATGGAAAAGTCTCTTCTTTACTGGGGCTGTCCAAATCCTCTTCCTGCTCTATAGCAGGAAGTCTTTCAGAGCTGTTTGCTCTAAGTTTGCTATAAGGTGGCCCTTGACATTTTTTGTGCAATTGCAATATTGCTGAAAAGGTGTTGCGATTGCAATGTTGCTCAAAAGGTGTTGTGCATTAAAATCACTTAGGTAAGCACTGAGAATTAATATTTTAGCTTCTTAAGTCTCTAATGATATAAAGACTTCCTAGCTTATATTCTACTAAAATACCATCCCAATGTCATTCTTTAAATCATTTGGATATTTTTGCTGATACATGACATGTAATAAAATATATGAAGAAGCAGCAAAAATTTCATAGCAGTGCAAACTGAGAGTAGTTTAATATCTCAGGTGTTTGCATTTCAGTTGGTTAGTCTCAGTGATCTTAAATATTCTCAGATATCTTGAAAGTTGTAGAAGGGAGTGTCCCTCAAGTGGAAGTATAAAACAACATAAATCTTGCAAAATATCTAAACCTATGTAAATACGAATGAAATAAGAAGTAGATTTGCAAACATTTTTGGAATCTCTGTTAGCATGGTGAGCCAAGAACAGATTTTTCAATACTTGCTTTCACCTGTGATAATTACTTTAAATTTAATTGTGCTGATTTCTGGACTTGAACCTGAGTTGCAAAGGATATGCTGCTTCAATGAGCTCTGTGCGTCACCTCCATGTCATCAAGATTCTTTCTGGCATCTGACTCTCACCTTCACCCAGTAAGCCCAAGCGTGGCAGTGTGAGCCAGGTGCTCATGAGACAGTGGATCCAGCCCGTGTGTGGAGAAAGCAAGTGAGGCACACTGTGTGCATTTGTAGAGAATCCTGGTGAAACTTGACATGGGATAGGGAGAGGCATAAATACTTTGGTATACATGTGTGTGAATGGAAGATAACATTTCAAATAGTTAGTAATTGCTTTATATTTTTCTCATTTACATTCTTGGTTTTGATTGAAAGTAAAAATAAACAGTTTTGTTCTCTTTCACTGGCTAGAAATGTCAATGCCTCCTTCTGCAAAGGCTACCTATGCTTTGACATTTATTCATGTGCCCAAACATAGATGACATGACCCTTTGGAAAAGTCAGTTAAAGAAAAGGAAGAAAGACAGGATCAGAAAATATTGTATCTACAGTTCTTTAGTGTGTACCACTGCCTTCTGGTGGAAAATCTTCCAACTCTAACCATTCTATGATTCTATGATAAAATGAAACTCTGAGCCTATCAGGTTTGTGAGGAACACTCTTCCTTTTGTTCATATAGAACAGCAGTACCTGGCTCCTCTTGTACTCAGCTTCCCCTCTTTGTAAGAACCTGAAAAAATGGTTGATTGGCAAGTGGCCTTAATGTCCTAGAATCTAGGATTTATTTATTTATTTATTTTTAGTTTACTACACAAAGTGCCGAACAAAGCTAACTACTCAAAAATGGTGTTCAGCTGAATTATTAGAAATTTCAGCACCTCTCGTGTACTGTGAAAGGCTTCTCTTTTTTTCAAGAAACAGTAACCAGGATTACACTGTAATCACTTTTTCATCAACATCAGTATTAGCTGACTAGTAAAATACGGGATGAAGTCAAAAGGAAACCATTAATTATTTCAAAGACTGTTCAGTCAGATTCTGAAGAATGTCAGTAAAACCGTATAAGACTAAAATTTACTTCTGTGCTTAGCAGCATGTACAGTACAGAAAGAAAATTCTCTCACCTATGTAATATAGTATTATATAAACAAACAATACCAGTTTGTCACAGTAAAATAAGTCAGCTTGTACAACTGAAGTTAACAGACTAACATGAGATATCTCAATGCAAAATTTCATCCAGATGCCCTGAAAAGGGCAATTTCTAGTTGAAATAGAAATGGTCATATCTAGATGGGATTTCCAACAAACCCATCCAGTCTTAATGGGGACATTTTGGAAAATCCTTGGCTATTTGCTCCTCTCTGTAGCTCAAATCTTCATTCTTTTCCTTTCATCCTTTCCTCACTTCATATTAAAAAAGGCTGATTTAAAATGCTGAGCCACCAGTGTTTTGCATTTTCAATCCTCATTAACTCCCCTAGTTCAAATCAAAATAAACCTTGAGTAGTGTTCTATAAAAATACATCAGCCTCTGTTTTTCTGTGGCTTTAGTCAGAGTGGTTCCAGTGAGCTTGTGCCAAATTTTCAGGGTCAACTCCCTCTTCTTGTACTGCAAGGAGGTAGGCACTGGGGGCATACCATGTTTCAGCCTCTCTGCTTTTTCTGAGTACCAGTTTAACTGTTCCAATCAGAGGGGAAAAAAGCTGTTTCAACTCCAGTATTATTCACAAAACATGATACAGATTTAAATAACAGATCCATACTCTGTAAGTCCTCAAAAGTAATTATAAGCAAGTTTACAGAGAGCACCACAGAAAACGTCCAGAAAACATCCAGAAAACTCTCTAATAGTATTAATTTTTTTAAAAAAAATATTTAAAATAGTATTAAAGCAACCTGTGATGTGTGAAGTGTATCACTCACAGAGAGACTCATCCTGCTTAACCATAGACATCTGAAAGGTAGGTGTCTTTGCCTATGGTGGTCACCAGATGCTACTTTTATCATCAATGAGGAAAAGTAGATTCTTCCAATGTGTAATTTGGCCATCTTTTTCAGACATACTGTAGGATGAAATTAAGCATGTCATAGGAGTGCTGTGTTTCTTGACTGATTAAAAGGCACATGGAGATGTTAGCATTTGTTCAACTTAAATCTTCAGAGGTTGAGAAGGAAAACATCTCCATTCCCCTCCAAAACCACCGCAGTCCCGAAAGGATAGTTCTAGGACCTTAACACAGCCTCACTCGAACTTCTGGATGAACTGCTGTCAATTCAACAAGAGCCATTGAAACTAAATTTATATATTGTATAATGTATGATGCATACACTGAGACACAGGACTCAAAGTACACGAAAGTTTTGTTCATGTTTTACCTATCAGCTGAATCTACATGACTGTCCTTAAATCATATATTTGCATCTTTCTTCCTCTAATATTAGTTAGACTATCTCACAGATGCAGAACACAGAGTTTTCATTCCCTTCCATTGAGCCTCAGAAATAAAAACAAAGAAGTATGAAGCCCATGTGTTACAAGTGCCAAACTTGCAAGTATACTTTTGGTCACTTATTCCCATAGCAGTTACAAATCCACAGCTGAGTATGAACAAAAGACTGCAAATGTTGTAGTGTTTTACATATTTCCCCACACATTTCTGCCATAATAGAACTGTTAAAATTTTACTGATCACCAGTGAACTTTTGGGTATCTTCTGGGAGCAAATGAAAAGCAAAGCAAAACCAGGTGAATATCTGCTTGTGCATGTCACCCAAAGTTTACTTCAAATCTTCACACATCTGGAGTTTATTCAGTTGGGCACAACATCTCAATTGGGAGTGTAGTATTCTAATATGAATTTGATTTCCTATGTTGCATTAGCACTTTGCCAACAGACATCAGAATTACCAGAGTAATATTTATAATGCTTACAGCAACATCCTGTAGCTCCACGGACAGTATAATAAAGTGTAGCGTAAAGAATCAGTAAAATGAGCTCTTCAGCAAGCAAAGAACTACATCCTTCTTCCCCCAACTCCATTCCTAATCTTTCAGGACAGTCGGAAAAATAGCTGTACCTCAGAAACAGCAGATAGAGAAGAAGTCCAAACTGTCCTTCAGTTTGCTTACTTCATATTATTCAAAGTGGCTTAGAGGACAAAAGCAGCAATTTATTTCCTAGTGCTGCTCACTACTGCAGTTGCAGAATGCAATACAAACAGTAATGAAAATGTTTCCGCAGTTCAACTTGAGTTGTGGCATATAAAAAAAAAACCCCAAACAACAAGATCAAAATTGCTAATTTATGTCCTTTACCTAGATTTTGTTTGAGCTTAGAATTTCCCACTCTGTTTAGTGCTTTGTACATTCATGGCATCAGTCCCACTGGCTTCACTGGCAGTTGTGAATAATCAGCATTTCTGTAAACAGCAACTAAAACTTTCAGTCAGGCATCCTGTCCCAACCCTGGCAGCATCCACAGCTGAGTAGTCCACAAGTTTGGCTTCAGTTCTAGATCTCCTTCTGAACTCATATCAGATTTGATTCTTTTTCCATGCTGGCACCCTAAAGGCAGGACATAGGATAAGGAGCACAGGATTGACAAATCTCCTCTTGCGGCCTAAAGCAGGAATTTCCCTATATGTTCTCTACTTTTTGGAAAGGACCATACTCAATTAAGACATAACTGAAAAAAAAACACATTGTGAACTGCATCAAATTTCTACTGGGCATGATAAATTGAGATTCCTGCAGATGAAAAGTTCATAGTAGATATCTGGGTTGGATAAATTCTAGCTCAAGCAAATAGCATTTGAGAAAATAAATAATAACTGAAAATAGGAAGCTAAAGAGAGAAATTTCATATAACCTTCTATTATGACTACATTAAGAGTTGCATCAATAAACAGAAAATCCCTCTGCTGAAGTTAACATCGTAATACATTTTGATCTGCAATTATCTCACATGAAAACTGTCAGCAGGTCCCTAGAAGATACTCTCTGAAGTGGTACATTTATTAATACTAAAAGCTCACAGCATAAATTTTCTTCTCTTTTTATTAAGGTTTTTTAAAATGTATTTTCCTACAGTATTAGAAATCTTGCATTTAAAGACATTTTATGGGATCACAGGTCAAGATGTCTTTGATAGATCTCATAATTTTACACAAAATCTTCTTAATCTGGGACAGTAAATAGATAAACTACTAATCTCTACTTTTCAATTAGTAAAAATAAGCTATTTAAAGATATCTCTATAGAGGTTTTCTATTTTACTGATGCTTAGCAGAGTTACAACAATGGTCTTAAAGCTTTTATATATTATTCTTATAAATTACTAAAGCCCTACAACAAAATTATTGTGAAATTTCAAGTGTTTATTTTGGTCATATCAAGAAGTTACAACTGAATACAAATTTACTCCTAAATAAATTAAATTTCAATTAAAATTTGTCTAATACATTTACATTTTATCTTGATGATGCTTCCCATTAAAAACATATAACCTTGGTGAGTGCTCAAAATATTTCACAATAATTCTTGCCTGAGTAATAAAATAACCCTAATGGCCTCTATATATGACCTTTTATCTAAAGATAGCCATTCTTAGACTTTCAGAAGGGAAAGGGATCTAATACTGTGGGACCCATGGAGGGATCATGTACTACAGCACCTACACTCAGATCCCATTTTGTAAACAGGAGTTGAACACTCTCAAGCAGTGTGACAACATGGAATACTTTATCTTCATTGAAGTCATTTATGCTACAACATTTCACCCAAAATGTAGAAAATGGCAGTTCTGAGCAATGACAGTGCCAGTATTTTCACCTAGCCTCTGACTATCTATTAAGTACACAAACTCTCCTCTTTGGTTGCAACCTGCCTGGAGCATCTAGATGATCTCCAATACTTTAGCAAGTGGCAAGGCTAAAAATGGGACAGGAAATAATGAATGAAACACAGCTGAAGGTTAGCCCATATACACTTGTCCCTGGTAGTGGCTGCCGGAGGAAACAGTTCAGAAGTTTCCAAGAGCAAACACAGGAAAAACAGATAGCTTAGACCTTCTCAGGTCTTATGGGCCTTATACTATAGCCCATAATTGCACAAACCTACATGAAATAGTTACAACAAATAAACGTTTCTCAAGAGCTCTGCTATTTCTGATGATTATCTCTTTCCTTATAGAGCAATGAGTTTTCACTGCTAAAAATGTTCATAGCCTCCTTGAAAGGACCTGACCCTTCCCTTCATTAGATTGCTTTTACACCAGTATCATTTAGTTTCTCATCATGCTTCTACAGATTTCAATTATTTTTTTCCAAGACCTCTCTGTACCCAAGGAGTATAAACATGAAATTATAATGCTGGATGAATAAGACCTGTTTCAATTTTTTGGCCGAAATGACCCTTCATTGCAATTGTTCCTGGGAATGAACTGCCTCTTAATGTTTATTAAATGCCACTGATAGAAGATATCTGTAACTATATATAACAGAGCATGAAAATGATTTAATGTTTCAAAACTATCTGGAACTCATACTGTGGCTGACTTTCTCAAATCAATTTTTGACAAAGTAATTCAAAGTTATGTGCTAAAACTGTATTATACCACTTGCTCTGGAGTCTGCCATTGTTCACTGGTTCTGCTGCATGCTCACAGATGACAACACATACCAGATCTCATCAGCTACACAATTGTCTGTGCAACAGGAAGATTTAAGAAACAAACAAATAGAAGATGAACACGTATCAAAAGAGACAGAGTTGGTGGAAGGCATTATTTAGCCTTGAAGATAATAACAGCAGCAAAGATTTAGATGTCAGATGAACTGCTATCACAGATGGTCTGGATTCATAAAAGATATCTACAACAGGCTGAAACACAGTATGAAAGGCCAGAATTGTATTTCCTTGTCCATTTGGGCAGAACAGGAGTGAGTTTGCTATTAATGTTGAGTCTATCAATGTTAACATTACTGAAATGGGAACTTGGATTCACGTCTCTGCTTCTAACAATGTATATAGTTCATCCTATATACCTATCCCTCAGAGTTATCAGAACACTTCCTTTGCATCTAATTCTTCCCTGATACTTCTATAATTATGTTTGCAAACAGTGAATCAATATGAAATCATTGTTCCTTTTAAAAAGCATTTAATCAACCCAAGACGTGAGATGTTCGCCATAAATGACTTCTGCCCTACTACAGTAAATTTTATCCAGCTGTACAGGTTATATATCTTGCTCACTATTTCACATTCATAGTGACAACATGAACAATTTTTTTATTAACTGTGGTGGTAAAGACAATGAGCCCTTGAGCTGTACAAAAACTTGGACAGATTAAAGAGACTTTGTCAGGAGGACGAACATAAATCTGTGAAGGTGAAGTCGCTTGTCCAATGGATGACAACATCAGATTAACTCCACAACAAGAGACAGGAACAGAACTGGAGAGCCCTCTCCAAGTACTTATTCCTCCTCTTAGTATCAGACCTGATTCCTTCTCCTTCTTATTTGCAAATGGGGGAATATGAGTATTCAGTCTTCAAAAGTACCTTGGGATAAATGAATTTAGGGAAAAATCTTCTGTTGCCTTGATCTAAGGCTGAATACCTCACACAATTAATAGCTACAACAATAAAACAATGTCACACCAGTTTACAGATATATAGAGTCTATAATCCTTCATCAAGAATAGCTTGCATCTTAAACTTTTTTCACAGATTTGGCTCTCTACAGAAGATGATGTTATGTGATGACGTAAAAGTTTTATTACAAGAGATTTGAAGTGGCCAAGTAAATTACTCGTCCGGTCCAAACTTCTTCCAATAAAAAGCTTTATAACTTCATCCTGTATTTTCCTTAAGCCTCACATTTTATAGAAAAGCTATTTTAGAAAATTTTTTATTGAGTCTTTTAAAAAATGTATTGGCACCATAATTTGTATTTCTATGCCTGTAAAATCCAAACTACCTTGATATCATGCATCTAACTATACTGTCAATTAGAAAGAATTTTTTAAAAAGGCATCAATTTTTTCTTTTTAACTTGTAGAAAACATTTAAAATCATTGAGGCCAGATTCTATGCTATCTTTCTGGTGTAAATAGAGAAGTAATGCTTCTAGTGTTGACAGAAAGACACTGGTGGAGAATGAGAAATAGAGAAGGATCAATCCCTTTTAATATAAATCAAAATGTCACTCCTGTTTTAAGGTTCAATATTTCATCATCTGCCAGGTTTCTAAATAAATACTGCATAACACTTGATATATCTGAAAAGCTGAAATTCCCAGCTCTCCAGTGAAACAGAAAGTCTATTTCTAACCCTGACAATTCTCAGGAGATTGAACCTTAAAATTATCAGCAGAACAGGGCTGAATACTGCATTAATAGAACTTTTAGCAATATAATTGCCAAGCTCTACTTTTAGTAGACCTACCACTGAGGAAAGAAAAGGGGAGCAAAAAAAAGAGAAGGTTAAAAAAGAGTAGGAAAAAAAATCACCACCACCCATATTAAAAGGTCAGGAGATATGTTGTGAAAATCTGAACTATATCTATATGTATACGTATATGATCATTTTTAATAGGGGAGGTACATTGGCAGGAAAAGGAACAGAAATTGTGTAGATTCTTAGATGTAACTATCTTTGTTGGAGTTTTTTAGTGCTGAGGTACTAAAATATGCAAACAACTATGTTATAGAGAGATGATTGTACATTATAGTACAACGATTAGTTGAACAGAAGGAAAAGAAGGTGGAAAATAATTACAATTTGCTTAATGTTCCTTTGATATAGTTTTTGCCAGCTATTCTTTTACATTTAGTTATACATTTCTATTCAAGTTGAGTTTTAAGGTAGGATCCCCTCTCTGCACATTTCTTTCAACGCTGGGTTGGGTTCTCTTTTTAGTTTCTTTTTCTAGAATCATGGGGAAAAAATGTGGTTTGGAGAGGTTTTTGGCCTCAAGGCAGAACCACTACATTCTGCTGTGCAGCTGTCGCGTTAGTATGCTGTACTCATTACAGTATATTAGTGCACAGGGCTCTATAGGGTTTCACCTTATTTTTCCTCTTCAGGAGGCCCCAGAGGTTTCATTACACATGGTTGCTTGTAGCCTACCATTATTTCAATGAAAAACACCTAAGATGATAGTGAATAAATATCTAAATGCTGAAGAGCACTGAAGTTGAGGAGAAGATACCAGCAGCAGTGACCCAGCAAATCCCCAATTTAATTCCTGAAACTGAGGTCAGATTCACATCAGATTCTCTAAAACACAATGTTTCAGTACTGTGACTTGAAACACAGGACTGAAATCAAGATACCCCAGTTCCAGGGTGTGCTAGAGTCTTGCTTCCAATGTGACTACTACCTGTGGGCATGGCTATATGATCTGGTATGGGCCATTACCTATACTCAACAGCTATACTCCACGCACGGCAGCAGTACAGTCCTACTATTCTGGTCCTGAGCACACAACAAAATGCCCTATGGAAACACTGTAGAACAAGATATATATCATCAAGTCAACATTGCAGTTGCCATGCAAAAAAAAAAATTCAAAATGTCTTTATTTAAATATCTAAGCTCCCATCACTCTAAGAAGAGGTTCTCTGCCTTTGGTTTTGTTAGGCTGCCACTTTGTGATATTTATTCATGCACAAGTAATTTTATGAATCTAGATAAAGATGATCCAAACTTTGCATTAGTTCCTGATAAAATGTATATATCTTCATAAATATCAAAGAAAAGATAGACATCAATCAAAGACTGCAATGACTTTGAAAAAAAAAAAAACAAAACAAAACAAAAACCAAAGATATGACTGGTTAGTTAAATAAAAATGTTTATAATTTGTCCTTAGACACAACATTAGGGGGTCTGTGTGTATATATATACACATATTTGTATGTGGAAAAGATCTGTAAGAGTATGCTCTGCAACCTACACTGAAGTCCCTGTGTTCACACTGAACAAACAGATAACCAGAAGTCACATCAGATCAATTTTTGGGGACAAAGCCAGAAAAGAAGCACAGTAGCTCTACACTTTTGAGAATTCAAGTCAGAAAATATAAGCTTTTGTTTAGAGTGCAGCTTATACAATTAACAGTACCAGCAGACACAGTATTTGCAGCTTCATATGACTGCTGTAAATGCTGGACTGCGGAATCTCTCCAAGTGCCAGCTGGTTTTGTGCTTATGAATTCAGCAGTACAAGCTACTTAGCAAAATAAAAGGAAAATTTAAAAAAGGGAAAATGTGATCACAAAAACAAGCTAAAACTGTTTATTGCTGATCAGAATTGCATTAATTCAAATGAAAATCTATTATATATTAAAGGCAGTAAGTATAGACTATCACCATCCTGAAGTTTTTTCTGCATTCACAAACTAAGCTGCAAAAATCAGGTATCAGTGGAGAACACATTTGGTTTGTAGCTAGCTCTTAAATTAATAAATCAACTGTCACATAATTGTGACTTCTACCTGAACGACAGCTCAAATTAATTTTGTGTTGGTTCTCAGTGCAGAGGTGAGGTCAAGATATCTTTTGGCCGCATTCCTAAATTTAAACACCAGACAATCTCATCCTCCTGGTTAAAAGTAATCAATATTAGCAATTTATTATAATTTGCTCTGCAGTGGACACTTATGCTATTTAATCAAGTGTCCTGCCTGATTTGTTTGTTCATAGTTGCATGAAAGACTTCCACTGAGCATGCTCCATGCATTTTTCTTTTCCTCACAACATCTCTACAGTGGCTATTGCCCCTTGATTCATGCTCTGAGTGAGCTGCTGGATGATTTAGGCAGATTGACAAGGGCTAGAAATGAGACACCGCTCTGAAGATTTCATGATAAATGAATTGTTCCTGGCAACAAGTTTCCTGAAGGAAAAAAAAAAAAAAAAAAAAAAAAAAAAAAAAAAAAAAAAAAAAAAAAAAAAAACCAAGAAAAATTCCCCCAAACCCGCAGGAGTTTGATTACAAAATTTATCTTAAATGTAGATCAATCCTCAACAAAATTTAATGGTAGAATAGTAGAGGCTGTCAAAGTTATCAGCTGTGACCTTTTACAGTCAAAGTGCAGACAGAACATTTCTCGTTAGGAGATATTCAGTTCACTGTAATGGAGTATATACACTCTTTAAGGATCAGGAAAGCAACTGGCTCAGCTCTTTAACAAAACAGCCAAACAGCATGATTTTCAACTCAGGAATTTAACTATCTGTGTCCTAGCCCAGGGTGAGGGAGTTGGACGAGGCACAGCATGATCTGTTAATCTCATTTCTCTTGAAGAACTCCCCTAAAAGTAGGTCTCTATCAGGAGTACCTGGGAGACACACTGGGGCATGCCCTACGATGCTGTCCAGTTTGAAGCCCCGCTGAAAGGTGATAATTCTCTTGTACGTCTTTTGGGTCTGGTCTTCTTTGGTTTGGAAATTGAAGCATGGGGAAAGGGAGAAGGGTGGATGCTCTGGCATTGCCCTGACACAAAATCTGAATATAAATAGTACGCATCCCGTGTATCCCTAGATCTAGGAACTGCTAAGAAGAACTACCTAGTTCTTCTAGTTCTTCAGTTAAGCAGCTCTGACCTAACTAAGTAAAAAGCCATCAGCTCCTAGAAGAGTAGTTGTTACCCTTTTGTATAAGAGGCAAGCTTGTCTGACCTTCTATTTTTAGTCTATTAAATATAATTTTATTGAAGTACTTTTTCATTACAGTGATAGTAAGCATCCTCATCTGTGTCCTAAAAGAACAGTAGCCTAGATTACTCAGTTGAAACCTGAATAATTGATGTTTTGTAGGGGAATTGAAACTATTCGTTTAGGAGACTACTGCCTAAGGGCAGTATGAAGTGTAATGTCTTGCAGTTTGCCTATGCATTGAGACCTGTGCTACAGGCCCAGGAAAAGAGGCATCTGAAGTGGTGATGGATGGGATATACACAAACGTCTGGTAGTGTGAATTCGTTTTTTCAGCACAGGAGTACCAGCGTTGGTGATCATGTTGGTATGTGACTACAAAATACCACCCAAAAATGGGATTATATCTCTATGACTAGGGATCTCTGCTGTTACTGTAATCCAAATTGTAGACGCAGTCCTCAAGCACAGTAACAAAGTGAACCAAGAGAAACAGGAAGCAAAAATGATGGCAGAGTCTCATCATAATCCAGTTTTTACTGTATTTTCTGAAATGGTACATTTTTTTCCCATTTGCCACTGTATCTTTCTCTAGGCTGTAGAGAACACACTGCTGGTGTGT
This sequence comes from Tetrax tetrax, assembly GCA_009806455.1. NCBI lineage: Eukaryota > Metazoa > Chordata > Aves > Otidiformes > Otididae > Tetrax > Tetrax tetrax. Next base: position 384,549 of record WHYT01017441.1, on the reverse strand, counting down.
TTTTTAAAAATCTCTCTCTTGAAGATTTCTCAGGCAGAGTCAGTTTCATATTTTTTGAGAAAGCAGGAGTTAAAAAGAAATAAAAACTCTGTAGATACCACTCCAGTTTATACATCTCTCTGTGAAGCCATTTCCCCAAGTTTTCCAGTGTACTCTTGCTTTAGAGGATGATTGTCTGTGGCACTGTGCCATCAATATGTGGAGCCTGAAAGCCATCCAAGGTCAATACTATTCTATTCTGGAAAAATATGTGCTATATTTTACCCTCTAGAGCTAATTTGGACAAACTACTAATACTGTAAGTTATGGTCAATATTCTGGAGAGAATATGTGAGCATCTGAGGAGATACAGCTTTACTAAAAGAAATGTAATGTAGTAGATCAGCATGGTGAAAGTTTGCTTTTATTACACTATATTTCTGTTTATCACCGACTTTAAATGCTGCACTAAAGCCAAAACAAAGTATCAGCTATACCCCTAGCTGGGAACTAGAAGAGACAAATCATTTGCAGTACACTGCACTTAAATCTCCTTCCCACTCCTTCCTTTGTCACTCAGAACCCAAACTCTTGTAAATCATTCAAATTCTTTTGGCTGCATCAAAACATTAATTTTAATTAAGAAGCTTCTAAAAGTACTATTCTGGGTTTATTACACCTGTGGAAAGTTTTATAAAAAACACCTCTAATGCTGATAGTTTGGGAAAATTTCTAGTTTACGTGCCTGAACAGACCTTGCAGCAACCTATTGTTGTCCATCAGGACTATGTCACATCTCCAAGACCAGCAGTAATGTGAGGGTATTAAGCTGTAATGACTTCCCATGAACACTGTGGGACAATGAATTGAGAGAGGTCTTTGAAGAAATAGCAAAGTTGAATCCATCTAAGAGGGTCAGAGAGTGGAAAAATCCGCTCATTAAAGCACAAGGAAATGCGTTCCATATATATTGTATTTTTAAAAATTCTGAGTTTGAGCAGTGAAAGGAATGCTCAGAATTACTCACAAATAAGTAAATAAAAATGTAGAACAGAGGAATATAAGAATGCTTTTACAGCTTAGACTTCTATTTCTTTATAAGATGAGCTGAGAAAAGCTGAATACTGTATCTATGAGAAGGAGATAGGATCCATGATTTGGAGGAGAAACCACTTACATAAGACAAAATTAGAGATTGCTTGTTGGATTGTGGTCACGGTCACTGAAGATTTCACAGCAGTGAGGAAATTAAAGCAGGGAACTGCAGGCAAAGAGTTTATTTTTTTTTTTCAAGATCTGTACATCTTTTCTGATATCTTTAAAGTAAATAAGAACCCTGTTCAGAAAACTTTGCAAAATCTTTCTGTCCTTTACATTTCAACTGTTCAGAGCTGAAGCAGAAATCAGAGCATCCAGAGACTTAGAGATTCAGCAAAACTCCGGTCCAGACTCTGTGGTCATTTCTGGGCATGAAACATTTGTGGGCTGGTGCGAGTGGTGGAGGAACGTATGACAACAACCCAATATGAGTTATAAGCGTAGTTTGATTTATTGGTCCAGGGTACACATATTTATAATGGTAAAGATAATTATGTCTACTTGGTGTTACAGGATTGGCTCAAGCTCTAAAGATTACTTTTGCATGGTTCTCCTACTTGCAGTTAGCTAACTCGGAAAGTCCCGTACTTATTGTGTTCTTACTTCCCCAAAATTTGTTTACGACCTTCTTCAAGGTCTCCGTGTCCTTGTTATTTTCTGCTGACATGTTTTAACACTGTTTTGCCTTGGCTTACGTCAAGGCTAGGCCTTCAGACGTGGCTCTGCTCAAACAATTGCTCTGTGGACTCTGTCCCATGGCCCTTCTCTCTGAGCCATTCTCCAACAGGCTGGTGGACAGCATCCCAGTTCCATGAAGAAGTAGCATCCTGATTTTCTAACCAAGGCAGGTTACAGATGAGCCAGAGATGGTCACTGGAATCTGCTAATACATGGAGAACATAATGGCTATAAACACAATGGACCGAGGACTAAACACAGCAGTTTGGTCAGCCTCTGTCCTGGAGAACTTAGTCTGTGGTAATTTTCCAGGGAAAAATTATTCGCTGAGTAAAAACCAGCTGGATGGTCGAGTCCAAAGAGTTGTGGTGAATGAAGTTAAATCCAGCTGGCAGCCAGTCACAAGTGATGTTCCCCGAGGCTCAGTATTGAGGCCAGTTGTATTTAGTATATTTATCAGTAGTCTGGACAAGGGGGTTGAGTGCTCCCTCAGTAAGTTTGCAGATGACAACAGAGTGGGCAGAAGTGTTGATCTGCTTGAGAGTAGGAAGGCTCTACAGAGGGATCTGGACAGGCTGGATTGATGGGCCAAGGCCAATTGTATGAGGTTCAATAAGGCAAAGTGCCAAGTCCTGTACTTCAGTCACAACAACCCCACGCAACGCTACAGGCTCGAAGAAGAGTGGCTGGAAAACTGCCTGATGGAAAAGGACCTGGGGGTGTTGGTTGTCAGCTGGCTGAATATGAACCAGCAGTGTGCCCAGGTGGCAAGACAGCCAATAGTATTCTGTTTCGCATCAGAACTAGTGTGACCAGGAGGACTAGGGAAGTGATCATCCCCCTGTATTTGGCACTGGTGAGGCCACATCTTGAATACCGTGCTCCATTTTAGGCCCCTCACTGCATGAAAGATATTGAGGTGCTGGAGCACATCCAAAAAAGAGCAACAAAGCTGGTGAAGGGTCTAGAGCACAAGTCCTATGAGGAACAGCTGAGGGAACTGGAGTTGTTTAGTCTGGAGAAAAGGAGGCTGAGGGAAGACCTTATAGCTCTCTGCAACTATCTGAAAGGAGGTTGTGGCGAGGTGGGTGTTGGTTTCTTCTCCTAAGTAACAAGCAATAGGATGAGAAGAAAGGTCTTCAAATTGTGCCAGGGAAGGTTTAGATTTGATATTAGGAAAAAAATTCTTTACCAAAAGGGTTGGCAAGCACTGGAACAGGCTGTCCAGGGAACTGTTTGAGTCCCTATATCTGGAGATATTTAAAAGAAGTGTGGATGTGGTGCTTAGGAATATGGTTTAGTGGTGGACTTGGCAGTGTGAGGTTTATGATTGGACTTGATGATCTTAAAGGTCTTTTCCAACCTAAATTATTCTATGATTTTGTGATTCACCTTTGTCTTGGTTTCAGCTGGGATGAAGCTAATTTTCTTCTCAGTGGCTGCTATGTTTTGGATTTAATATAGGATTTGGTGTATGAATAACATTGATAGTACACCGATGTTATTAGTTGTTGCTAAGAGATCAAGGACTTTTTTTCAGCTTCACAGGTTTTGCTAATGTGCAGGTGGGGGAAGCTGGGAGAGGTACACCCAGGAACAGCCAGATCCAAACTGTTCAAAGGAAGTATTCTTTACCATAGACATTACGCTCAGTGTAGAAGTGGGATATGTCTAGGGGGCAGAAATCCAGAAACTGCTCTTCTGAGATTGCTGCTCAGGATCGTTCTAATATCAGTCTCAGTTCCGCTCCATGATCACTGCTTGGGATGGACTATATCAGTTGTTGGGTCATCAAGGAGTGAGTTGTTTTTCATCGTTCATTTTGTATATTCTGTTACTACTACTGCTGCTATTATTATTATTAAATATATTTATTTATTATTATTAATTTTATTTCAATCATTAAACTATTTTTAACTCACCCCATGAGTTTTATAGCTTTTTACCCTTCCATTTTTCTCCCCTATCCCACCAGGGATTGGGAGGGTGAGCAAGTTGCTGTGTGCTACTTAATTGCTGACAGGGGTTAAACCATGACAACCTTTTAGTGCATTTTCCACCCTGACAGTTAAAATCTGCTGAGGAGACCAACTTTGACTGGTGTACATCTTGAACAACAGCCAATCATGTAATTTCTGCTAATGAAACTAACTCACAGGAACACACAGATATTTCAGAGTCTATGCTTCAGTGAGGGCACAGCGAACAAGTTTTACCAATAAACCTGCAGTGATGGACTAAGGTTTTTAGGCTGTACTAGCAAAAAAGAGTTTCTGTAAACAGCTTTTCTGCCATCTTTTCCATTCCATATACCTTTGCTCAAACCAGCAACAGCAAATAGGTTCACCATTTAAATAAAACAGGGCAGCATATATAATTTCAATTTGAAACCCACACCTACATTTGGAAACTGAGATAGAATCTAGAATTGTAGATTTTTTAAATCTGCACAAAAATGAGCATACAAAGCCATTTTCCGTTGTAGCTGCTTTTCTCTTTATAGATATAGGACCCATCTGAAGCCAAGTGAGAGTTTTTCCATTTCAGTGGGCTTTAGATTATATCCTTAATACACAGAAGAAGCATATGCACTTTATAATAGGGGAATGAAAACTGCATCTGCAGAACAAGATGACAGGGTACGACTGCTGAGATTTTTGTACAAGAGAACGCATATTGCACTCTTTTCACTACTACTTCATGATTATTATAATCAGAACTGCAGATGATATGGAAAATACTTTGTTTTCTCTGAAGACAAAGGAATTCTAAACATAAAATCGGAAGACAATAACTTTACAAAAAAATTTAAAATGCCCTATACTACACCCAAGAGGAAAGATAGGTTCACAAATTACTCCTTGTAAGTATGTTTCTTTCTCTAGGTTTGAACGCTAAATCACAAGATTCACAAACCAAGGCTGCATCTGATTATTATCGATCAGGAGAACATGAAATACAGTGGATTTCTGCACCAAAGCACTCAGCTGTGTTTCTGTCTGAGCCATTAACCTGCTGAACATGATTGTATTATGAATACTAGATATTTCTCTCAATGTCATTTGCAGCCCTGAGACATAAATTACACCATACACGTTGCTAAGAACCTCATTGCTTTGGAGGTGAAAATCATACTGAAGGAATACATCATTAAAAACACAGAGAGAAATCTGGAAGCAAATGCAAAAGATTAGTTACTGGGTAAATAGCGAGAAGGTACTTCAGAAGCCACATTTTTGGGAAGACTGAAAAGTTCTAGCTACTGCAATACAGATTCAGCCCACATTTGCCTAGAAAAGGCTTGCACAGCCATAACTCAATATGCCCAAGACTTACTTGCAAGGATAGGCCCACCCAGTGTAGAGCAGAGCTGTCCTGTTGAGCCATGATTGTTACAGACCTTGACTTTGGGGATGCAGTTGCATCCCCACGTACAGTGATGCTGTCTCTTCTGGACACTGCAGTACGATGCTGCAACATCTTCCTTCTCAAATGAGAACATGGACTTGAGCCTAATCCTTCTTTTGCCTAAAGGTTTCTCCCACTTGCCACTGAGAGTGAAATTCCCTTTAGCACATACGTTTTTATAAATGATCTTTACAAGACTTAAACATAATTTGTAGCTCATGTCCTGTATCATGTCTTCAGGACATTTATTTGCAAAACAGATTTGCTCTTCTGTAGAGGAATTGTTTGTGTTCATTTTAAACAGCTTCTGTATCTGGTAACCGCTTGCCTTTTTTTACTTTATTATTTGCTTGTTTTTGTTTTTGTTTTTTTTTTTTACAATTAAAACCACCTTGGAAAATTTACTGAAGGAACTAAATGTTTCTTTAAGTATAAAGTTCCTACACCAAGTGTCAGATCCAATCTTCATTCGTTCTTTATCCCTTCTTTCTTATGCACACTCTAGTGCTGATCTCAAGCAGTTCAGTTGCATTTTTCTTTGAGCTCCAGGGAGTTTTCCTTTGTACTATTTGGTAAGTACATAATTTAAAGGGTACTTCTAGCCCCTCTCACACAAAACTTCTGGTATGCAAGAACCTCAGATTTTCCAAACTCTAACTTTTGCCTAATTTTTCCTCTTTCAGTTCCAGACTTTCACTGCAAAATATATGAGATTTGTAAGCCTTGACACTGACATAACAAGGATTCAATGTCTTGCATCAACTGCTTTCCTGAACGCTCTTAGTTAGATATCAGCCCCCCACTTGAAAGTAGCTCTCAGTGGCTGTTTGGCAGCAGCTAAAACCTGCCAAAAGCCAAACTGATGTGATAAGTGAGAATGTCAGGGAGAAGTGACAGAGTCTGCAATAGGAACAGGGATTAGTGTAAAATAGTGGGTCTGAACTATTTCAGGATCTGTGCAATTCACAGAAATTTGCCAAAAAAGAATACAAAACTGAAAAAAAAAAAACCCTCAAAAACCCATCTTAAACTAACGTTAAGGCTTATTCTTATGGAGTAGAAATTGAGATAATTACACTTTTTCAGATTTCCTCCTTACTTACTAGGAAGTTGCTCAGTAAGGCAAATGTCTCAGAAATTAGTGGTGAAGAGTAGAAAAAAGGAAAATACATGCTCCCTGACTTACTCCTAGTGCAATGTTGCTCATAATGACCAATTATTTTAACACAATATGAAAAAAAAAAAAAAGAGTAAGAACAGCTATAGGGGATGGACAAACTAATCAAGAATTTGCTACTGTGCACTGTACTTCATAAGCGAATGTGACTTGTGCAATGGCACTGTCTGTTCACTGTCAGACTTCTTCCCAGAATTATTCAGTCTCAAAGTGGAGAGCTCATATATATATATAGTCTGGGGAAAACGTGCAGCTGAGAAAAAGGCGGAAGTTCATGATCATTTACCTCAATTTTTGTACCTCCCAATGTGACTGCAGCAAGGGAAAAGCTGCAAAAGGGGCTGAATGCCTAGATATTTTGTTTGTCTGCTATCAAGTCAGTCAACACATTTATATAAGCTGACCCATCAACATATACTTATCTCAGAGCCTGTTATTGCTTTTGCTGCACCACTGCACAAGGGGCATTGCAGAGGAGCAGAGGTATTCTAGGATTGATAATACAACAGAGAGAGAAAATGCTGGGAAAACTGGGGATATTGTAGTCAGGATGGAAAATTAAGTAACTCATTACATATTTCCAGGAAGATGCTGGGAAAACTGGAGATATTGTAGTCAGGATGGGAAAATTAAGTAACTCATTACATATTTCCACCTGAAATAATGTTTCAGTAGGTCTACTACTTGTGTACATATTGAATAAATTCTCACTAGTGTTGACATGAGGTTGTCACATCAATTCTTACATAAAGAAATGGAAAAAAAAAGAAAATTGTAATTAAGATGAAACAAGGGAAATTAAGACACTTTAAGACAAATTCAGATTCTGTCTGTGTGCTTTGAAAAAAAAATATATACCACCTTTTGAAAACATTGAATTACTTCAATGAGGAAATACCATTGTATTAGTATGCCACAACATTTTCTTCAGGAGTAGTTAGCAAATCCCTGGGAATACAGGGAAGTGCCTGAATACAGCACTTTTATAGCAGAGGTTGCATGTCGCTGCAGTTACTGTGGGCTTTTTCAGCGCAAAGCTGCAAGTTATTCATCTGCTGACATTTTTAAAGAAGTTTTGTGTTGCGGAGACTGCTCTGTGGGAAATATGATTTATCCTGCGGCTGTATGAATTCTTCTCTGCTGGATACAATTTGGGGTGGGTGGAAACCTGCAGTGCTTCCTGCAGCACAGACAAATACATGCTTCACAACAATGTTGCTGCATTAATGATTCCTATATGAAATTTAGGAAATATATGAGAGATAGTTGTAGCAAGCATAAAGAAAGCTGCTAGAAGAAAATGCTAATTCTCACAGACTTCTGAGGTTGCCCTTAGGGAAGCAGACAATATAGTCAGGAGACATAGCATCTTGGATGTTTAAGGCCACTAGCCTAAATACTGTCCAAATCAACTAATTGTCCAGGACAGTGAAACAAATTTGCCGTGACAAGCTAAAAGATAATAACTTGTTTACTAAAGTTTGGAAGTTTACATTGACTGAATTGCCAGATGAATAAGAAATAAATCAGGCAGGAAGAGCTTATTATGGTATGATGGATGCCTCCTGTAGGGTATAAGCACCATCATCTGGAAAAGCGCTGTCTTCAGGCTTTATGAGAACTTGGGGGAAAACATCTATAGATACGTTTTATGCCATAGTCAGCACGCCTGGCAGCCAGGCACGTACAAAGCTTTATAACTGGAAGACTTCTCAGTTTGTTCCCAGACACTGAAATAGTAGCAGATCCCTGGATAAATGTATGTGCCAGTGGCAGCAACTTTTTATTCATTTTCATAACTCTTCCTGAGGTGCTAAGTTCCTGTAACTGTTGCAGATAACTTCTGGTCAGCTTTTCTGTAAACCCATTCAGTAGCACTGAAATTTTATGCCATGTGTTGTGACTCTTTGATTGCCAGAAAGATTGAGCTTTGATAACTGATCACTGTGCCTGCTGCAAAAAAAAAAAAAAAAAAAAATCAAGGTCCTGTCAGACAAACCATTATCTATAACTTCTTTTACCTAACAGAAGCAGTAGGAGTCTACTAGAGAAACATGATGTGTTGTGGATATGTTTTAAAAAATCTTGCAGGACTTCCTGATATAATTTTAAACAAAAAAAACCCAAACAAACAGACAAACAGTTTCTTTTTTTTTTTAAGATCTTATTCAAGGAGAGACAGACGTGGGGAAATATTGTTCCTGATAAATAATTTTCCTTATGTCACTCTGATTTCCAGCCCCATTAGAGTCTTATAATGTGATAACCTTAGCACCTGTGCAGTAGGTTTCTGGTTCTTAACATGGATGTACTTGATGATATGGGAAATACTCTCAGCATTGAAGCTGAAGGGTCTAATTTAGCCACCTGCCTAATACTCCTACAGTTTATAGTCAACAAGGGCTTCAGAGTCTTCCAGATTCAGTGTCCAAAATTTAGCTCGATGAATTGCTCTGGTAAATCCCTCTTCTCTTCATCAGTAAGACGAAGCTCAGCAAGATGAGCCAGCTGAATTACCTGGCTAAGTTGGTTACCTGGAGGTGGCTTAATATACCTCTAGGAGACTTTGTGTAACCGACAGTGACAAAAGCTAAAAGCAAAATAGTCAATAGCCATAGAAGTGTTGGTTAAAATAGAAAGCTAGAGGGTGCCCAGTCCAGCCTCCTGATAAAAGCAGAGCTATCCCCAATGCTTGGAGATTTTCAGAAATGCATCTTTACTGTTTACTCTTAAAAACAGTGGATATTGTAATCGTATTTTGGATGGCTCAAACCCACAAGGTATCTTCCTAATAGTGGGGAGCTGGAAAGGCAATAATGATGAGAGTGAGATGAAGTTAATTAAAAAAAAAAAATCCTTTCTGAAAAAATGCAAGTTTTTTAAATGAAAGTTTTAAATCTAGCACACCGGTTTTGATGTCACTGTATTTAAAAAAAGAAACAAACCCACAAACAAATGAAATATTTCACTTCAGCAGATCATTTGATGTTAGAACAGAACCATCAACACTCACAACCCCTTGCTGTTCAATGAGCTACTAGAAACTTGCCCTGCTTTGTCACGACTTCTCCCCACCTTCAGCCAGATCGCCATTAGTACATTTGCATTAGCTTTTGTGAGCAGGCAGAGGCTAGTTCAGACTTTTCACTGAGGTCACCAGAAATTGTGTAGTCAACACAAAACTATGCTTAAGCTAAAAAAAAGCCAGAACACTCCTGTTGCTGTAAATTGTCCATTTGTTCTGAGTAAGGGCACAATGTATTTTCTTTGTGCTCACAGAAGGCTGCAAAGCCACACCTACAGCCTAGTACGAAAAATATCCAATTTGTAGATTTTGCAGTACTTAAGTAGATACTGTTTGCCATGTTCTTTGGGGGAAAAAAAAAAAAAAGGACAAGAAAAGGAAAAAAAATAGAGACTATGACTAATGCAGAAGACCCTTGAGAGATCCTTGATTTTATTGGAAGATAAGATTCAAAGCCCAAAGTTCCACACAGTCACTAAACATGCATTACCTCGAGATTTTCAAACCTGTTAGCTTAGATGATGGCAGTGAAGAGCATTCATTACAGTTCACAGAAAAGTTTCACAGAGAGGCGTTCAGACAGATTTATTCTGCGCTCATTCAAACTCGAAATAAACCATATCAAGCACACAGAGTAATATGTTGTCTCCCCATGGCTAAAGGTCGCTGGTGCACCTCCGTTAAGATATCTGAAGCAATCCTAACAAAGTTGTCATACTTTCAAGTCATATTTACTGGACTTAATCTTCTTTGAACCATGTCACTGCTGCTGGAATAAACAGGGACATGGTTGTCAAGGACTTTTAATTTTCAGTGACAGCTGTCAAAGAGTCTTTCTTAGACACCAGTCGTATTTCAGATAAGAAAATAAAGTTTCAGGCTGCATGCTCGCCACAGAACATGAGCAGTTGTGATTGCGTACAGTCTCATTTTCCCAGTTTAATTTGAAATTGCAAATGGTAAATTGGATTTTATGGCTCTAATAAGATAGAAACAGAGACCAATTATCTCCAGTTTATTTATGACTTTTACCTACAACTGTTTATTTGACAAATTAATGGACATGTCCTAGCTTAAAGCAGTGAGATTGGACTTTTTTTTATATAACCAGAATCTTGTATGCACTTTTTGAAAAGAACAATGGACTACATGAATTCAAAGCCAAGGTTGTGGGATATCAGTTGAGTTGGTAGGGAATCCCCAGGGCAATGATTCATTGTGCATGAAAATAAAGTGACAGATGAACACTGACCTCAAAGAGTTTTGTTTTATGGTCCTAGAAATGTTTCCATGAACCACAGGGAAAATGCATGCTGCAGGCTTTTGCTGCAAGCTTTTGCTACAGGCTCAAAGACTGATGCATGAAACTAGGGAAAGCATAATACTTTCAATTACGTTTCTCTTGAGCTCATTCATCTTCTAACCTTAATAAGAGTGATAAAGGATGTGGAGCCATATGCAAACAAAAATTGCAAAAAAAAAAAAAAGGAAAAGCCAAATGAGTTAATACAAAGAAGACTTTTGAGATTTATGAAACTGAGTTTTTCATTCTCATCCCTCACCTTCTACCTCTTGCAATTAATTTTTCTCCCTTGCAATCTACTGCATCACTCCTAGATTTTCTAAGGAATTACCAGTTTCTGAAGGACTCCAGAGATGCAACACAGAGCCATAGATTCAGGAAATCCTGAACAGGACCAATGGTGCAGGCCTGAGGGAAGGCTGGACACAGCTACCTTCTACAGCTCAAAGCTAATTGTTCTGGGAGCAGCACTATCCACAAGCTCAGAATGTTCCTCAAAGAACATCTTTTTAAAATTCTGATTTCTACAGAAGACCTTCTTGGCTATGGCTCCATTGATCTTTTATTGGAGCAGGAAAATATTCACATTTACATTCATTCCATAGTTTAGTTCTTCCTGTTACATGTTAACAAAAAAAAATGTGCCTCTCAGCCTCAAAGAGAGCTGCGGAAACTCAAGACTCAAAAGAATCACTTAGAGTGCTCAGAAACAGACCTCCTGACAGACAGGACTGACTATAATTTCTAAATTCATGCTACAGGTTGATCAAGAAGAAAATTTGCAGATAGGCAACTGAACAAAATCATATATTTGAAATGCAAGTTATAAACCCATCTTTAAAAGCAAAACTATTCTTTAACAGTCCAGAAATATAGTAAAATGAAAGCTTCTAAGGAAAAATATAAAGGATATCTATTTTAGCTGAGGCTTTCACTAAAACTGTAATAAGAAAATGAAAGTGAAGTTTAGGCTGTTTACCGAGAAACTCTTTTTACAAAGATCAGAAGGATATTTCAGTCCAATAAAGGCCTAAGAACATATTGTTACAATTATTGTAAAAAAAAAGAATAGTTTTGGTTTTGGTTTTGGGTTTTTTTTTTTTTTTTAATCTGGGATGTAGTTTTAGGCTTCAGATCTTAGACTGCTTTCTCAGTGTTAGAAGGAGCCCTCTCCATGGGGCAGATAACACAGATATACCTATTTTAGGACTCTTGCATCCTCGTCCAAAGCCTCAATATTAGCTACTCTTTGAGGGTGCAATTTGATGTCTGACTGATCATTAATTAGGAAAAACATACATAATTATCCATTTTATGTGATGTCAGCTGTCTGAAGTTCAATGTCCTGTCCAGGCTAGTCACTGAGGTTCCCATTAATGCAGAGAGAGTTAAAAACAACTGCAGAAAGTCATTCATTTCATTCTGAGACTGGTATTTGAGGGGAGTGGGATGAACTCTTTTCTGGGTGCGGCTATTTCTTTAGCTGATACATAGAGAGTTCAATGACACAGCGGGACAAGATGCCAATCTTTTATATCCAAGGTGAGACAGGACCTGTTGAACAGCACGGAGATGCCCAGTGCTGAGGGGATTGAGCGATTAAAGCTGTTGTCTCTATTTATTTGTCCCTTCTTCACTATATAGCTACTGACTAGAACCATTCCCAGGCTGCTTATTGCCTATATTAGATTTAGAAGCACAGTTTGCAAGTCTTCACATGAGTCCTAAGCATTTATCACTGCAATAACATCACCTCACTGCTCTGGTAATATGCTTAGTAGTTTTATATAGAAGCCATGATCATCATTTTCATTGCATTATGGAGTTCATGGAAGTACACATCACTGGGAGTTCTTAGGTCAGATGCATGAAGGCAATAAGATTAAGTGTTTAATTCTCATTGTATTAATTCCCAATAGATTTTGTTATATATTAAATGTGTGTGTGTGTCTGTATATATAACACCATCTTTATTCTGGAGTTTGCTACTGTTTGTCTGAACATAGTGCATAATCCTGTGGCTACTAGACACATAAGTCTTTTGGTAAATCTGTCTTAGTCTTCTGTCAGTTTATTGCTTTAATTTCATGCAAATCCAAGTACCAAGTAATTTTTTTTTTTAAAGAAGAACAAAACAGCTGCTGATACCATGGTAGCTATAACAGGTTTATTCAGGTAGACTCGCCCAATTTTTCACATTCTGCAGAAGGTACATTTTGTGATTTGTTATGTGCTGCAGAGGAGTGCATTTGACTCTTCGGAACTGATCTGATCCCTTAGGACAAAGATGAACTTTTCTCATTTAGTTCCACAGGGCTGACTAAAATGTCTGTGGGTTTCAACAAAATTTAGCTGTTAAGTGCACATGTGCACTCAAATCCCATAGTATATTTAGTGTTGTTAAAGCTATTAATGATGGAAACCGAAACCAGAATGTCTTTGCAACCTAGATCAGGTCTTTCCCAGGGGGAGACGTTACTAACTCGAAGCTCTCATTTGCTTATCTTTTCATGGCTTTGTGCTTAGTTTTGGCTGTTTTGTTTTGTTTGCTTGCTTCAGTAAAATAACCTGCTCTCTCACAAGGCTTTGATCTCTTTACCACCCACAAACAACCACAAGTGAAGATAACATTTGCCTCCTGAATTATTCCTATATTTTAATAGCTTTATTATTAGGGTAAGGCTAGTGTTTGGTATCCAGATCACCTCATGTTTTCAGGTCTTTCTGCATTTTTTACTGGAAAAATTTGGTGCAGATTTTCTCAGGAGGAAAGATAAAGACCCTTAAAGGATAGTCTTTCTTAAAAGACTAGTCCTACTAGTCCTAGTAATTCTGAAGTATAATCCTTAGTGAGACCATTATGTCTTATATTCAGTGACTGATTGACTGGCTATGTTTGTATTTATACATGGCAAAAAAATGTTTCTAGATTATTTTGCAGCTGAATGAGGTCAAAGGTATATTCTCCATAAACCTCAAGTTCTTTTGGCACTCTTTAGAGCATTTTCCAGATAATTAAAATACAAATAACAAATTAAGCCTCTTATTCACCTTTACCTGTGCGCATTTCAGAACAACTGGCAAGGAAGAACATATTTTATTCTTCTGGGACAGCCATGTTGAACTAGTTTTATGCTGTACAGCACCCTGATATAACACTACAAAGTATTAAAAGGTAAGGAGTGCTTTTTAGCCATTCACAGAAGTTTAGGAGCTAGTAATGAAAACTTCAGCACAGGAAAAATATATTGCTATGAACTACCATAACCAGAAGCTGTTTGGTATGCAGCATGCTATAAAGGTGTCTGAAGCTCAACAGATTACCAGCAGATCTCCTACACTTTATAATACAGGCAACCACACTAATTGCACTACTGAAAAGTGAGATATATACTATTATATTTTTTTGATAATGATCCTACAGAGTCAGTTTGTGAAGACGGAAAGAAAAGTTCTGAGAAAGCACAGTGTAAACGAAAGGATGTAAACTCAATCCTCCCAATTACCTGAATTGCTACTAATCATTTTCTATAACAAATCATTGTATTGTTATAATACTCTTACAGCAACACAACTGCAAAACAATTACAATTGTGCTAAAAGTATGTTAAAAGAATACCATTAAATCCACCAAGTCAAGCACTCAGAAGTTACCATTTGCTACACTACTATAAATTTTGCCTCTTTGTACATACAAATCACAATCGGCTTAGTTTATGTGATCTCAACTACTTTTCCCCAGAAGCCGTGCCTTTTTTCATGCATGAGTTAGACAGTTCTCAACACAAGGGTCTAAGCAACGTAAGACACCTTTGAAATTGGCCTTGCTTTGAACACGGAATTAAACTACACGATGCCCCAAGGTTCCTTCCAATTTAAATGATTCTATCATTCTTCACAGTACTTTTTCTTCATTCTTATTGCTGATTATATAGCTCTAGATTTTATTATAAGGTAATAAAACCCCATTTAGAATAACCAAGCTTCCTACAATGACACCATTATTATTACAGATCATCTGTTAAACTTCAGAAAATTGTCTTCCATACAGTTATGCTCTAGTCAAAGTTTCCAATTCACAATGCCAAGGAACTCCAATTCCTTCCTTCCACTTGCTCCCTGGCAGTTGCATCCCTACATCACTATATTTCCCAAGTCAAGCCAAAACAAACCTTAGGCTCTTATCTAAGATACATTTCAGTTAGATAAATGAATCATTAGAGTGAGCCATCAGATTCACATTGATAGGAATCCAATGCCAAACACTATAAAGCTTTAAGTGAGGGCACTTGTCAAGAAAGTCAGCTTCCAACTCTGTTTCCCACATCCTCTTGCCATGATTTTTTTGCCTCTTTTGCTAATAACTGTTCTTATAAAAACGTGAAAATTTAGTTCAAAACAAACACCTTCAGGTATTTGCATGAGTGTATTACCTACATTATTTTCTTTCATAAAAATCTTAATTCTAATTATTATCAGAGACACATAGAGAAAAGCTAAGTATAATGGAATATCATTTTTTCAAGGCTCTGTGAAGGCACATAATAACAGACAGGCAGGTTCTGTCTTTCTTGACTTATAACCTCCATCAATGAGAGAGCACTGGCCTGTTGAAATGGCCTACTGTGCATCAGTGCCACCCTATATCAGGTTTCTGTGGAGCACAGTTGCCCCACATAATTTAGCACTTGGATCTGATCTTTTAACTTCATACTAGAGGTTTGTAGCCTAATTGTTTTGGGGTTTTTTTTTTTCTGTTCAAAGTCCTCAGAGTAATGAGATGGCACTCTTGCATTTGCTTCATGATGTTTTGTAGCATGATACTGAAGCTGTGGTTCACTATCTTCTCATGTTAGGAAAGCGTGCTGAATATTTAAGTGTCCATGGCCTGCTGGGATAGAGCTATAGGGCTCTTGTGTGAAGGGTACCAAATATAGTGCAGTTCTCATCCAGACTGTTTAGCTGGAGAGGTTCTTTGAACAAATGGCTGGGTCTGTGTGGTCTGTGTGTCTTTATGAAATTAATGACGTGGCTTAGTCCAGAAGCGACCATGGCAGCCAACCAAGAAGCAGCTTGCTATGTGGATACTCAAGAGGACAAGGGATCTAGAACAAGGCAGGGAAAGAGACAAATGATCTGTTCAGATTTTGCAGTTCAATATATTGTTCTAGAAATTAAAATAACAGTAACTGTGAGATCCTTGATGCACTATTGAGCTTTATTAATTACAGAAGAAGAGTTTAAATCAAGCAACCTGAAAGTACTTTAGAGGTTTCCATTGACTTAGCAAGGTCTGACTCAGGCCTAACTGTACACCAAAAAACCTAATTCTACTATCACAGAATTTACTTAATTTTTTATATGTCTGATTTGGTTTTAGTCAGTAAAAAAGATTTATCAGGGTATACAAGTACTTGCAGAGTACATGCAAGTACATGTTTTGTAAATCAATGAGTTCCAAGTAAAACAGGACTTCGCACATAAACAGTTATAAATGCTTTATAAGAGAGATAAATGTTTTCATAACTCATTTTGCATGTGGGCAATATGAGAAATATTGATGTCATGCTACAAATTGTATACAGAAATGAAAAAGCAAATATTACCTGTTGTACCATATGCTGCAATGTCTTAAAAGACTTTTCATATGACTTAAGAGCCTACTTTAGCTTCCTTTTCATTATGGCATCAAAATCTACTCTTTCATTAGCACAAATCCGACAGTTTGTTAATCTAGTGACTGGATGAAATTTGTTTATTTTAGCCAAGCTTTACCCATTTAACTAAATTTTTATTAAGAATTTATCTGTATACTCACTCCTCACTCCACCTTCACAAGAAGCTATTAACTCTTTACAAGTGGGAGGGTTCGCTAGCTGTATAACGCCCTCCATCAGTGCACATACACCTTCCATTCTAAATGTTTCTCATTCGCTAAAAAATGTTCTTCACCATTAACCCGAAGTAGCCACAGGTCCTAATTCAGCATCTTGTACTATAGACACTAATTATGTATTTGTAGCCAAGACACTTCTAGATGTGATTAATAATCCAGTGTAAGAACAAGTTGGCAGCTTGCAAGTGAACAAGGAGATCAGTGTTCAAAAGACTAGTAGCAACTTTAACAAACACATGACACTAGAATAGTTCAGGTACAAAAGCCTTAGCAGCCCTATTCGGGTAGAGATTTTGGAACTTGATTTTCTTCACTGAGCTCTATCCATTGCAAACTATGAACATACACTGTACTGATGATGCATGTTAAAGGGCTTCAAATAATTAAACCTTTAGAAACACAAAAGATAATGTTATCTAAATTTGTCATTATAAAGTTTGGGGGGGGTGTTGTTTTGTTTTGTTTGTGTTTGTTAGATTTTTTTTGTTTGGTTGGTTGTTTTTTTTTGTTTTTCTCTTGAAGCCTTCAGAGAACTGATCCAAGGATTACTATAAGACTGTTCTTTTAAGGGAGTTCCTGATCATAGGCAGAAAAAGAGAGGAGTGGATCAGGAGCATACATTCCCTCTTCCAAAATGAGTATAATCTTTGGTTTTGGAAATCAGGTGGAACTTTCAAGTTAAATTGACTAATCTTGATTTGAAAGACACCTGAGATGAAGCCAGCACACAGTATAATGTCAAAGTGTTTATTAGTTGGGCAGAGTTTAAGGTCAGAAGGGATTTTGAAAATCACTTTCACACCTCAGCAGAAGACATTTTTTTGCAGACACCTCTGCCTGGAGACAATCATCTAAACTGTCAGTAACTGTAATTTTCAAACAGCAGACATGGATGTAAAGACATGATTGCCAAAGGAAGACAACTACATCACTATGTTGGCCACTGTTAATTGCTATCTGAATGCAATAACAAAAATCTAACCAAAATCTTATCAGTGGTATGATCAGTTATTCAGATATGAATAGCTGATGATGGTTATTTTAGTTAAAATATTTAGATGAGCTATCAGCTATGAACTATAACTGACAGCTATAGAATCATAGAATGGTTAGGGTTGGAAGGGACCTTCAAAGGTCATCTAGTCCAACCCCCAAACAACTATATGTAAGCAAACAGCTTAAATGTTTTAGAGGACCATAAAAGTAAAACAAATATTAAGTTTTCAGAATCATCAGCCTATGAGTACCCGAGAGATAGCAGGGAGCAGCCCTATGCTCCTGGTTTTTGCCCAGCTTCATGCATGCCCAGATTTTTCACTCATTTCACTTTCATGTCAGGTTTAATCTGCTGATGCAAAAGTTCCTCTTGACTGACACCAGTAATGAGTATAAGAGAAATCAGTCCTTCTCTCCATGGTTAGTGAAACAACAAAAAAAAAGCATCAAGAGTAGTAAATAAAGTTTCACAAATATTTGCTATTTATTCATTTTCAAAACCCTTCCTTTTTCACTTTCTTTTTGGCTGAACCAAGGGCCAGCATATTCATCTGCCTCTAATTATCTTCAGCGGAGTTGGAGATGATAAAGCCCTACGGCTCCTACAGGAATATAGGAATGGAGTTATCCATCTATAAAGTCTATAAGACCCTATTGTCTTTCCAAGTCTTTTCCAATTTCCAGACAATTTCCAGGGCATTTTAAGACCAAATAATTTTTCTTTTTTTTTTTTTAACCCACCCCTCTGTTATTTCTAAGCAAGTCTCAAAGGCATGGTTACATTTCCATTTATTTAAATTATTGTATTAATAGTAATAAAAAATAATTTAAAAACAAAACAAAACACAAAAAAACCCAAAACAAAACAAATCCCAAATCTTCACTGTTAGTCTGTAGAACAAATTTAGCATGGGTTTCATGTCCACTGAAGGTATTTTAGACAGCATCATGCCAACTGTATAAATGTCTAAGTTGAAGGGCTTAATTATTTATGCTGAACCCTCTTACAGAAAGGGAAAACAAGAACAAACTAGGAGGAAAAAAAAAAAAATAGTACTGGAAAAAATAACAGTTACTTTGAGTCTATGTTACTGACAGTCTTTAATTAACAAAAATTGTCCTTAGACCTGCTGGCCCCATAACAAAATGAATTTGTTGTGATTTCAGAAATACATTTCTTTATAAAATACATCAAACCTTCCTGCCTTCTCCTCTCCCATTCCCCAAAGGGAGCTGGTAACCATAGCTCTTTGTGTTATGCTTCAGCAATTCACATAGCATTTTAATTCCTTCTCTGGTCTTGCAAAGAAAATCCTTACATGTTGTATTTTATTGAAGGATGGGAGGAGAAGGAAACTGAAAATAATATAAAGAATGGTTGAATGGAAATGAAACAATAATAGGAATAGCCCTCTAGAAAAAGCAAATATAATTTTAAAGAGACACTATAACTGTGAGGCCAGGGAGAGGAAGAGTTTATTGTTATTAACAATCAAGAAAATGTCTGTTATTATAAAAATGTCTTTGTTATAAGCTGGAGATTTCTAGACCTTTTGCAGGAACCTCATATTGGCTTCCTGGTATTTAAAAATTATTATAAAAAAGTAACACTGTTTTCCCTTCCCATTAGGCAAAACAGCCACCAAGCCTGGAGAAGAGCACATCTATTACCACATACATTTACTTTTGGCAGTGTTCAAATACAGTCCATGTCCAATTAGGACCTCTCTTGGCAGGCAGTGGATAATACTGACGTTTGCTAACAGACTCCATGTTATGCATCCTACGCATGCTCAAGTGTCCTAGCTCGATTCATCCTAAACACGTGAAACACAACTGAAGCAAGATCAGTATTACAAACACAAGATAGGAACACAGAGTAATTTTGAGTTATGATTATCTCAATGAACAGTCATCAGAGCCCATTCCAGTAGGGAATTTTGCAGGATCTATGAGAAGTGATTCAAAGGAAATATTCCAAGAAAGAGAATCCATTGATATTGCACATTTTTATTATTTATCTGCTTCTAGGAGAAAACCATCTTATTTCGGCATCTGGAGAAAACAGTAAAATATTTAATTTAATATGGTCTTTCTCTTAATGTAACAGTGCAAGGCTATAAAATGAAGAGAGCTAGGAAAGTCAATTTTTGTACAATAGAATGACACTTGATAGGCATGAAAATGACCTGTATAATCTACTAAGCCTGTCTGGTCTAGTT
Source organism: Tetrax tetrax (assembly GCA_009806455.1). Classification (NCBI taxonomy): domain Eukaryota; kingdom Metazoa; phylum Chordata; class Aves; order Otidiformes; family Otididae; genus Tetrax; species Tetrax tetrax. Next base: position 364,767 of record WHYT01017441.1, on the reverse strand, counting down.
AGTAAGTTTTCAAGTCAATATGTATTTAAAAAAAAAATGCTTATCTTTCTATAAAAAGGAATTTTTTTTTTTTTTGTATGTGCTCTGAGCCGTCAGAGGTTAATTAGAAAGCAGAAGGAGTGAAAGCTAAGTCTCTATTTTTGTAAGAATGCGTTATTGTTTTTCATGGGGAATATTTAGTAATGCATCTCAAACTAGCTTGTTTAAAGACCACATCTGTGAATAATAGAACTATAAGTGCCAAAAACAATCTTACAAAAATAGAACAGCTCACAGCTTGGATAGAGTCAGAACGGGTGTAGTCATAAATGGAGAGTAGGTGTGAATTTACAGAAAAGATAAAGGTGGCTAAGGAGTGAAATACTTTCTGACCCTTTTTTTTGTCCCTTACAGCTTAAGAAAGTATGTTTCTTTTTAATATGAAAACTAAATATTTTTCTACAGCTGAAAGTATTGCAGGAAGGTTACTTAATCCTTCTACAGTTAAACTCTAAAAATGAACTGAAATCATGTGTCTTCATAAATAGAAAGGGGTGCAATTTTTGAAAGAGAAAACACATCCAAAGGAAAACTAGAAAGACAGCCAAATCCTCTGGGTCTTAATACTGATGGCCTGCAGCCATACTACCTTGGGTTATGATCCTACAGTCGGAGAGGACAAGCAAGGTCAGACTTGGTCAATACTCAAACAGGACACCTACAAAGTAAACCCAGGCACTGCAAGTCATAGCATTGCCAATTCAGTAGCAAGAACTTTTCTTCTGTCTTGAGTATTTAATCACTGCCACCAGCATGGTCATAGGGATCATTCTGCTCCTGGAAGTGCTGCCTTCCCAACAGTTACAAAAATTGCAGCCCTGATCACTTGAGGGCATTAATAAAATCATGTTGTATTTTAAAAGCAGAGGCATTAACCTTACCAGACTGTCCAGATTTCAATCAGATAATAAATAATTCAGGCTCTTTTGGCTGATGAAGTAAGTATTCTTTTCACCTGTTTTTTAAAGCGCAGCTTTATTGTTGCCCTGATCTTTCACATGCACACACACTCAGTAACAAACATACTTTGGGCATTGTCTGGTTTAAAGGTTCTTCATAAGTAAAACACAACATATTTTCATCAGAGGACTAAAAAATATCACTAATGATATTCCAGGTTATCACAATTTTTATTGCAGAATTTAATTTATTATTTTAGTCTGTTAATATCTTTCAGCAATGCTTTGAAAATGTGAATGATTACTACAGTACTCTCTTACCATGTTCTCTGACTTTAAAATTTTCTTTCTGTGGTGTTTCTTACATTTAGAGTCCTTTTCCTTTCCCAAGATTGTGGGGACGTTTTTCAGATCTGTCTTCAGAGATGGCTTCCTTTCTGAGAATCATCAGTGGCAATATTTTGACTAGCTCTATTTAAGTCTTACAGGACTGGTTCCCAAAAGCACTAGAATGGCTTTGTCCCACTTCCTTTCAGTAAGGCTCAGCTTTCCAAATGCTAAGCGGCCTGAATTCAGATTGCCTATTACAGTACTTATTTAGGTATCAGAATGTCTAGGATTTCCAAGTTCAAAGTAGTAACGAGCAATTTGCACAACTCCAGGAATACGCAATGCGGCCTGGTCTAAGCTCAGAACCCACGAGTCAGAACCCTCAGTTAGATGGTTGTGGTTAAATAAGAGGAATCTTAGACTTACAACATATTTGGAGTATTATGAGAGAACATTACGAGCTTAAGTTTCTTATAAATTAAACTTAACATCACTTAATTGCACACTTGGATTCTATGTGGTTTCCTCACTGTTTCTAACTTAATATTGACTATAGAAGATGAAAAGGAGGAGACCATATTTCAGAGCTCTTATGCATAAGACAAGTCCTTTCCACTTTACAATTCTCTTATTTTGTATAAAGGTCTTTTCTATAAATAACAGTCATTCCCCCCACTGCAGCTGATTTTTTTCTACAGAAGTCTAATTTTCCAGACCTTTAACATTTTTTTTTTCCTTCCTAAATGATTCCCAGCTAATTTTCTTGAAGAATGATTGGTTCATCTGTGACTACTTCATGAGAAGATCAGGTGAAAGTGTCAGATGACTCATTGTAGTCAAGAAATATGACACCGACTGATTCTGCCCTATGTATAAGACCAGTTTCCTTATCACAGAGAGGAATCAGACAGTTTTTACAGTATTTGTTCTTGACAAATCCATACTGACTGTTTGTCCTCTCCTTGTTTCTTATAGTTGTTGTTTTCTTTCCCCCCCCCCCCCCTTAGGTGCTTCCAAATAATATGTCTTGTTCTACGTCTCTGACATTTTCCAGGGATCAACAACTGAACGGCTGTGAACTCTCAGTCTGAGCATGGTTTCTTCATGTTGAAGTTAGCAGAACTGAAATAGGTACATAAGTGCTTTTCTGAGTAGGAATGGACAATGACAACAGAGCAAGTGTCTGTACCAAGTACTTAGGGGGAAATGTCAATATGTTAGACTTTTTGCCATGAGACTCCCTGCCTGGTGTCTAATACAAAACCATTTCACTACTTACTAGCAGCTAAGAAAAAGTACTGTATTTATACTGCTGGGATAGAAAAATAATAAGGAAGAGAAGCACTGTCACAGTGCAATTTACAGTTCAATAAAATATTTTATAAATCAAGAAAATATATCTGACAATAACAAAGGCTATGTCTACACTATAGAACTCTTCAAAGCAGTTACTCAGAGATGCATTTTCGGTCATTATACTTCACCAAGAACCCTCAGGAACAGTATAATCCTTGAGTATATAAAAAATAGCAGAATATCACGTCTCCGATAGTTGGGAACTTAGTTCTAATTTCCTGACTAAATTTATGCATAGCTAGCATTTGCGCCAGTAAACTTATCTCTGCTGACAATACATAAGATATTCCAGTATCTGGGCTTTTTTGTTGTTTTTTTTTGTTGTTGTTGTTGTTGTTTTTCTCCCTCTTTCCAAATGACACAAATTGAAACTTGGAATAATGCACCATACTACACAGCACTGATAAACAAGCAATAGAAAAGTTTATTGAAAAAGTGGTGAACTCTTGTCCCACCACTTAGCACTTTAAAAACGAAATTAGAGTATCTGCCTTAAAACTACCTTTTAACCTAATGTCTGCGGGTATGAAATAAAAATGGAGGGCTGCACAGATGGATGCGATGATCTCTTTGGCTAAGGAATTTTTTAATCTATCAATTTTCCTATTACTTGCTGCTTTCCAGAGTCTCAGGGAAAACAGAATCATCTGCACTGCCTTCATCACATGTATTAGACTTGAAGATCTACACAACTCTTTCTTCAGAGGCTTCATACCAGGATTATGACACCTATTCCTTTCTTTCTTTCACCCTCCAAATTTGAAATATACATATTTCGAGGTTGATCTCTCTGCCAGCTTTGGAAATTGGCGTGTGTTAGAGACAGCACATCAGCAAGTGAAGGCACACGCTTTTGTGGCACTGAAAACTGACTTTTTTTAGGTGTTTGGCTACTGTCATTCTGTCTGGGCCAAGCTGATGTACTGCATCCAGAAAATCTCTGCTGTCAACTCTGGGGAAGTTTGTTGGCAGAAGGGGGAAGGGAGGTTGCTTTCCTTTGTAACTTGAAGAAGATACCAGCTGCTATGGGCAGACCTTACCTGTAATATCCTCATCTGTTCCAAAAACTTCAGATGCTGTAGCAGTTAAGGCCCATTTGAGTTCTCTCTGCAACATGCATTTTTTTGGCTCTAAGGACTCAAATTATTAAGTCTATATTAAATTTCTTGCTTGGTATGTTGCATTTTGACAAAGTTGCCAAGAATAAAACATCTGGGAAGGAAGCCTTCTACCCTTTAACTCAGCAAAAGTGAGTTAAAAATGTTGTGTAGAGCTACACAGCTGAATTTCATCTTGGGTTTGATGAGCAACCTGATTAAATCCATCTTTTGTTTAAAATAACGGAAAATATCATATCATCTGACTATCATACTTTGCAGGATGGGTGCAGTCCAACCCGACTAGCAAAGGAAATTTGTGGGAGCTTCCCTTGAGTGCTATAGTTCCATCCTGAGTACACACAATACATCATAGGAATGTATCTTAGTGAAAAACTGGAAGCCTCACATGACTATTTTTTACATATGGAAAGTTAATATATTCTAAAGTATCAGGAGCCTTCTTTAATAATCTGAAAGTCACTAAAAGTATCTTTTAACATATTTTTAAATATAACTGTTTCTTTTTTTCCTTTGTCTAATCAAAAATAAAACAACAAACCATCAACCCAACAACACAAATTACTTGCATTTCTATAAAAAAAATTGTGGTTAGATTTCTAGATTATATATATCAATTGACTTCAACAGAGCCATCATAATTTACACCATCTTAAGAATCTGGCTTTGTTCTAAAAGATCTACTGTACCATATTAGTCATGCAGTCAGATTTGATAGCCAGGCCTCATGGTTATCTCATTCCACACCATAGAAAAGGTCTCCCAAGAAACATGCATTCAAAATTCCGAAATTGGAATTTAATAGTGTTATTTTTTTGTTTATAAATTTCTTATAAAAGACTTAATGTTGTAAAAGAAATCTGCTAATCTGAACAATGCCATGAAATAAATTGTCAGTCTTCAGGAAAATAAAGTTGAAAATTAGGTACTTTATGTTTGCTCAGTTTAATGAAAATTGGTATCAAATGGATACCCATAAAACTATAAATACAGTTACAGAAACATCTGTCTATAATATCCCAGTACTGTGAGAATTAAATGAGAGAGGGAAACAGAGAGGAAGAAAGAGGAAGATGAATTAAAGAGAAGGAGGGAGAGAAGAAGGGAGGAATGGATCGGAAAGGAGCCTGTCTTTATTGGTGTCCCACAGAAGATGACTGAAACACATGCTGAAATGTTAAAAATATTAAAATACATTATGCTATGTTAAAAAATCCAAAGACCTAATGGAGGAAGGGTTAACACTTCATGCCTTCTCATCTTTCTAGCCCTAGAGAAGGTTTCAGTTTCTTATGTATTTTTTCCCAAATTGGTGTGAATTCTTGTACTTTATGAGCAAAAGATTAACACTATGTTTTCAATCTAAATTTGTAATAAACTAGCAGTGCAAATACCCACTTATACAATGTGTTGTGGACCAGGAAGATGAGTACAAATTACAATATTTCACAATCAATATTTAATTTTAATTAATACACGGTAGCCTCATATTTTTTCAATGACACAAAGATAACCAAGTTAGAAAAAAAAACCTGGCTCTTGAATATTATGATGCTGATAAAGTTCCATCTCTTATTTTGTACTTGATTTTTTTTCTCTTATCTTCCTTACCTCTGTACAATTTTGTATCTGAAAACACATACTTTTTATTAGGACATATTGCTGGCAAATGTGCTGATAGTCTAAGCCATGAAGATGAAATCATAAAGAAGCCAGGAATTTTAGATTTGTTTTTGCACCTGTTGTTTTTGCAGCCAACGCTCCACCTGGGACTGACAGTATTTATCTCTTGAAGCTGGGTTACCCTGACATGCCTGCAGAGGCAATATTAATTTCAATCTAGTTTCTGAAGCTACAAGATTATAATCTGCATTAAACAGGTTTTCAGTACCTTACATAGTCAAGCATAACCAATGTGAGTTATGCCCTGCAGGATGAGTTTCTAAGAAATCAGATATTAATTTCCCTCTGAATATCTTTAGCCTTTTAGCTTTGACTGGACATCCGTGTTTTAGGTGGTGAAAGTTGACTGAGATAAATCTCACCCAGAATATTTATCTTCCCTAAGCCAAATCTGCAGTTATATGTTATCGTGACATAGCACTGCTGAACTTAATTTAGCTTCCTTTGTCAAAAACATCTAAGAATCTTTCAGAATTTTAGTAGTAAACATTGAATTTTGTTGAACATATTCCCATGCCCTGAATATTAGACAGCATCTCAGAATTATTTTTGGCAAACTAAGAGATCAGAAAATTCCCAAGCTAGAATGCATGCATGAACCCAAACACACCCTCCTCTTTGCAAAGAAAGAAAACTCAGATGCTATGGATCACAGAATCTTAGAATCATTAAGGCTGGAAAAGACCTCTAAGATCATCAAGTCCAATCATCAACCCAGCACCATCATGCCTACTAAACCATGTCCCAAAGTGCCACATCTACATGTTTTTTGAACACTTCCAGGGATGATGACTCCGTCCCTTCCCTGGGCAGCCTGTTACAATGCTTGAATTCATCATGTGCACTTGTGTCCTTATCCCAAGAGTTAAAGAAGTCAGCAGAAATTCTTATGGAGTAAAACAGATCTAAATGACAGACCAGGAAAACAGAATCTGGACCTTTGGATTTAGAATGGAAACCTCAAAGCTGAGAGTCTCAGATATTTAAGCAATGAAAAGTTCACAGCAAATCATGAAGTGGTCAGAGCCAGCAACTTCTAGCAGGAATGCTCCAGTACAAAATAAATTTGTCCTATTTGCAGGAGTACACTATACCATCGTGCTTAGGAGCTTGCTATTTTTCTCATCTGCCAAGAACATACAATGACTTACAGGTAAACTGCTTTGGGTCACCTCTTTTGAAGTGCCAAGTACTCTCAGTGCTGTTTTGTAATGAGCAGAACCTGACTAGAATACAGACATGGTATTTTTTAATGCTATCTGTGCAGCTTGAAAAACAACAACATGGTCCCCAAGCAGATTGGCAGATAAATGGCACCAGAGCACTCTCTTGGCAGTGTATGGGCCCAAAACTCTTTGAGCAATTTCAGCTGTCATGTTGCAGCAGATGAGCCAACAGTTATCATACTCAAACCCGCTGGCCTGATTACTGTCACTCTTATATCTGCAAGGAAGTAACAAACCTGTACAACAGCTGCGTAGGTGAAAGTATACCCCGTGGTATATCTCAGCATCCTGCTGTTATAGAGAGGAATACTCAGTGAGCACAGTGCAAATCTAATGAACTGCTTAACGCTTCTGTCTTTGGAGATGACTTTCTGGTGTCTACAAGAACTTTCAAGGTATTTCTTCCCCATGGGATGCAGTGACATAGGACAAGTCCTTCACTTAGCTCTGAATGGTTTTGAACTGGAGTCACAGGAAATATACCTGACTTATGAAGAGCACCAGGTTTGATCAAGCAAGACAAATTAACACATATGCAATTCTATGCTGATACAGTATATAACTTCTGAAAAACAGATTAATGCATGTGGCAATACAATGAACTCTGTAAATCAAATTTCTTGCAGCAAAACATTATTGTAATTTAGGCAGTTAAAGAGTTTCGTGGTTACAACTAAAAAGAACAACGTGAAAAAAAGAATCTTATTGGCATCTTCTTCAGGTAGTGCTCATATCTCTTTGTTGATTTGTCGTAGTTCAGCCCTGATCGGGACCAGACTACGCAGCCTCTCTCTCACTACCCCCACCCTCCAAGAGAACAGGGGGAGATAATATAAGAAAAACGGCTAGAGGTTTGAGATAAGGACAAGGAGAAATCCTTAAAGTTAGCGTCATAGGCAAAACCAGATTTGACTTGGGGAAAACTATTCATTTATTACTAAAATTAGCAGGAGAATGAGACAGAGAAACAAGATAAACCTCCTCCCCACTCCTCCCTCAATTCATCACACATTGTTTTATGCCGCTGCTTCATAGTCGGGGGAAGAACTCCTCGCATCCCTCCCCTGCTCCAGTGTGGTGTCCCACCCATACACCACAGTCCTTTGTGAAACTACTCTCGCGTGGGTCATCTCTTCCACAGGGTGCAGTCTCTCCAGAACTGCTGCCCCAGCGGGCCTTCCACAGGCCACAGCCGCCTTCAGGCATCCACCTCCCCCAGTGTGGGGTCCTTCACGGGCTCCAAGTGGATCTCTGCTCCTCCAGGGACCTCCATGGGCTGCAGGGGGACAGCCTGCACAACCATGGTCATCATGACAGGCTGAATCTTGGCCAGGAGCCGCATTACTCCTCCCCCTCCTTCTTCATTGATCTTGGTGTCTGCAGCTGTTTCTCTCACAAGAAAAGTTCTTCACAACAGGCTGGCAGACGCCTCTCAGAATCTCTTCACATCATCCTTCTCATCTCCTCTCCACTTCTTGCAGCCAGGCAGGGCTGAGTTGGGCCCAGTTGGCTGCCTGGCGAGAGGCCAGAGGGTGAGGCCTGCAAGGCCGACGAGGCCTGCTCCTGCTCAGCTTCTTCACATCTTCTCTTCTCTTTTTTTTTTTTGTTTTCCCCTTTTTAAATATGTTATCACAGAGGTGTTATCATGGAACATTCTGCTACCAATTGGCTCGGCGTTGGCCAGCAGTGGGTCCGCCGTAGGCCTGGCCGAGTCCACTGAACAAAGGGGAGCGACTTGTAGCAGTTTCCTACAGAAGCTACCACCTTAGGCCCTCCCTCACTAAACAAAACCACAACATGACTGAAGACAGAATTCAATTCACCTTCCTAAATTAGCTGCTTCAGAAAAATATTTAAAGATTTGATAAAATGAAATCTATGCACATATTTTAATATAGTCCAGAAAACAATGACACTCTGTGAATAACCATTATGATTAACTGTACTATAGCAACTGAGTTGTGTAAATTGACTCATTTGTGGCTTTTCTTAAGAAAATAGTTCATATTTTTCTGACAAAACTCTATTCATGACAATGCTGTACTTATGTATCAGTAAAAGACTTTACAAAATAGGATAAAGGTCTTATTCTTTATAAAATATTAGTAATTGGCCTGATAATGCACAAAAAAAAAGTCTTCTCCATGAGGTAATACAAATTTTTTGTTTGTTTCATACGAAGAAAAACACTGCAGAAGGTGGCGAATAAAATGTTCACGTATAACATAAATTACTCATTCAGAGCTTTCATCTCAGATTTTCTTTAAATTGCTCTGCAGCAAAAGCCATACAAGGCCATGGAAATGCCATTTCCATTAGATTTCCAGCAAAGTCTCAGATTTAACTCCTACAATGAGAACAGAAAATTACTGTACAATGCCTTTTTTTTTGTGAGTCAAGTTCCTAATAGTGACCCTTATTTGATTTCTTTTGTGGTATTTTTAACATTGCTCTTATACTCATTTCTGGAATAGGTAACACATAGTCCATACATGCAGAATAGTTCTTCGTGTTACTCTGGAAAACACAAACAGCCTAAGAAGTTTAACCACTCCATTTGCTTAGATGCTACAATCCTCTGATTCCATGCAGAATTTACCATCTTTGGGCTCACACTAAGGAACACATAAATGCCTCATCAGAAACTCTGGATCCTAGAAATGGTGCATTTAGGAAGCAATGGCTGAATGACTTTTGGGTGCAAAAGAGTGTTTTCAGAAAGAACTATCCTTACACCATGGAAATGTTTTTAAGATAAGCAGAGAAATTTTATGTTCCTCTATGTATTTCTACATTGCGAGGACTCAAGTCTCATCTTCATAAAGCTGTAAACTGATGTAACTCTGTTACTCTCAAGTCTTCCCTAATTTACTCATGCTACATCAAATCAATCCATGTTTATTTTTATAGCATATTGGAATGCTGTGAATAGATATTTGTGTTGTAATTCTGACACTATATAGAATAGTTTCAGAAATAATGTGCAAGCTTGTACCGCTCTAAGAAAATCTCACTAATGGTCTTTCCCATAGTTGTAAACTTAAATTGGCAAAGAATACTAATATTTAATTTATGCTAAAAGAAATTTGCATACAGCAAATGACATTTTCCCCATTACTCAGTAAATTGCACAGTGTATCTGAAGCCAGCCATAAGCAAAACACAGTTTAATTGTCAATGTAAGTGGAATTATTGTGATATTGTTTCTAAAACTCAATGTAGACCCTTCTAATAGGACTCGTAACAGCGCAAACATACTTTCTTATTCGAGATTAAATTTCCTGTAAGCTATTCTGCTCCAAGGTTTCTATTTAAGTTACTCGGTTACTTGAACAATGGTGGAACAATTTGGAAGTCTAGCAAACTTATGTCCTAACGTGTATTAGGATTTTCCATCTTTACAAGCATTAATCTCTAGAGAAAAGCAGGCACACACACTGTTTCAAACTGTGATTTTGTTTCTCACCATCTCATGGTGATATATGTGAACTACAGCCTTTGCAATCTCTACCCAGATATTTCATAAAGCTTCTCACAAGCTTTATTAACGTTACAGAGATTCATCTACCAGATGAATTAAAACCAGATAGGTTTTAATACCAGTCCCTTTTAAAGGATTTTGATGGCACAAGATTCAGTAAACCTCACACTCGAGTTAGTTTTGACTTTGAAGATTCATTTAAGTACATTTGTATGTGTTTTTGAGCTGGGTGTCTAACAGTGGACACAGTAGTACAGACAAAACTCAAATGTCACTTTTTACTCTTTCCATTAGCACAACAGTTCTAGGATCACCACAATGCTGCAATTCATTACTATTCTCCACATGGAATAATTCAAAAGTTCATGAGCACCAGGAACCTCAGGCACAGTCTATCACCACTAATTGACCTCAACAAGAAATTCTACATCTGAGAACCACTTACTGGCTAGTGTCAGAAAAATAAAATAACAATTCCCAAACTTTCCAAAAAGACAAGACACTCCCAGTAACGTGGCATTTCTCTGCAAAAAAAAGCATGTTCAGTGTTGTGGTAGTCTGCGTAGTCTGGTCCGGATCGGGGCTAAACTACGACATTCAGATATGAACAATATTTTGAAACCCAGTCAAGGATAATAACTACAAAGTAGTGAACTACAGCAAGACACTTATATCATATGATGCTTAGAAAAAACACATCTCTCACCTTTTTCTTAGACTGCATAATAGATCCACAGCACTAAATGAATGCAATCTCTCTCTCAAAAAGGCTGTTTAAGCTATTCTCCGACCACATTACTTTGCTCAAACTCAATAGGGAGTTCTCTGAACTAGTTTCCATAAGAACACAGAGAGTTCAGACCTCTTGCTAGCACAACAATATTTCATATTGTTCTTTACTAGCCTCTTTGATTTCCAGGTTCTAGATTCTACGTCTCAGCATGTGAAACCTATGAGAAGATCTTATGTTGAAGAGGTAAAGAAAAAGAGACAGCAAAAAAAAAGTTCTTCAGAATGATTTTAACGAACACTAATGTAACTGAAAATCAAGTCCTTTAGAGTCAAATAATGGGTCATTTACAGTGATACAGTATAAACTATCCAAGGATTAAGATAAATGGGTAAAACAAACACAAAGCATGAGCTCTCCCAGCATGGACCACTAGAATTTATCATACACAGTTCATTTACAGTGTGCTGGAAGAAAAGGGGAAACACATGGTTCTCCAAAGGCTTTCCACAAACTGCCTAAATGTTTCAGACCAGATCTTTTTTTTTTTCTTTTAAATTGAGAACCCTTTGGAAATATTTTCTTTCCAGGGGATTCTGCTTCCTTTAAATTACTTTTTCAACATTGTTAATGTGGCAATAGGGAACAGCTAGCAACGAGAAGAATCACAATGCATCTACAGTTACATATGAATGAAGTATAGGCTGCTGTTAAACATCTTTCCTCTTCTTTCCTAATCAAATCTGTTAAAATGATTTAATCTCAGAGAAACAGGCAAGTGCAGGTTAAAGAAGTAACTAATTTCATCTTGATATCTTGTTTGCTAGCTTGGTATGAAAAGGAATGCTAATTAAAAAAAAAAACCAAACAACAAAACACAACAAAAATAAAAATCCAGAAAACTCTCCAAACACATCATAAGATTTTCTCCATCTTTTTGCAAGCAGCAGAGTCTTGCAACTTTTGGCAGTGTCTGGATCACAAGCCTGAAAATTAGGGCTTGCTTTTTCTACTAATTCCATCACTTTGTAAAGTTGAGTGACTCTCTCAAAACCAAAAAATTCACAGTTTTTAATGCAAAGGAAGTTGAGCAAGAGAAAGGATGTTGATGTCTTTGCAATCGGGTGTTCAGGAGAGCTCTGATCAGTTCTTTGTTCCACCACGAACTAACTGAAAGATCTCAGTGAGCCCCTCAGGGCTGAGCCCACAGAAGTTCTCAGACATCACGCTGCATTTCTTTTCTGCTTCAGCACAGCTCAGAGCTCTTATTTTGTGCCCCAGCTTCCATCCAGTCCATGGGAGGATGAAGGCTAACATAGTGCCTTAAACTGGGACCTGTAAATCAGTACTACAATAGAGGTGGGTTAGTTGCAAACCAACCAGTTAAAAGAAACTCCAGATTTTTGCAGATCCCTCTTTCAGGCAAACATGCAACAAGACTGAAGACAGCCAACAGTGCAAAAAAAAATGTAAGAAAAATAGACAGGGCACTTTTCTGGAAGCATCTTTCCTGTGCTTTCAAATTCACATAGCACTGTGCCATGTTTGCCTGAATCAAAACTCTACATAGTGAGACTTCCTCAGACACCACCAGATGTTCTTGATGGGAACAGATATTGCAAGGATATCTACAAAGGCACCAGGTAGGTGTCAGGCTGCTAAGTGCAGGCAAGATGGCAGCATCTGTGGAAAAAAAATCTGCATCAGAAATTGAAATATTTGTAGCTTCAATATTGAAAATGTAGATGCTTGCTTGTTGTGTAGTTCAGTAAACACTTTCCCCCATCCACTCCCCCCTGCTAGTTGTGAAAGGTCAAAGGCTTTGCATTGACCTAACACTGCAGAGTCTAGGCAGCTGTCTGTACTTGTCTTGGGTTGAGATGATTTGGTTTGCTTTAGCTGTGATAACAGTTGCCTACCAGTCAGGTGAATATTGCCAACCTTCCTTTTAGCTTACTTCTATGAACATTATATCTGATAAAGGTCTAATCCACGTAGTCACTGAGGAACTAGCATGAAACTTTCATGCAAGTTAGGTCTGGGGGAGGATTCTGTGGTGGTTTATCTAATAGCTAATGGGTGAACACAACCAAACTTCGGTTAGGAACCAGAGCAAAAAGGACATGTAAGTAGAGTGTGTTAGAAAGAATGCTCAACCTGGGAGAAGGAAAAGATTTGTACCATCAATAACAAACTCCTCCCAAGTGAGAGTACGTGATGCTGCTGACTTGCTGCAGCTCCCTCTGCATGCCCCAGCCAGGTACTGCCAGCTGAGGATCTCAGGAACAGGGGAATGATGAACACGGCACCAGTTAAAATGATGTAAACTAGAAAGTCATCATATAACAATTTTAATACTATTAGGATTACTCTTTAATAACTAGATTATCTGCAATATTAGTGGTAGTATCATTATAACTGCACTACCACAAGTAAGTTTTGTATGCTGATCAGGTTATAACAAAAGTATGTGTGCAATGGCTGATTTCAGCTATCTAAGTAAATAGGTTGCTGTTTTCAGGATAGCACACGAGTAACAGAATAAAACAGTTTCATTTCTTTGCACCAGCATAGAATCATAGAATACTTTGTGTTGGAAGGAACCTTTAAAGATCACCTAGTCCAGCCTCCCTGCAAGGAGCAGGGACATCTCCAACCAGATCAGATTTACCTCCTACAGAATACCAGAGCTCTCCACCTGACCCGAGTGTAACACACCTCACATATCTGCCTCAAATTTGGGGTCTGTCACAAGGAACTGCCTAGTTTCAGGCAAGGTGGCAAGGCAGACAGAAACCATGTCATGCTCTGTTACTTCAGCTATACTTTATGTCCAGGTGGTTACTATACTCAAAATTGAAACTCAGAGACATTCTGACCATGAAGCACGAAATACTGGATTTCCCACAATTACAGCTGTCAGCCATACTAATTTCAAGATGGTCAGTATTTAACGAGTGTGTCGCTGACTTATTATTTAAAGGATTGAGGGTATAGCATTAAAAAGTACACAGAGTAATAAAATTGCTTTTGAGGCTGATTAAACACCTCAACAGAATAGATGTTCATTCCCTTGAGAACTTGTACGAAGAGACCAAGACCAGATGAAAAGAAAGGAAGGATTTAATCAACATTATTTCAGGATAGGAACTAATTTCCTACAGGAACTGACCCCCTTCATACTATCAGTACATTCCCTTTGTGTAGAAACTTTTCATATCTTCGACATAATCTTTTTCATCTATGAACTTTCACTTTCATAAGAAAGATCCAGAGAGAAACCTCTGAGTTCTGGGTTTTTTTCTCATCTCTCTCTTTCTTTTTTCCCTTCTAACCTAATTCATGTCTGAACACTTTTGACTTGAGCAGTTCTGAAGAAATTTACTAAGAAATTGTTGCATTTTGAAGGAATGCTAAAAGCAAGTTAAAGATGTTTGTTCTTAGGAGAGAAAAGAACCTCAAGAGAATCTTTCAAAATTTAATATTTTAGGGAAAAAAAAAAAACAACTTTTAAACTCAGAAGCCTCACATCTTTTAGAATGTCTGGAATTGAGCATAGAGACGAAATGTGAAGGTACTTGTTTTATTTTCCTGCCCTTAATGTTGACATTTCTCCAAGGCAGAAGTTTTGAACAGACAAGAGGGAAAAAACAGATGAGAAATTAAATTGTTCAGCCCAAGAACTGTAGAATTTAGGTACTGTGAATTGAACTCTGAGTTTCCTTAAAATCTCTTAGATGTTATCACTGAACATGATCCAACTGTAAGTCAAACTAGTAGAGCGATGTCATCTCTTGCTTGCAGTTTCCCAGGAAGCTGTGCCCGTCTCTCTCAAAAATGGCCGCAATTGCCCATCTCTCTACCATTTTATAACTACATTTCAGGTTGTAAAACTGAACTTCGGTACTGGATATTAACTTCGAACATTGCAATACAAACTGCAGAGTGTGCAACACATAACACAGAAGCAAAGCATAGAGTATTTCACACATGCTCCACTGCTTCTCAATTAAAAAGGTTCAAACCCAATTCAGCGTGGCTGTTTTAATCTTCAAGGCTGAGGTCCCAAGAATTCACTCCTTCCTTTGTGAGCCATCTAGACAGATGGAAGACAGGACACAACTTTGAATCAGAAATGGCTTAGTGGAGGAATACAGAGTGTAACTCCTTATCGCAAGAAAACAGTCAGCCTCAGCCTGGCAATCTTTGGAGCAGAACAGTCCTCTCCTTGAACAAATTATGCCACAATAATGAGGGCTAGCTGCGTGACAAGGGAAGGAACATAATGGAGAGGGAGGAGAAAAGGAACTGAATAAGAATGACTGCTTCAAATAAAAGGACAATATGGCTCCTTTCTGGCAGAGTCTGTCCAGTTCTTAATTTTGTTGTGGTGGTTTAGTAACGTGATGACGACAGAGGTCTTAAAGAAATTAGACCAGATGTGCACGGGTTATCTGAACATCATAGTTCATAGCTAGGAACAGAAAAAAATATATATAGTAAATGAGCAAGGATTTTTCTTTCTTGCATTGTGAATGTAAGAGACTTTCAGTGCCACACTGATTCTACCAGATCTTTGGCACTTTAGATTACAAGATGTCATAGTCCTATTATCTAGCGAAATAGGAGCTTTGTTCAGTTTAAAGACCAAATTATACAAAGGGATTCTAGTGACTATCTATTTGACTCACAAAGAACTGTAGTTTGCTCAAGACAAATTTATGGTCTTCCAAATAAATAAATAAAAATATCTTCCTGGGAATATTAACATATTCCTCAATCTAAGCAGCAAAGAATAGTAATATATTTAATATAATTATACCTCTAAATCACATTTTGAATTATTAATGGAATATTGACCCACATAGTACATCCCTAATAACCAATTCCTAGAATCTACACTTACAAGTTAATACACTCTAACAATGTATTAACAGAAGAGTGAAGAAACTATAAATTCAATCTTTTTATCCCCTATATTTTATTAAAATCCATTAGATTATTTTTCTGTGTAGAAGGTCAAACCTGAAAGTTATTCGACATTATTTTAGCCAAGTTACAGCACACAGAAGAGTTTATGAAGCCATCTTCAACTTTAAAAAAATTAATCTCAACCAATCTTCATCAGAATTAAGAAAAAATTGTTGTGGTCTTGACTGAGTTACATGCACCAAAAAAGCAATAAGATTGATGAAACGCAGGCAACCCTAACGAACTTTGATGACTATATTTCTTTAGCATAAAATCTATTAAGATGAATAAGAAATGTATCTAGTTTTGTTGTGGTTTGTTTGGTTTTTTGTGGGGTTTTTTTTTTTTTTTGCCATGCTAGCAAGGAACTAAATACTATTTAATGTTATTGGCATATAAACATAACAGAATCACAAATGCTTCATTATCATCTCCTGATCAGATTCTGATTTAAGCTTGCACAGTTGCTAACAGGGGAAAAAAAAAAAAAAATCTACCATTCACTAAGAAAAACCAAAACTTCTGCAACATTCCAGTGTTAAAATCTGCTTTTTGATTTATAGATAATCAGGATTACCCTGGAGTCAGTAAAGAATAATAAATACGATCACAGTATAAAATACTTTGAAAATGTGAAAATCACTTGCAGACACCAAACACCAAAGCACTCTAATTAATATACAACTGTGAAGATGTTACTGAAGAAGTGCTTTCACATCCGTCCCTGCAAATATCTATATAGTTTCGCATATATATACATACATGTATTAATGTCTATAATTTACTTTATATGTGCAGTTTATTTGGAAAATTTTTACTGTATAACTTATTTATTTATATATTCGGCTGTTATTTGCATATGTTAATGCATTACAAGCATTTCATATTTTGTTCTGTAATTGTAGCTCCTTTTTTGAGGCATGATAAAATTGTATAGGCCAAGTCATTAACACCACAGAGGCCTTACAGCTCGAAGAAGATAAAGACGTGAAGTCAAGAAGGTGAAAATGTCACAGGGAGAAGTAACTTAGGAGACTTCACACCACCAATGAGTGTGACACTGTGACACGGACACAGGTGACACTGACTGTCCCTTATGCAGGTGAACAGGTTCCCAAACCCAGAGTCTTTTTTCTTTTTCTTTTTCTTTCTCTTTTTCTTTTTCCTTTTTTCCTTTTCCTTTTCTTTTTTTTCTTTTCCTTTTTCTTTCTCTTTTTATAACTTTCCTTCTTTGGATAGTAGTAGTGAAACTGCATGAGTGGCCTTTTGGCCTGGTCAGTTTTATTTCTCATATTCTTTGGTGTCCTGAAGTGAAATTGGTGAGATTCAGGACAATTCAGTCAGCAATGGCTGGGCTTTTGAGGTCCACAGCCATGATGCAGTGTAATAGAGCATGAGCAAAGATTATGGGGATTACCTGCCCTTTCAGAAAAACCACAATTTCTTGTGGCTAATAGTGAAATAAAGTAAAACATCACCTGTAATTATGTTTTATACTTCAGTAAAACCAATCAGGAGTGATCACGTATTTTCTATTCAAGAACATTCTAAGACTAAATTAATTTTTCTTAGGCTAAAAAAATTATATCTTTTTATGTGGTTTACATTGCTGTTACAGAAAATATTATGAGGGTAATCTTATTTCTAATTAAATGGAGGAAATGATAAAGAATTAAGCCTTTATGGGAGATAAAAACTAGTGCCATAACCCAAAAGGGAGTATACAATCCAAAGCAAGGACACTTCATTTGTATTATTTATATATTCTTTAGACTACTTCATAA
The DNA here is from genome assembly GCA_009806455.1 of Tetrax tetrax. Lineage (NCBI taxonomy): Eukaryota > Metazoa > Chordata > Aves > Otidiformes > Otididae > Tetrax > Tetrax tetrax. The sequence goes on along the minus strand of WHYT01017441.1, from coordinate 347,150 downwards.
AAGTCTTTGAGCATCCTGAGACTTCTCCATCTGAAACATTTACATACCTGTTTATTTTAAATAATCAGTGAGTTTTATCAAATACTTAGAGTTAATTACATACTGAAATATTATATTGGACTCAGTAAAAGATATTTAAAAATTTAAGACTCATTCCTAAGATTTGAGAACCAAATGTGAAAGGCAAAAGAAGTAATTAAAACTTCAAATTAAAAAGGCATTTTTCAATTCCAAACTTGTAATGAATTCATGTTTCCCTAAACATTGGTCCTGTAGGAAAGGCTGGTAGAGGATCTTATTTACCTTTATGACATTCTTCACAGAAGCTGTCACATAATGAAGTCTCAACTTTATGTTTTTGGTGTTTGTTTAACTACAGACTGAACTTTACAGAAGTGCCGGTTTACCACTATCATGTTTTCTCAGCATTTAGGGGAGCATTCTCTGTCTTTAAAACTCAGGTAAATGATGTGCTTCACCACGAAATCACACTGTCATTCACTGATGGAGGCAGACAAAGTAGACAGATGAAATATTTCTACACAAATAGCAAAACCCACCGTTGGCCCAAAGTTTGTCTCATGTATATGTCACAATATTTTATCAGTTCTCAGGCACAAACTCAAATGCTTACTTCTCCTTCAGTTGTAGATTTTACACTTGGAACTATTACCCATCATTTCAGAGAAAGCCTCCATCATCTTAAAAAAAAATAAGATAAAAAAGCTAAAATATGTAACATTAATTTCTCCATATAGTACTTTGCCTATATAAGTGCATGCACAAACAAACACAGAGGGTTTGGCCAAACTGTGTGTAGTACATTCTTTCAGGATCAAACAGATGTTTGTATAATAACTGCATACTTTTCTTACCCTCAGCACTGCCTGAGCATTGTAGTGCTCCTACTGAAGTTAAAGTAATTTCCGATACTTGGGATCACAGTAGTTGTGCCACTTTCCTATAAGAATCCATATAAATGGATAAAGACTGTGGTGATATTTGTGTTAGTTTTGTTTAGTGAGGGGGGGCTACAGTGGCAGCTTCTGTAAGAAGCTGCTAGAAGTTTCCCCTTTGTCCAGTGGACTCGGCCGGGCCTAGAGATGACCCGCTGCTGGCCAGGGCCCAGCCAATTGGTAGCAGAATGTCCTGTAATAGTGTCTCCGCGATAATGTATTTAAGAAGGGGAAAAACTGGAAAAAAAAAAAGAAAAAGATGACAAGATGTGAAGAAGCTGAAGCCAGGGGAGAGAGAGGGAGCCGTGAGCCTTGTGGGCCTTGCAGGCCTCACCCTCTGGGCTCTCGCTGGGCGGCCAGAGGGGCCCAACTCGGCCCGGTCCAGCTGCAAGAAGTGGAGAGATGAGATGGATGATGTGAAGAGATCCTGAGAGGCTTCTGCCAGCCTGTTGTGAAAAATTTCTTGTGGGAGAAACAGCTGCAGATGCCAAGATCAGTGAAGAAGGAGGAGGATGGAGGCCCACGGAGGAGCAGAGATCCCCCTGAAGCCCGGGAAGGACCCCACGCTGGGGCAGGTGGAGGCCTGAAGGAGGCTGTGGCCTGTGGAGGGCCCGCTGGGGCAGCTGTTCTGGAGGGACTGCACCCTGTGATAAAATGACTCACGCTGGAGCAGGAGCAGTTCCTGAAGGACTGTAGACCGTGGGAGGGACCCCACACTGGAGCAGGGGAGGAATATGAGGAGTTCTTTCCCCGAGGAGGAAGGAGTGGTGTAAAGCGACTTTCCTCTTTCCCTCTGTGCCGCTCAGAGTAGCGAAGGAGGTAGAGATAATATTAAGCCCAGGAAGAGGAGAGGTGGGGGGAACTTGTTTTGTTCTCTTCCACATTATCTTGCTTTAGTTTTAATAGTTTTCCCCAAGTCGAGTCTATTTTGCCTGTAATGGAAATTTTAAGTATCTCTCCCTGTCTTTATCTCAAATCTTGAGCTTCTTTTCTTATATTATCTCTCCCTATTCCCTTGAAAGCTGAGGAGAACGAAAGAGAGTGACTGTGTAGTGTGGTCCCGAGCGGGGCTAAACTACAACAATAATATAGGAATAATACTCAGTTGGATTTTTTTTTTCATTGGTTTCAAGTCCTCTGCAGTGTGATATATTTTAACCTGGTGTTATTATAAGAACTGATTTAACCTCATACAGAATCTGGCTTGTTGAGTAGCAGAGAAATAAGAACTACGTATTCTTAAATTTTTATGAGTGTTAGTTCGCAAAATCCAGCATCTATCTTCCTTTCAGATAACTGTAAAAAGTTGTCACTTATTTCCAAAGCAATGCAAATAATTTATAGTAGAATTTGAAACAGATAAATTACAATAGCACTTGGTTTAAAGAAAATAAATCCCTAAACCAATAAAATATTGAGAGCTGTCCAAGGCGTATCCAAAGAAGGGTATCTTGCAGTTAAATTTCTCCAGTGACCTTCTACAGCAAGGCTCCATGCTACATAAATCAGGAGGAATGCCCTGATATATTATAACTAGAAAAATTATTTGTAAAGAGAGCCATCTGGAAGAATGTCTTCTGCATGTTTTCCTAAAATAATGCAGAAATCTTGCATCATGAAGACGAATAAAGACTTATACTCTCAGTCAAAGTTCTCAGACCCATGATCTCTGTCAACCTCTTCTTTTTATAATAATGAATTGATTTTCAATTGGAAGTGAACAGTGTTCCTTCACTTTGATTTAAGGAATGTGACAAAATCAGAAAACTTATAAGGTTCTCCTGGCATTTAAAGTAAATAGCCTGATTTATAGCTTTTGAGGCTTCCCACATAAACTTATTCCCATAAGCACCATAACTTTACACACACTTCTACAATGTTGGGATAGGAGATTCTTCTAAGGAATTAACTTCTCTGCTCATTTGGTTGACTCTTACTGTATTTTCCTGATGTATTTTAATAGTTAATTTCTTGACAACAGAATTAAACCAAAAGGGAAGGCTTCAGAAATCCTGCACTGCACAAATGGAATTCAAATAACTCAATTTTTTTTTTTTTGCTGGCTGCAGGAATTAAGATAATTTGAACCCCATATCCAAATACAAATGGGTTGGATCCTTCCTAAGCTGCTGTTCTGACAGAGAGTGATAAGGGAAAATACTTATTTTTATAAATGCTTTTGTTTCTTGCCTTCTCTTCTAAGAAGAGGTTGATTTTATATTAGGACTGTAATTATCATGGCACAGGACTTCAAAAAAAAAGGTCCATTCCTATGCATCTGGGCACAATTAATTACTGCTCCAGACACAGAAAAATGAATATTCCGAATCTCTTCATGTGATTACAAACCAGGGACAAGAATTGAATCTTTTCTATAGAATAAATAACAGAGCTGGAAGTTAATAAAACAGAGAAGTTCAACAAAACACTGCACAATTTGTTTGTTTGTTTGTTTGTGTCAAATTAATTGACTCCATACCTCTAGCTATCTCAGTTTAAAATTTTATAAGATACAAAGACTAGGCAGTTTCTGCCCTGATGTTGGTAGTCCAGATCAGTTCTATACTTTCCACATAGATTTAATTTTAGTAAGCAAAAATTGCCTCTGTGTCTAGAAGCATTCTGCAGTGTGATATGTATTTCAAGCCAAAAATAACCTTCCCCCCAAAAAAACCCCACCCACCAACTTTGCAGATGGAGAAAGACACAAGTTATAGCACAAGAGGTTATTACTGCTGAGACTGTGGCTATTTCTCTACGGGGACAGCCATGAACCTACGAAAGCAACTGCTGGATGCCCTGTTTTCATGCAAATGTCCCCAGCGATAATGGATTGTGCAGCAAATCCTTGGCCAAGGCACAAAGACGTACCGTAAATCCCCTGCTCTTCTATCATGCTGACATCTGAAGCACCCAGCAGAGAAAAAGAGAAAGTGGCTTGTAAACAAATTACTTCTTCATTTATTATCTAGGAAAAAAAAGTGTAATAGAAGAGAGAAGGAAAGAAATATTTGGTAGTATACTGGGGCCAGCTGTCACTGTTGTGCAAGTCTTGGCTGATGCTGAGTGAGCTATAGAGCAAGAGCTCAGTTCTTGCTCTACAGTTACTTCCTTCATGCTGTTTTTAGTTTTCTATAAAAACAATCCTGAGTGGGGGAAGCAAGGTGTCAAGTACAACTTGCGTCCTGATTTTCGAAGGAGATAGTGACATCCTTTTCTTGGGATGAGTCCCAGTTAAGGGAATGGTGGGATATTTGGTGCTCACTGCTCTGGTTGGAACGTGTTCCATGGTGCTCCTGTCCCAAGGGGAAGAGCTGGCAGTGGTAGCTCAGAGGGTAATTGGGGGCTCAGCCTTGAGCAAGCTGGACATAGGTGGGGGTTTAGCACTGCAGCTACCTGAACACACAAAAATAGCCCTTATAAACCCAAGCAGACTGTCTGCACAGAAACGGGCCATGGGCAGTCAAAAGCACCTTCAATCAGCCCTTTTCCTTCAGGTCTTCATTTAGCATCCAACCTCCACATTCAAGTGCTGTTATTTCACACACACCATCTCTACTCTTATACTGTTGATTCCTTCAGGCAGAGATTTGTATTCAGAGTTCAGAGTTGTGCCAGGCCATGCGTGCTGTCCATAAAGTGGCTTTGAAACATACAATGTTTCAAATTCTCAATCTGAAAAAGGAAAAAGACTATTTATAAAGTTCCCAAACTCTCTAACGGTGCGGTACAAGCATTTTAAGCCCTCCTAAAGCTCTCATAGGCCTACATAGGCCAAGCCACATGAACCACTGCATTCCTTTGTGCATTATGCAAATTTATGTCAGTGAAACATACAGCCCGAAAGTTAAATCAGGCAAATGTTGCTTGTGAGCTGGGAGATTGCTCAGCTTTCTGTGTGATGGCTCCACTATTGTGAAAGCACAAAATATTCATAATCACATGAAACACCACCCAATATGAGATATTTACTGGCACTTATGCAGGAATAACTGCTGTCTCTGTAATCAAGGAAGCCTACTAAGTTCAAATACCCATTTATCATACCATTAACTTTGTACTCAATTTCATAAAGAGGAAAGTAGCCTTATGAGGGGAACTTACTGCTCAAATAAAGCTCAAACTGTTGTTCGTTGTTCATTTGCTACAGTACATAGGTTCCTGGTGACATTCAGCTAATGAATTTTCTTGATGATTAACTACCCGTTATATGTGGCCATTGTAATGGAAAGGTATTAACTCCTGTTACAAGTGAGGTGGTTGTGTCTTTTTTTTTTCCTCCTCCTTCTCCTTTTTCTTTTATGGAGTCAAAGCTAAACAAAGCTTGGAAAAATATCATTAAAATTCAACAATGTTCTGAAAAGAAAACACTGCTCTGCTGAGCAATAAAATGTATTTAGATGCAGCTTTTTCATTAACTGTTGAATTAGAAGAAAAGTGAAATGCAGACATGGATATAAACTAGCTCCTATTTTGAGGTTTTACATTTATTTTCATTATAACTGTAATTATACAGAGCAGAATGCAGAAGTAAGTCAAAAAGAAAAAATTAAAATAAAAAAGACCATGTACAGTTTGTAGATGTATTTCTCTGAGAACAGGTCTTATAATTAATTGTGGATGTTCTCTTGCTTTTCCTTTGCCCATTTTCAATGCGGTTCACATTCTGAGAGCGCACTGCTGTTGCTTAAACTGCACTGACATCTTGTGGCACTGAGTTAGTAGGAACCCAAAAATAAAATGGTGAACTATAAAATGCAAGTTACCTTGTTTGCCTTAATGAAACTACTACCCTCTCTAACTCTGGAGTTGGTTACTGTTTATTTCCTTACTTGCAATCAGAGGAGGTGTGTGTTACTGTATGTAGGGCAGTCTAGTCCATGAACACCATAGCATAAGTTTTAAAAACATATTTATCCTTCCAAATTTAGGTATTAATGTGAGAAGTTCTCCTCAGTTTTGTGCCACTACTCAGGAGCATTCACCAGGGTGGTGAAGCTGCATTAAGACTGGGGTTAATCTGACAAAGAACTACCTAAAAATTTGAGACGGCATGACAGAATAAGATTTTGTTCTATGAAACTGGATGTATGTGACGTCTGTTGATTAAAAGCCCATGTAGGTGAACACGGGCAGTCACACCCTCTCTCACATACATGCACCAAGAGAGAATATCATTAATTTCCTAGCTGGTGTTTTATCACCTTGGCAACAGCAAAGCATTTAGAATAACTTCAGGCCTTTTCATCACTGAAAATGAAAAAAGACAAGATACTGGCAGCAACTAACAGCTGAATAAAGATCCCCTAGTGGAAGTCCATATACAGAAAAAAATAATTCGGCAGCAAATTAGGCTCCTAAATACAGTAAACTCCAAAGGAATATATTTTTCATTTTTTTTCAAAAGGCGAGGAAATAGTTTGTGATGATCCACTGGTGGCAAAGTGAAAAGCAAACTACAGCTATGTAGAAAGAGGGTTTCAAGGGAAGGAAGCTGCAGCAGTTCTTTGTCTGTCATTGTATTCCTCCCCTGCTGAATGCTCCTAAACCCTGTGAGTATTATCAGATGTTATATACTCATATCATAGGAAACCACACGTCCTTAGAACACCACAACAAAATAGACATACACTTAAACACTTAAGCTGAAGCAGGGTTTCCATACATTCATGCCTGTGTTATCCATTGCTGCAGCATCCGAAAATCTCTTGTAATAATTTCTTTTTTTTAGCTGCACAAGACCCTTTTGAGATAGAGAAAATTTAAATGAAGGCATCACATGAAGCTGAACTAGTCAGTCTCTGAATTAGCTGGCACATTGTTGTGCACCTCAACTTCTTCCTCCCATTGATTCGTCATACGAACTGTCTAATGTAGCTGATCATGTGGATGTTCTGTGGGGTTTGCAGAGTTATGAAAAATGGAATCAAAAGGAATTCCCTTTGGGAGATTAAGAAAAAGAAACCAGAAAACAGACTGACTAAAGTAGAACACACTAGTCTGAATTCTGAAAGCACTTGGCTTTGTGAAAAGATAGTTCTTTAAAACACGTCTTCTAATTTTAAAGTTCTGCTCATATCAACTGTATTTGAATTTTGGTATGAGGTTTCTGTAAGTGTTGTAGAAACTGCTTTATTTTGATGTATGCTTGCAGAAAGCCAACAATGATGATTAATGGGCTTTATCAAAGCATGGGACTGAAATTTTAGCAAATAATCAGTCAAGACCATAATGTCAAATATTGCTTATTTGTGCATGAGTCTTCCTCTTTGACTGTACAATATACCTACACTGCTAAAGAAAGGAAATTTAGACTAGTCCAGTTACTTCCCTGATTTTTGCCATGCTCAACTATTAGGCTTGACTGGCTTTTTTCTTCAATATTCCAGAGCAGCCAGTTAAGGCATGCCTGAACATCTCTGCGAGCCAGCTTAATGGGACCTGTGGTACTTAATGCAGGGTGAGTAATATTCTAATACGGGTCACTCAAGCAATAGATAAAGTTTATCTACTATTGCATAAGAATATAGAACCATTGAAACATGTCTTATAAAACAAAACCTTCTATTAAGAAAAAATCCTCTGAACTACTAAAAGTTTTCCTTTTCCAAGGATGAAATAAGGAGAATTTTATGACGATCCTGGGTGACATGTCAACACCGAAATATCGCAATGGTGATAATCTTTGTATATTGTGGTGTTGATTTCCAGAAGTCTGACACTTCAAAAATCTTCTCCTAAGACACTATTATATTACTTCTTGACTTCACCTCTAATGTTTGCATTCCTTTCTACCATTAAATGTTTTTTTTTTATTTCCCTCTATTATTTTTTTCACCTTTGGCTTCCACATAAACAACTCACCAATGATTATAAGAAACTATGAGATAAAGTTGCACTATATGATCTACTTTAACAGATTTAACTAAGGTAGTAATACAACTTTAAGTTAATTAACAGAAAAATTTTACTATTTACAGAAGAGTTTTGACCACTCCTATATATTTAACAGTTTGTGTGGACAAATGCAAAGTCCCACAGGTAGCAGAGTTTCACACCCCCCACTCCCAAATATTTTCTGTTGGGGATCAACTGTGCAACTGTTCTGCAGAAAAGTCTTGGGGCATGAGCCAGCAGTGTGCCCTGGCAGCAGCATTCTGGAGTAGATCCAGAAGATTCAGGGAAGGAATTTTCCCTTTCTAGTCAGTACTTGTCATACCACATGTAGACACTACATCCACTTTTGGGCACCCCAGTGCAGGAAAGACACTGACAGATTGGAGTAAGTTCATTCAAGGGCCACATGGATGATTGGGACTGGAGCATTTGCTTTGTATGGAGATGCCATAGCAGGTGGCTTGTTCAGCCTGGAGAAGGGACAGCTTTGGGGGCACCTAACAGAAACTCCCTGGCACTTACAGGGAGGTCATCAAGAAGACAAGACAAGCTCTTCAGAGCATTGCAGTGCAGGCATGTGAGAAATCAGCCTGACTTCATGATGAGGATTAAAAGATTGAGCAGATTCCCCTGGAGCTGTGAGACCTCCACCTCTGGAGGTTTCTAAAACCTGACTACACAATACTGTAAGTAACATGGTCCAAATCCAGTGCTGGTCTTATTTTGAGTAGGATTTTGAAATACAGATTTCCTGAGGTCCGTTCCAAACTGACTCAGTGATTCTATAGATATATTTTTAAATTTTTATTTATCTTTCACTAATTGCTTTAAAATCTATTATACAATAACATTAAGTATCTACATTTATAACTGCTGGCTGATATTGTTAAATACAAATCCATTGAATTGTTCTAGAGAAGTCAACATATTGAAAAGAATCACTAATGCTTTGGGTAAGATTCAGCAAATTACTACACATTTTAGCACAGATTTTGTAGCAAATAGCAAGTTTTCAGATAGCTAGGCCCATCCAGAAGGTAATGTCTTCTTATGATGACTTAAATTACTGAAAAGTTTAGAAAGCGTAAGGAGATAGAGGCAACTGTCTACTTTTATTTTGGTTTGAGCGGGTTTTTATTATTTTTTTTCATTAATGACATGATCGTATTCCAACAACTGTCTTAAGGAAGTACAGAAATCAGAGAAAATTCATTCATTTTTGACCTCCTCTATCTCTTCTTCCAGAAATATAGAAGTAACCAGTCTATAAAAGCGGGGGTGATAAACTAACTGCAAAGCTGTTCATGCAGAAGAGATTTCAAGGGACTGCGATTTATTTATAGCTGGAGTTTTCTAACTGAAAAGATCCCTTTTGCAAGAAAAGAGATGCCAAAAGCCCAGAAGGAAGGTTAATTTTGCATTGCAAAGCAACCCTAACCAATCTACTTAAGTTCATCTCGGGTCTTGGAAGCCTTCATTCTTGTGTGTTTGATGTAGATTCTTGGGAGAAAATTTAAATCTATGTGGAGGGGAAACCTCATCTACTTTAGGCTTATACTGAGGTCTGAAATCAGTGGGATATTCTTTATCCTTCTTTATTTCATGCCGAGTTAAATTTTTCCATGTTTCTGACTTTCACCACAAATATTTCTAGAGTGTACTTACTTCACATCTTCACATTGGGTAACTGTTAGAGGTACCACTGCCCTGCACAGACTGACTTGTCTTTTGTGCTCATTTACTATAATCCTATGTTTACACCACTGCCACTCATAAGACAGTTCCTATGAGTTACTTAAAGTGCCTTTAATTCAGCATGCCTCTGAATCCACCATAATATATGACATTCTATTTTCAAAGTTAGAGATTAAATTAGGTTATTAAATATACAGTATGATAAGATATTTGCCACTTACCTTTATTCTACTTTAACATTAGTGGCATGAGTGTTTCCATTTGTTACTAGTAAAGAGCTTTAAGTGCTCTTATAGGGATGCTTCTAAGAAATGTAAAGAAAGTCAACATGAGGTCATAACGAACTGAAAGGACACGCATTACACTCTTAATTTACTCTGATTAATGTAATAGTTCAGATTTACAGTTACAATAGCAGTGAAAACTAATTTGTTTATAAAAAAAAACTTCTGGTGTTGGGAATAAAAAAAAATAGTGGTTTTTAGAGATGTAATTTTAATATTTGTGTGGTTTTTCCCAAGCATTGATTTTATTCTCATTCCACTCAATCAAAAAAAAATCATTTACTTTGGAATTAAGGCCACATGCATTGACAGTTGTGTCTTATTTGGTACTACCTGAAAGGTATAGACTGGAACCTCCAGAGATCTGATATCCTGAGGAAACGGTTCAAACATTTACAGTAATGTGTCCCTGGAAAGGCCCTTTAGAACAAACTTTTAAAAAAGTTTTTGCTTTCCCAGTTTGCCACAGTTCAGCTTGGTGTCAATTGATTCTATGGAAGCCTCCTTCAGCACATTTGAATAAAATACAGAGGTTTTATAGGACTGAGAAAAAATATTCCAACAGATATTATATTTGGGAAGATAATGACTCAAAAGTAAAAAGGAGGTGCAATTGAAAAAAATACAGAAAAGCAAAGATGTTTAGTGTACCCATTCTGAAGATTTGTAATATCACAGTGGACATATCACTTCCATCACATTCACAGAAAACTTATTAGAAGTTTGGAGGAATTTTATAAGCTTGGTTAAAATAGATTACTTCTGCAGGCACGCATGTTTCTTGTCAATTGTGATATCTTAGAGATAGAAGTGGAATTTAATCTGCTTGTTTTCTGTTAAGGAAGAATATTTTGCTTTGACAATTGTACTTCCCAAATTAAAGTGTTTTGTGTAAAAAAATGTTTTTAAGTAGCACTCCTAAAACAATGGAATTTTTTCAGTGACTAAACTGCATCATTTAAAAAATGTTTTGGTTACATCATCTTATACTTTAGATGCAGTTGGATAGGGAGGTTGTTTTGAAGCTAGCTGATAGTCTCAGCTTAATGGTTGATGACGGTTTTGGGGTGGGTTTTTTATTTTTGTATTTTTGGTGGGTTTTGCTTGTTGGTGGGTTTGGGTTTTTTTTTTTTTTGAGATATTAGAACAGTTTCTCAATATATTACAGTCTGCAAGAGTCAGCCATGCAATTTCACATAGGTAATGGCAGCAGGCACCAGCCAAGCAAGAATCCAATTTGTAAAAGCCTTCACTTTATCACACCAGCCTAGAAAGATTTTCCATACAGTAACTACCTGAGTCATTCATAATAAATGACCCCAAGGGAAAAGTGATTAATCATATTTGCAGTTGTTAGTTTAGCAAGGTGAAACATTCCAGTAGAAGAAGATTGCCTTACTGGTACATATTTGGAGGCATTAATTCAGTGGCTATAGTAGATGGGCATAAAATCTAAAAGTATGCAATTTATTTCAAGAAACTTTTTTGTTAAACGAAGGCTGTGGAGACTTCTTTTTAAAGCGCAATGAAACGAGCATTGGAAAAGAGTGATCTCTTCTGGCACATGCATGGACTGGTCATATGGTTGATATATGCAACAAGCGTAGGATCATGCTAAACAGATGGCACACAAAACACTTCCTTTTTGGCTCCACTTCCCAAAGGAGAAAACAATTGACACACAAGATATGCCATGACATATTGTCACAGTCTGCTCTGCATTTAGCTGTAAATTTTCATAATACTGTTTTCTTGAAATAGGATGCTATAAAATAGTCTTGGTCTCAAAGGTCTCCCCAACAAAGTTTCTTAGTTTTCTTTTTGGTTTCTGTTTTCTTATAGCAATTTAGTAATTTTGGCCAAAGTTATTACTCATGTCAACTCAGATATCAGCAGATACTGTCCTGGCATGCACATCATAGTCACTCTTTCCCAGCAACCTTTTGCAGTGGTTCATCACCACTCATCTTGTGCAATGGAAGCATAACATGAGACACAAATCTACTTGTGTATTTACTTCTAAGTAACTAGTGAGACATATATAACATGCCTGCAACCAGGTTTTCTATTATATATAGTGACCGGAACAGTTCAGAATGAAATCTGAGCACCATGACAGTCAACCTATGCTATCAGCTTCAGTGCAAACTGGATTTCCAGCTGGTATTTTTGGAAATGTCATATAACTTTCTTATACAGAGGAAGTGGTTGAGGAGAAAGAGTATTTATTTTGCTTCTAATCTAGCATTAACACAATGAGTGACTTGGTAATATTCATGGGCACTAATACTCCATGATAATTTAACTATAATAGAAAATGGGTTTAATCTTCTGGTGAGATGAGTTTCTGCCAGAGGTCCCATAAGGTTCTAAGAAATCAAATACTGATTTTCCCTTCTGAGGGTTATGGAGTATCATTTAAGATACCTGACTGTATTAGATTATATACTGAATATTAACCAGTTATTGTATAGCCTTTTAAAAGTCTCCTACAAGCATTTTTAATGATATAATTGTTCCCCTAGTCTCTTTAACACATGAAGAGTTCATACAGTTTTGTTAAAAAGAAAATATCACAAACCTTCCAGTCTCCGCTTCCTTACAATCAAGCATTTCTATCAGTGCAGGTTTTGCCCCGAAGTCCTGTATACTGAGATGCTGTATTTCACTATTGCATATTGAATACCTTCCTCTACATTCCCACCTCATTGGGACTTAATGTGTTTGTTATTTATAAATTATGCTTGTCTTACTGCATGATGATATTATTATTGTTATTATTAATTCTTTCATCATGTAACATTAATATATGATACATCAAAGTCTTCTTGTTACCAGTCTGTAATTGTTACTCCCTAAAGTGCTGCCTTTTACCTCTGATAAAAATGCTGCATTAAATTTTCTTCTGGTAAGATCATTTAAGTCATTTGTGTGACTAAAGAGTGTTGCAAATGACCAACAAAGAGGTTTTTCTGTTTTAATCCCAGTCATCAATCCCTTATCTGTAAGTAGGCAGCTTTCCTGTTTTCATTGTAAGTCTGTTTAAAGTGTTACCAATATGCAGCACAAGAACTGACTGGATTTTTTTTTTTTTTTCCTGTGATAAAGCACCTCTGAATGCAAAATGAGGATATTTGTTAAATTTCTAACTTTGTAATTTCAGTGAAAGGGACAGACTGGTTTTGAACGATGACACCGGCAAGAGAATTTCAAGATACCTGTATTATCTTATTCATACTATTTGTTGTCTCTCTGAGGTGGTTTGAGTTTTTTCCCAATTAAAAATGGAAACAGAATTGGATTTCTTTTTTCCAAACTTTTGTCTTTTCTATTTAAACTAGGAGATCTTTGGGAGTAGGAGCTCATTATTATATCTAGATATTTTGGGCCTCTTATGTCCACTGGGACCCCACAGATTGTCTTGATATATGATATTAATAATAGAAAACCAGAGACAAAATGCATCATCATTATAATGCAGCATATGACAGGGAAATTGATGCAATTTTATCATTATCTAGCTGCTGTCTGTAGAAATTCTTGATTAAAGCCAATTAATAGAAATGGTAATCTTGGATGCCTTTCATGCCATCAAAGCAAAGTCAGCATAACTGAGGAATAAATTTTAATAATTTTACAAATAATACATATCAAAAGTAATTGGAAATAAGATTAAGACATGGTTAAAGAACATCCAAACAGCCATTTAAACATCCAGTTCAAACTTCTTGCCTTTGATTTCAAGGTCCTGCATAGCTCATTCGACTTATTAAAGAGAAGATTGAAAGGTGACCTGATCACTTTGTTGAAGCACATAAATAATGATACCTATTTTGGGAAGGTTCTGCTTGACAAATGCCTAACAAAACCATATCTGAAAGTAGAAGTTGTAAAATTAAAATTTGAGGTAAAATAATGAAGTTTTGGGGAATGAGAGAGGTAAAAAAATACTTTATACTTAACGAGGATACTTTGAGACGGAAGCCTCAATCTCTTGGTTTTTTTTCCTGAAAAAAAATCAAAAGGCAAATGTTGTACCCAGCTTCAAAAAAAGGTTGAAAAGACTATCAGGAAACCACAAACTGGTCAGTCTCACCCCAGTCTCTGGTAAAATTGTGGAAGTGAATCCTCCTGGAACACATTTCTGTGTATATAAAGGAGGAGGTTATCAGGTGTAGTCAGCATAGTTTTGTGAAGGATAACTCACAGCTGACTCAACTGACTGCCTTCTATGTCAAAAATGTCTGTATCTCTGGATGAGGAGAGAGCAGTGGCTGTCATTTACCTTGTCTTCAGCAAGGCTTTTGGCCCTGTCTCCTTCCTTGGAGTCTTTCAAGTCTCTTTCTGAGCAATTTGTTTTGAATTCAGGGTTGACCATTCTTTGAAGAGGAGATTGAACTAGGGATCTTCTGAGCTCCCTATGATTCTCAGAAGAGGCAGCCTGAGCTGCCCTATGATCCTCAGAAGAATCTTGTTCCACAAGAGGATGTTATCTGGGGTGAATCACCCTTCTTCAATGCCTGTAAGGCCAGTCACTACGGTCTTAATTTAAGGGAGCTCAGTGTAGTGCCTAAAATTAGGTGGGATGTAACCAGACAAATCGAGGTAGTGTAGTTGCCATTATGTGGAGTCCCTAAGAATGGACTAAAGTATGTTATTAGTACATTTTCTATAGTTTTTGAGGGGTGAGGATGAAACTGGACTGTGGTGAGTGCTCAATCTGGACTTTGCAAATATAACTCATTCTGTGCCTGGCTACCTATGGACCAGGATTTCTGGGTTAATTTTAAAGCACTACTGCTACTCATAGATCTGTTCTAGTTCACGTCTCACAGGGTGGAGACTGAGCACAAGGGAAGACTTAAAAATAGGCCAGTGGAAAAAAAAAATAAATTAGCTTTCTCAGACTTATTTCCGTGTTAGAAATGTAACGCTACATACTAAACCATTTTAAGCATAGATAAAATATAACTGAGATTATATTTTCCAGTATCTTGCTCTTTTAAACAGACATGAAAGAAGTTATGGAGAACATACTAGGAAAAAAACCACACAAATTTTAAAATCAAAATGATTTGTGGGTCTATCACTTCAATTTAACTTTGTTCTTTCATTTCATAGTACAATCATACCAAATTAGGATTCGTCGTCACAAACACTGTATGAACTGCACCACAATTACCTTGTTACGCAAGCATCATAAGCCTGGTTGGTGCCTTAGGCAAGAATCCTTTGTGTTCTGTCATTGTGCCTTATCATAAATTATACTCATTAAGAGTCTATGAATAATGGTGGCTTGGGGTGATGACAAAGGACTCAGATTATTTTACATTTTATTTAAAATCTTATTCTGTGGAAACCTACCTCCTGCTGGACATCCAAAGTCCTAATGAATCATATTAATGGTTCATTTTTTCAGTTTGTGGCTACTCTTAACTCTGATGCCTGTTTTACAAATCCTTCCCCAATGTATTAGAGGTATAAGTTTGAAAAAGTCCTGGTCACATAACTGAAAGTGAAGTAGCATAAAGGCAGCAGTAGCTGGAACTAGAACTCGGGAGTTTTGAATAATTTTTTCCAGTCTCTATTCTATTAATCTCAGGCAAGTCACTTGATAGTTGTGTTCCCACTAGTCCTCCTCTCTGGAGAATGTATTTCTTAATAAGATATTGGGACCCTAAATTCAGGTAGGAGTTCTGCAATACAATATTATATACTCCTGATTTACAGTTTTCTAGATAACAAGCTACTGAGGGCAGAAAAAAAGAGGAAAACAACTAACCAAACAAACAATCCCCCCACCCTAAAAAACACCTCAAGAAACAACCAGGATTTCCAAGTACTAAGAACTTATTTCTTACAAAGGTTTTATGTCTTATCTTGGCAATTCAGATCTAGCAATCAACCGCAGGACAGATTAGACAAAAACTTGTGTTGGTTTTGTTTAGTGAGGTGGGGCTACGGTGGCAGCTTCTGCAAGAAGCTGATAGAAGTTTCCCCTTTGTCCAGTGGACTCAGCTGGGCCTAGGGCAGACCCACTGCTGGCCAGGGCCGAGCCAATTGGTAGCAGAATGCTCCCTGATAACGCCTCTGCGATAACATATTTAAGGAGGGGAAAAATTAAAAAGGAAAATGTGAAGAAGCTGAAGCAGGGGGCAGAGAGGGGGAGGCGCGAGCCTTGTGGGCCTTGCAGCCCTCACCCTCTGGCCTCCCGCCGGGTGGCCGACTGGGCCCGACTCGGCCCGGCCCGGCTGCCAGAAGTGGAGAGGAGATGAGATGTGAAGAGATCCTGAGAGGCGTCTGCCTGAGCCGGTTGTGAAGAATTTCTTGTAAGAGGAACAGCTGCAGACACCAAGGTGAGTGAAGAAGGAGGGGGAGGAGTAATGCTGCTCCTGGCAGAGATTGTTTTGTTCTTTTCCACATTATCCTGCTTTGGTTTTAATAATAAAAAAAAATAATTTTACCCAAGTTGAGTCTGTTTTGCCTATAACGGTAACTTCAAGAATCTCTCCCTGTCCTTACCTTAAATCTTGAGCCTCTTTTCTTGTATTATCTCTCCCTGTTCCCTCAGAGGGTGGGGGAGTGAGTGAGAGACTGCGTAGTTTGTTCCTGACTGGGTCGGAACTACAACAAAACTATACAGTTTTTCTTTTAACCTCAGTGTACATACTGAGTTCTGAATACAGAACTGTAGCCTGATTTTAAGTGTTTTTTTTTGTAGCATCTTCCCAGTACAATGCTGCATTCTCATCTTGAATTAAATACCTACGTAGCAAACAGTAGAGCTTATTTAGCTGTTACATGGGATGTTATTGGACTAAGTTCTTGCTCATAAATTCAGAAATTGTATTTACATTTTAAGTTATTTATAAAGCATACTGGGCACCCATCTTCTTTCAAACTAGAATAGATTCTGGACAAATCTCAGTCATCCAGATATTCAGCCAGATAAATTGTCTTATATCACAATGTTTAGAGAGACTAGACTGGTCCCTAAAAATACCAACAGACAGGATTTTCCAGTTTAGTTAGAAAGGTAGAAAATATGGGGTTTTGACAACTTCTACAAAGGCAGAGAAAACATGGTTTGGAGTTCAGAAACATGTACCTCAAATGGCATACTTATTATCCACCTTGTCAAACTAAGATACAAGAGACTCATCTTGAGCTTTTTATGATGTGTACAGTCCTGGCAACGTGGGATAAAGCCGCTGTCTAGAGACCTCTGTCCCAAATATGGCTGTGAAATTTTAGTAGACTGTTATGTTATACAAATGAAGTTTGCATCTACAAATCAACTATACTTGTCTCTTTAAAATTAGTGGAAATAAGTACACTAACTAAAGTTGATATTGTCCCCTTTTCCAAAGTATATTATTCCATTTTGCACTGTGAAGACTGTTTCATATGCATTCGTCAATAGCCTTTTTTGCTGTTGCTTTTCATTGGTAAGACTCAGCATTCATCAGTTGCACCTTGCACTTTTTAGGTCAGATATCGCTAACAACTATTGTTTTCACTAGCGTTTGTAGATGTGACAAAGAAGCAGAAGGTTATAAAATCTATTATTTCCACTACTAGCATAGATTTACAAATGCACACACAGCACTGAACTTGTCTCTTTTGAGTTGCCACTGATTTATTACATTGTTTTCCTTCTTGAATGTACTGTGCAGGGTAGGGGACTGCTTTATAAAGTCATCTTGAGTATCGGAAAGTTCTGTATCATAACATTGACTTGATCTTTCTTTTATGTTGCTTTTCTTTAGCAGGTTAAACTAATATATTTCACCACCATCCCAAAGAGATAGTATTTTTTTTCTGGCAAAGATAGTTGTGATTAGTGTTTTGATATCTAGAGAGAATGGGAGTAGCATTCACTGAGCTGAGTACAGCTTTGGGATACATGATCTCCAGAAATGCCTGCCCACATAAATTTTTTAAATCAGATGCCTGAGTTTCTTGTTCCCATCCAGGAATTATCTACCCTAAAATTTTGTTATTTTGAATTGTTAGCAATGAAACTGTTCGAGCATTTACTGAAGAGACACAATCTTAACAAATGATTGGCAAATGTTAGTAATAGATGGAGAAGTAGAATATATTTTAGTGATAAAATATATAGGATGAAAATAAGTTAAAAACAAACAGAAAACTGGACTTGCATGATCCAAGTTTAATAGTAGAAAACTAGAACTCATCATGATCACAAAAGTAATTCCCTCTGTTTCTGAAAAATATCACAGAAGGCTAGAAAAGTCCTAAGATTCACAGTAGAAATAGTTTCAAATCTTAGTGTTTTCTTTTTATGCAAATATTTTCCAATATTTTAAGCTGAAATGCTGTCAGTGATGTATCAAAAACTTTAATTTTACTCTTTTTAGCCTACATATGGTGAGGTGAGTTGCTATAGTGTTATATTCAAAATTGCTTTGCAGAGGTTAAGCCATTTGAAGAGAACATGATCACTAAACCTCTACACAAAATGAGCAAATAAATATAATTCCTGAAAGTCAATCTATCTTGAGAGACAGTGCAAGTTTCTGTTTTAACATGAAATTACAAATGCCTACAGGAAGATGTAGGAAGCTGACAATGATCAAACAGAAACTGGGAGAAACCAAAAGTATAAGAATATACTGATATGATTAAAAAGAGCAAATCACTGTATCCTGTTTATGAGCAGTTATAATAAAATGAAGTGTTCTGAATGGTCTTGTTTGTCTGAGGTATCGGTGGGGAAGGAGAGACAACTCCAGTGAGCAATTCACATCAGAGGTGGAATGAATTGCCCTCTGGAGATACTTCTCTAACTCCACTGTCTAAGAAAAGAGCTTACTCCTCACTTAGGATTTCCATGTGAGCTGAGATCAATCGAGGCTTGACTTTTCATACGGCGTAGCCTTTTTCTAGTTCAAGAACTGAAATGAGCAGAACAAACATAAAGTAATTCTACAAATACTAATGGGATAAAAGCTGAAGTGGTTATGTAGTGGTAACTATCGGCAAAAATTATTGTCAGGAACACCACAGCATTATTTAACAGAATTATACCATTAAAACTACTTGAATACAGCTATAACAAAGATGTGAGACACAGCAAGGGCTAGAACCTGGACCTGACCCTTTATCTGAGTCCATATGTATGGGTACCTCTCCATCAGCAAATTGAATGGATCAAGGGCCATTCTCCACTATGAAGGACAAGCCCCTTAGCACACTTGTTTGTGCAGTTGAATTATTTTCTTTAACAAAATAGGATAATTTCTACAATATTCTCAGCTGAGAGCAGCCTGTGGTTTGTAATATTCTTCAAATCCTGGTGGACATTTGTTGGGAGCGCACAACGCACAACAAAGCCTATGCCACAGCCCAGACTCTTTCCAGATTTGTAATACAGATGGAACATGAAATGCAGTTTGACAGCAAGTGCTTGTGTAGAGGTTGTAGAATTAGGAAGATGCATCACCGCAGAGGCATCTAAATTATACTGGATGAAATCAAGGTTAAGCGAGATGATCTGTGGCATCTAGCTTTGGACAGGACACCTCCCTGGTCATGTCCTAGATGCTGTTTAACTAGATAGCAAGACATAAGGCTTACTGTCCTTATATAAATGCCATTTTTTCAAAAGAATTTTCTTATTCTGGTTTTGACAACATTTTCTGTGCCTTTCTAAAGTTTCTTGTAAGCTCCTTTCCATGGGAATAGCTTCCTCATATAAAGGTACCCCAGCTGCACTGGGACTCAGCACCTGCCTGTAGAGTGGCGGTACGCACGGTGTAGGCTAGAGAGGCAGATACTAAGCCGACAACACTACATTATTCACTGTTTTATTTGATTTCTGGTCAGTGGTATGATTTCCCCAAAACGAACTGTGACATTTCCTACAGCTGCCTCCTCAGCATATAAAATAGGATTTTGCTAACCTGGGACTGCCACAAGGGAAAATGTTTGCCAGCTCTAGCTCTGTACACAATGTAAGGAAAAAAGTATTCAATTCAACTATGTGATACAGTTCAACCATAACGATTCCCTTTTAGGAAAACAGAAAGAACAATGCATATAAAAATGCATGCTGAGGACCCATGCTTGTTACGATTCAATAACATGATACAAGCATAATCCTTTCTCAATATGAGTTTAAGATTGCAATCTTATTTTGTACAGATGCTTAACTTAATAGAAAAAAAATGTTAAAAACAGCGTCTTCCTGATGGCATTTCATGTTTGTGTTTTAATAGAGCCACCTGTGTTACCTTCCTTTTTCACTTTAGTTTATTTTTTAACGTGCATATAATTTTATTCTTTTGATTTGGTTGACTGGCTTCATCAATGATTTCACTAGCAAAAGAGCTCTAGAAAGATGAACAAAACAATAGAAATTTCAAATAAAAATGCTCCCTAATTGAATCAATTTCATAGAAGTAGATCTATGTTTTTTGAATAGCAAGTTGCACCTGTTTTGTTTCTCTGACATTCACTTACTACAGAGTACCTTTTTTTCACAGCAAACTCACAGAATCCTATTGTATGCAAGTATTTTGTCAAGAATCTATAAGCAAGCTAATTTGATGATCTCTCTTTATATAGCATGTTAAACTTTTTTGAATTAATATCTTTTGATGACAGATGTCTCAAGTTATAAGTGCAAGAGCAGTTTAAAATAACTATTTTTGTACCCTGGTATGGTAACATAGAGTATTTATATTAAACTGCAGAAACAAGTTGGTGAATACCTGTACAGTTTCTCATTTATTGTTAATTATGTCATTTGCTAGTTTTTTTTAAAAAATTGTTTCTGTTGAATAATAACATAAGGATTTGTCTATATTTTACTTTCCATTACATCAACAGACAATAAAACACAGTGAAAACAATAGTGATAAATGGCTAAATTCTTCAGTGTTAACTGCAGTAGAAAATTTCTGTTGGAGGTAATAGGAATAGTTTAAGTATAATAAATAAATACATTAACACTCAGCAAATTTTGTGTCAACTTCAAAATGAAACGACCCAGCTGCTACTGAAGCGGACAGAAAGCTTTCATTTGACTTGGATGGGAGACAACCTGGTCCTGAAAAACACCCTATCACCTCAACAACATCTCTAAAAAACATCAGATTTGGAATTCTGCGTATGTACCACAGTTCTGACACCACATATATTTCTGCCAGCAGAGAGCATGAGTTTTAGGAATGATGGATGAACTGCATCAGTGAGAGAAGTTATGTAGGCTCATTTCCAACATATTCAGAGACATGTTCAATTGACCTAAACCCGAGGTATGTTGCACAGGAAGAAGGTAAAAGCTAAAGCATTTTCCTCTAGTGTGGACACCCATTTGCAAGGGCAAAGATTTGCTTTTGAAACCGTGATTGAATGTTATGCTGGTGTTACACTGAATTGAATTAATGCTTGAAATAAATTGAATGTTATGATGGTCTAAAAGAACAATCCCTTAAAAACAAACATTTAAACATAACAAATTGGAAATATTAAACTGTAATAACTTAAAACAAAAGGACTTACCAATCTGTCAGTATTATTTTAACACCGGTTTTCTTAACAGCGATTGGAGCCTAGGGAAAGAGGAAGCAAAGAGAATTGTCTCAGTTGCTTTATACAGCAAGGTAGGAGTTAGAGGAGAGTGCCAGTGAATCAGACACTTCAGGTCAGTGAAGTCACCTCCAGCACATCAGTGCAGCTTCCTGAGTCCTCTGTGATGACACAGATTTACACAAGAAAGCCATCTCAGAGCAAGCATTAGTGCAGATATTCTTGTTTTTTGCGGGCTTATCTTTTCTATAGATGTCTTTATGATATATAAGGTATGCATTTTATAAACTATTATGAAACTACACAAAATTAGATTTCATAAATTTCTGTAAGATATTATAAAGACAATTGTTTAGTTTCCTATAGTTATAGAACATGTGGGGCAACTCATGTATCTTGATTCAAGTTCCCCTCTTTGGCTTTTATTCATCAAGAAAATTAAAAAAAAAAAAAAAATAAAATCAAACACAGGTCCTGTTCAGCACCAAAGAAATCACAGCTAAAGTCAACATGGCTTCAGGCCGCATATTTATGAAATATTTAAATTAACTGGAACAAAATTAATGAGGCAGGTGAAGATTTTAAATGTTATTAGACAAAAATACCAATTATTTGTAAATGTAATGGTCAAATAAGCTTATCCAATACAATTATTTCAGAGTATAAAGGCTGTTATATGAGAAGATGAAACGTGCTATGTACAGAGGGTTAAGCAACTGTCACAAAAACCATGATGATACTTTAAATAGTGACAACAGTAAAAAATGGCACTCCACACAATGTAATCTCAGCTCAGTTTTCCTTTAATACCACTCACTACATCAGGCCTGTACTCTGTGTAAGAGAGGCTTAATACTTTATCTGAAGAAATCCTACTCGGTCTCCTTCGCAAGCAGATAATGACAGGAAATATCCCTAACAGCATTAGTCATTCACAAACACTGGTAAGTACTATAGGATTTTATTCCAACACCGTTTTATGCTTCCGTGGTTCAGAACTTTAATGAATTAGATTGTGTTTCTAGTAGGAGGCTCTATGAGATAAGAATGTCAAATAAATATCTACTAAAACTCTATGTTTTCAAGCTTTTCACAAATTCTTTCCTTCAAACAAGCTGATCACATCATAAAAACAGACAGATAAACATAACAAATTCATGTAACTAATACATTTTTTTTTTCTGGTTACTTACCAACCTAAGAGGTAAAATTTGATTAATTATTACTGATGGCTTATTCTAATCAGGATCAGAGACAGCAAATTTAAGGACAACTTCAGTCTGAGGAGGTTTTTATGTTGCCTTTCGGTTTATTCCTACTATCCATTATGTTTTGATTTCAAAACCTACTCTGAAGCTGCATCCACTTACGAGATCTTGTGGATGTGTGTCATTATTAGTCTGAATTTCTGTGCAACTCACACTAAGAAATTTTCAACATTTTTACTCTCACTACATAGTTATTTATAAAGAAAACTACTACTTATATTCACCATGGCTAACCGCATACTGAAACTAATGGGGTAGGAGTAGGATCAAACAGAAGAAAGAACCGTCTAATACAACAGAAGAGCTTTGAATGCAGGCATGAAAGATAGAAGGAGAGAACTTGCACAAAAATTAAGAAAACAAACTAGTATTGATGGATAGCTGCTTCATGTTTGGAATATTGCCCAAAAGGCAGCTGGCCAGTCACATGGAATTTTTGAAAGCAGGGCAGGAAAAAGCAATATAAGTTTTTATGCAAAAATCTTGTTCACCAAGAAGAGGCCTACATTTCCAAGCAGTGCTTTTTCTTTTGATCTGTTAGGAATGTAGTTAAGTCTAAGAAATAGAAATTCTTTTAAAGGTGAGAGTTAGCTCCTGCTGTCTGATCATGAAGAGTCTGTGTTTAGGTGAGTATCTAGTAAATGCATGCAAAGGGTGGGTTCTGCCAGTACCTCTTGGTTATTATTATAATTAAATGTAACTCTTAGGAAACAGGATGTGAACTCCCACCATTTTGCCTGTTCTATATGCAAGATATTAGACATATCAGATATTCAAGTCAAACTTTGCCAACTATTTTACCTTCCTCAGCAAGAAAAGCGATTGTTGGTGTTTCATGAAGAACAATGAAAACCATTTTCTTCCCATAAATTTGCAGTTACTAAAATGGTGTCTGTTAAAGCCAAATAAGATTAAGGACTGAATTATATATTGGTGATACACAAGTTGCTAAGAAATAATAGTAGCCACATCAAAAATATGTTATGAAGACTGTTCAAACAGAGGAAGATGCATTTGACCCATTGGAATAATGGAGGCATAACCAGTTGGGGACTGAGCACACTTAAGATTAATAAATCACAGAGGACGTTTTGGAGGAGTCTACCACGTGCAGGAAAGTCTGTTGAAAAGGCAGGAGTACAACACCAACACCAAATGATGCGTCAGAGTCATGCAACAATACTAATCCTACTTCAAAAGCTGTATTGTTGTATCAGGAGCGCCACCGCTCCAGTTAATTAGCTACACATAAGAAACATTTAAATTGACAAATAAGGTATTTTACTGTTAGAATACACTATATTTTAGTTTGCCTATACAACCTTGAATCAGTCTCCTTGTGCATACATAATATGAAAGTCCTTAATTACACTACCTGAGCCTCATTCAGTTCACAAGAACAAACAAGAAAGGTTAAGAAGTACAGTCACTTTTGTATAGGCAGGTTTTTTCTTCATAAACTGATTATGGATGTTTTCAGATCACTCCTCCAGCACATTGCTATGCAGACATAAGAATACATGATCTATTTGTCTGGCTATTCTGAAATTCAAAGGAATTTTGTAGAAAATTCTAAGTGGTCATTCACTTCTTAAATTATGCAATCCAGAAATTATCCTCTTAAAATTGGAAGACCACATGGCTCAGACACATTTCACTTACATTTAGCCACATAAAAATTAGGCTCTTACTCTTAGCCAGGCTTCTAATTTCTTTCTATAAGCAATGGAGAGAGACAATCACTTCCAGATTCATTCAGTCCTAAAATAGATGACTAAGATTAATGAAGGACTGTCTGAACAATCCTGTCTCACTTAACTGACCTCATGACTGGCTTAGACAAGACCCCTAACATTTATGTGGTTAATAAGACTTGATTGATTCTACATCAAAATACACAGATCTCATTTTTCTTCCATGTTCTACCACATGCTCGTAAGGGAGCATTAAGTGTCCTGATGAAAATAAATTGCAGACGTTTTCATAAGGATAGTGCAATAGATGTGCTCATAAAACCATGCAGGAAAAGTGAGGAAGTTCTGGTCTATATGTCAGCAAGGGACATGACTATTCCACTGTAACAGTTATTTGGTGTTAGAATTAAGACTGAATAATCATCTCCAGTGAACAGAATATGTAATTAATACTAATCAGACAGTCAATGATCCTAATGTAAGCCTATTGTAGGCTCTCAGTGCTATAGAAGCACATATAAATAAAACTAAAATGCAAATGTATCAATGCATAACAAGTAAAATGAGGATTTCTGCATATTACATCTAATATACATAAGTAATTGGCAGCCCATTACTAGCTAATTAGGAATAATGATAAACTGTTTGACAAAAACAAACCTCAGATTTCAGACAGGGGAAAAAAGGTGTCTAGCTGTGAATTTTGCTAAAGCCTCAATCAGTTTCCAAAGACAGAAGTCAAATTATCAGATTAAATCAGGCTACTCACATGTAACATCAGTCCCATGACACTAATCTGCTTCACACAGCACTGGTGGTGGGCCACCACTCAAGAACCCTCAGGAGAGGCCAGTATAGCTATAGGGACAGGCTTCCAACATTTTGCCACATCCAAGAAGGTAACATGTACACCTTCAATATGATTGTTTTGACAAAATTGCACTTTACCTGAGTAAAGTAAAAGTTATTTCTTAGATGATTGACATCCATGTGACATCCAGTATGGCTTCACTAAGGGCAATTCATGCCTGACAAATCTAGTGGCCTTCTACAACGGAGTTACAGCTTTGGTGGATAAGGCAATAGCAACTGTTATCATCTACTTGGACTTGTGCAAAGCATTTGATACTGTCCCGCATGACATCCTTATCTCTAAACTGGAGAGACATGGATTTAATGGACTATCACTTGGTTGATAAAGAATTGGCTGTATGGCCTCACGCAAAGAGTTGCGGTCAATGGCTTGATGTCCAAGTGAAGATCAGTGATGAATGGTGTTCCTCAGTGATCAGTACTGAGACATGGGGCCTGGCCCTGTTTAACACCTTTGTCGGTGATAGGTACAGTGGGATAAAGTGCACCCTCAGAAAGTTCATCAATGACACCAATCTATGTGGTGCAGTCAATATGCTGGAAGGGATGGATGCCATCCAGAGGGACCTTGACAGGCTGGAGAGGTGGGCCCATGCAAAGCTTACGAAGTCAACAAGGCCAAGTGCAAGGTCCTGCACACAGGTCAGGGCAATCCCAAGCACAAATACAAGTTGGGACAAGAATGGATTAGAAGGTGCTTTTTGATGAGAAGCTCAACATGAGCTAGCAATGCGTGCTTGCAGCCCAGAAAGCCAACTGCATCCTGGGCTGTGTCAAAAGAAGCACGGCCAGCAGGTTGAGGGAAGTGATTTTTCCTCTTTACTCCACTCTCATGAGACCCCACCTGAAGTACTGTGTCCAGCTCTGGAATCCCCAACATAAGAAGGACATGGACCTGTTGGAAAGAGTCCAGAGGAGGGCTACAAAGATAAGTAGAGAGCTGGAGCATATGTCCTATGAGGACAGGCTGAGAGAGTTAGGGTTGTTCAGTCTGGAGAAGAGAAAACTCCAGGGAGACTATCTAAAAGTGGCCTACAAGAAAGCTGGAGAGGGACTTTTGACAAGGGTGTGTAGTGATAGGAAAATGGTAAGGGCTTTAAACTGAAAGAGGGTAGATTTAGATTACACACAAGGAAGAAATTCTTTACTGTGAGGGTGGTGAAGCGCTGGCACAGGTTGCCCAGAGAAGTCATGCATGCCCCATTCCTGGAAGTGTTCAAGGTGAAGCTGGATGGGGCTTTGAGCAACCAGGTCTAGTGGAAGATATCTCCTGTTTATGGCTGAGAAGTTGGACCTAGATGATTTTTAAGGTTCCTTCCAACCCAAACCATTTTATGATTCTAAGATATTTGCAATGGCCAAAGTGTCATTCGAGAAATGTTTGCATTAAATCTCTGTAAGTGAAAGTTATTTAGTGTGGGAATGCATCTGACCAAACTCAGATATTGCATTGAATGTGTGATGTGGCATGGACAGTGGTTTGTGTTTTTTTTTTTTTTTTTTTTTTAATCTTTTGTAGAATATCACAAGTTTTGATGTGATTCCTTTAATGAACAGCAGGCCTTGTTCTTCAAATCAAAATATTTGCGTAGAACCATCCCGTTCAGAAAGGTGTAAAAGCAGAAAATGTTCAGAAGTATGTTATTTGCATTTACTAATATAAGAGTAACTTATTTAAAATTGAGGAGTCTTGAAGAATACAGCAAGAATGAGGAAATGCAAAATGAAAATCTCCACAGCAGGCATGATAAAATATCTGATTTGAAGCAAGAAATTCTGCTTAGCGCATAAGGAATAGCTTATGTAAAGAATAGAGTGGAGGAAAAAAAGCAAAACAACATGTTGACACCTACTGTTAAGGAACAGCATCTTATCAAGGTGCAGCACAAGAGTTTAAGAACATAGAAATTCAGATTTTCTTAAGTCAACACATCGTATCTGATCAAATCTCACTTATCACTTTGCTTATGAGTTGGTATGCAAATATTTGTAGGCATATATGTCCAAACAGAGATTCCTTTCCCCTTCTCCAGTGAACTGGTGAGTGGGAAAACATTTTTCCCCTGCCAGTGGGGCTGATGATTGAGTGGCAGCAGCCCCGAGCTGACATGGAGCAGATGTGAAAGACACTTCTGCAACGTACTATGATGCATCATGGGATTTCTCTCACTTTGCTTTTGATGTCCTTAGAGAAGACATCTACATTTGGGATAATCACCTGGGCCTCCATCACTGGCACTGGAAATAGGCACTTTCAGAGCTTGATTACCTGATCCTTAATTAGGTGTTTTTCACCTTGGGCTTATACAAATCTGTTTCCACTTTTATGTCTCATCTCTCTACCATATTTCTCAATCTAGAAGAGTAGTTGCATCTCCTGCAAGGCAGCAGACACAAATAGATGTGGACTGTCTCCCCCCCTGCCACCCCCCCCCCAAAAAAAAAAAAAAAAAGGACTTGAATTAGAGCTTCATATTGAATTTTCTTCCTTTTGCTGGTTGTTTCATTAGACCTTTACTTCTTTCATGCACTAAATCTGGTTTTGTGCCTTGAAGCAGCGATGTTATCTTGCCAATGGAAATGTTGCTTACACCTTTTTCCTTCCCCTTTTACAAGCATTCAAGGAAAAGATACAAATAGCTTAAAAAGAAAATGTTTACTCAGCAGTAAGACCTAGTTTGTATAGTGCTTTTTTTTTTTTCTCAGTTACATTAATTCTCTGACCTAGGGATTTCTGGAGGTTGATTGTTATGGCTGTATAAACTTTTAAGCAGATGTGTTTGCTACTTTGATTGCTTCCATTTTTCTTTTAATTATTATTATTGTTGGCTGATGCTTTGGCATACAGGTTTAATTGATATTTGATATTTTTTTTTACACAGATTTGCCAGTGCTGGGTCTGCTATATCCTTATTTCCGGAGGTGAGTAATTCACTGCAGGGCCCCGAGGATCCCAAATTTGCCTTACTCTCTAAGCCCTTATGCACTCTGGAGTCTGCTTATTTTACTGTAAGAAATAGAAAATAATTGGTCCCTTTTGATGCTTTCCCCACACCATGAAATATACACACCCATCTTTTTCCTTCTGTAAGAGGATTATTTGTTGTTATTGGCCTAATCATCCTCCTCTTCATTACCATCATGGTAGCTGGAGGTTTTTGCTGAAATGTCTGTGCATAACCAGTTTACAGCCAGAAGATAAGAGAACAATTCTCACCCTGAATACTTTGCAATCTTTGAAGAAAGAGCAAAGAAGGAACTGGAGAGAACAGGAGGCCTGAGACATGTTTTGACTGCAGATCCCAGCACAGAGCAGGAAGGCCTGAGCTTGCTTTAAACAAGCTGTCTCAGGTACCAGAGCAGTCTGACCACAAGCACCCAGAGAATATCATGGGCTAATTTTTGAGAAGCAAAGCAAATTATCCCCCTTGTTGCTCACTGCTTTCTTGGCTCAGCTGTTTCCGGTACACGAGCTGGGGACAGGTATCGAAGTGTAGCATTGCATTACTGACCAAGCTTACTACCAATAAATAGAAAAGCACATCTATCCCAGCACAGCTAGGAGAAAAATCTGATGCTGCATACCACTTAATGAGAAATGGTTTTAAGAACCATGACCTGAAGAACAAATGAAATTAATGTGTTAAAGAAATACTTTTACCCTTAGGGGTCTCTAAGGCCTGGCCCTGCAGTGAGCTCCACGTGGTTCTCCCCATTACAGGATCCGAGTGAAGGCAGAGAGTCCATTCAGCAGGAAAAACACAAGTGTATCGTGAATTTATACTAAAAGTATCTGTCTGCCAAACATCTGTTTGAAGTTGAAAAACCTGAGAGAAAGGTAGGCTGCTTTTGCCAATACTTAGTGCTGCAGTTTTAGGTCTTTGGGCAGCTCCAAACTCAGCTGTTTTCTCTTCAGCTGCTGTAATTGATAAGCCTCTCCACTCTGGATCTTTAGTTATTACTTCTTGATTAACAAAAAATGAGGCAAAAAAAAAGTATTTTCTATTTCAAGGTTAAAGTCAGTTTTGTATGTTTAAAAAGTAAGCTAGAAATATGTTCAACATTACTGATTAGCTGTCCTCTCTCAGAAAATGGCCCCTACCTTATCAATGCACAGGCATAAAAATGTATCTCTTTCACACTTTGTCTTTCAAGGGAATATTTAAAAGATAAGTTATTGCCCTAAAGGATTCATAAATTTTAAGGCTCGAAGAGTCCATTAAACCATGAGCATCTAAATGCCACAGTTTCACCCAGTAAGCTTGTATAGAGGCTCATTAATTGTGTTTATCTAAATCATTATACCAGAAAGGCACTCATATTTGATTTAAAAACAGTAAGACACAGAGAATTTACCCTCTATCTGAACACTATATTTTAGTGCCCTGTGGCAGTCACTTGTAAATTTGTACAACTGAATTCTGATTTGACCTTGCACAGCATCATCTATTCTCTGTTACCTTTTATACATCTCAAGTACATTGCATTGCCAATCGAGCAAAAGTTTAGTGTGAAGACTGTAAGTAACTTTCCTGTCCCCAATTTTCATAAATGTGGTAAAAATGAGACTATGGAAATGTTGATGATTTTCCTTTTTGATGCTTAAAGTTATTACTGTTGGTTTGGGATTTTTTTCCAAAATTGTTCAAAATTTCTACTTTATAATTCTACTCTTAAGGAAACAAAAGCTGCTGATAGCAGAGGTTGCTACAGAAAATCCACATAGGGGAGAATTCTTCACAGATTCCTGAAGCATAACTAGCAGAACCAGCAGCAAGTCTTTCTTATCCCTCTATACTCTCTACCATGCCCTCCCATTCAGGTTTGGGAAAACTAAAAGATCCCTTTAAAATAATCTCCTTTACTTAATGTAAAGTTAATAGCTTGTATTCTGATAATATTAGCATGTTTACTCATTGGTTATTCACAGTATTAATGAATAGAGCACGAGGTCCGCTCTTGAGGACAGTGAGGCACTATGTTTCGTTTTCTGTCACAGATAGTACAAAGCTTCTTGTGCTAAAGAGCCTTTCTCTAGATACGCAAGACAAAACAGGGAGAGAAATCTATTATCTACATGTTGGAAGAATGGACAATGAGGGAATTAAGCACCTCACCCTCTTCACATTGAAGCAGAGCAAGTAACTTCTTTTTTTTGTATTTTCCTGCTGTAGTATTTGAACACTTTACAATCGTCAGATATGATTATGTATCTACCCCACTCGTGTGCTTGCTGGAGATGTACAATTGTCCTCCTTTTCATAGAGAAAGAAAAGAGGCAGAGAGCAAAAGCAAGTGAGTAAAAGTCAGAACCAGTTGTCTGAACAAGAAGCTACTTTATGAGATGTTAATTTTTGGCAAGTTCCTATAGTGACCTTAAAAAATATATGTTGCTGAGCCGCTCCAGGATATTAGCTATTGCTGTACGTACTATACCTCACAAGACTGGAATAAATATCTTTTTAATTTGCTTTTCATTACATCTGCTGTTAGAAACTGGCAGTTGTATTACAAATATTTTTTAGTTTCTTTATTTGTAGCTAAATTCATAAATCTCAGTAACTATAAATGTGTCTCAAGGTCAGAGTTACTACAATAACCCATTCATTTTGTTTTCCTTTCACTAAATCCATTATCTGAACAAATCATTAGGTGACCTTTTTAGTTGCAGCAATTCAATAAAACTTACATTAGATGGAGTTTCAGGAACATTAGTCTAATGTGCTTTAAAAGATCACCTTCTCTGAGCAATATAATAAGTTTGTGTGAAAAGCATAAAGCATGTAATATGTAATAAAATCTGGCCTTTAATGAACCATCTAGAAAAACTGACTTGTGTTATAATTCAACACAAAGCCTCCCTTAATTAATGGATAAGAAGCCAACACCAGCCGTTGAATATTACTTTTGATTATAGATTCAGTTTGTTTTTTAAATGTATGTTCCTGATTAATACTGCTGAAGAAATTACAGTTTAAATGACCTTGGTTACAGGAGTAATATGCTGTGAAAAGCCATACTTAGAGCTAATTAAAAGGGCTTTCTGATTACCAGTTAGTACCAATTGTACTAAGATACTGCATAATTTTCCAAAATGGTAGTCAGGATTGTAAATTTAATAAACTGGCTTAAATGTTTGGTGGATGTTGATTTTCTTCAACAGACATAAGATTGGAAAGTACCTTGTGGCCAGGCAGATAAACAATAAATAAAACATAGCTCCAGCTATCGGGCAAGAAATTTGTATCAGAGAAGGTTATACAGGCTCACTAAAATCCATTATTTCCATTAAGAATACAAGACATTACCTCTGATTCTCCTTGCATCTAAAACAGGAATAATCACTTAAAAACCAAATGGAATTACCTACGCCTTGTTCTTCTAGACTGCTGTGAAGAAGAAAGCCAGCTTAACTTTTATTTCTGACCAGTCTAGAAAGCTTTTTATGCAGAAAAAGAGGCAATAATAATTTTCCACCAGTCCAGCATCAGCAATCAGTCATTTCTTCCTCAGATGTATGCACAAAAGAACATAAGCCAATTTGAGCAAAGGTCAGGACACATCAAAATATCGAACTGAGTAAGTTGCTACTAGGGTTTATTGAACAGACTTGCACTCATTCAGTCTGTGGGCATTTCTTTTAGCTCCACATTTTTCCAAGTTCTTGTGTGCCTGTCACCCACTGAACCAACCGGGTGCCTGTAAACTTTTCAAGATCATCTCTTGGTTCCTCGTCTGCAGAAGAATGGTAGCAATTATTTCCCTTTCCCAATCACTACCTCTACCACTTATCTGAGATAGATGCTATGAATATATACATTGTTTTATAATTTGTAAATAAAAATAAATTTATATTGCAATTCAGTCAATATTACAATTCAACAATAGATAGATGGTATGTAAAGATATAGTCCAAATATGACAACTAAACACTCAAGTTATTTTTCAAGATGCACTTTTACTTAGTAGATTTGGTAAACCACACTATGAATTTAGGTATAGCATTGGGTTATATTGCTTCCAACAAGACACACATCTTTTTTGGTTCTGTGATGA
Organism: Tetrax tetrax; assembly: GCA_009806455.1. NCBI lineage: Eukaryota > Metazoa > Chordata > Aves > Otidiformes > Otididae > Tetrax > Tetrax tetrax. The sequence goes on along the minus strand of WHYT01017441.1, from coordinate 314,868 downwards.
AGACAATTATGTAATTTATATATCGTTGTCTGACCTCACCCATAGGCCACTTTTAAATTATAAACCAGCTCATTTAGATAGCAGTTTTATATCCCTTTGAATATCTACCATATCCATAACTTCACAGTACTTTTCTGCAGTTTATATCAAATTCAAATACAAGGTAATATGTTTCTCTTATAGGTTTATTTGTCATTATCATGCAAATTATTGAAATGTGTTAAACAATTGGTTAATTTTACCTTGCTGTTCTGTGTAATTTGAGAATTTTAAATAATTGATTATTAAAGAACTGCTTAAATTACACTGCATTACATGACGATAGAGATCAGCCAGTAATGTATAGTTATTTTTCTTGAATAAAGTTACCAATCCACATATGTAATCCAAAAAGCATTTGCTTCGTCAGCTGCTTCCTATATATTTTCCTAGAGCACAGATGACCCAGCATAACATTTACTTACAATTTCTTCTTATCTCAGCTATCTATATTTTCTGTTAATGCCTAAAATGTTAATATAATTTTGTATCTATGTCCTTTAACTTATTAGAGAATTAATACCTTGTAGTCAAAGGTTGTGGAGTGTTTTTCCACCATGTTCCTAATAATAGCAATTTAAATTAGAAAAAATACTGGTCTCTAACTATTTTCTAAGTCAACCATTTTTCCCTTGCTAGATAAATTCTTTAAGATTATTAATTTGTGCACACAACAATAATGAAAAGCTGCACCATTTTAATTATATTTATTCTCCCTAGGCAACTAGGCAGTTAATTGTTTGACTTACTAAGTTAAAAAGAAATGTTAAGTAAGAGGAATGCCAATATTGCCAATGACTTCAGTGGGAGCAGTACTGAGTTCATAATTGTCTCTGTAATTGCAAAATTCACTCACAAGGCCTATGAGCTTTTTAAATTCCACTTAAGTCTTTAAGAGTGTTTAATGGGTTTTATGCATTGTACAGTCTTTGTAGTGGCCTTCCAGATTTCCCCCATATAAAGTGCATTTGACAGGATTCAAAAAATATTTTTTGTGCTGCTTTTGATGGAAGAGACATGCTCCTGCTGCATTTCCGAAAGCTGGGAACTACGCTGAGAATTCGTAAACGCTGAAATGTATTGCAGATTGGTGATGGCAATTAGTTAATAGTACAAACAGCTTTCCAGTCTTCAAGTCTCTGAGACAGACTGCAACATGACATATGCTTTTGTACTCTGATAGCTGGAAATTTTTGAGGTCATTACCACACAGCAATAATTCATTGCTAGTTTTGCAGTTCTTTCTATTAATTCCTAATACTTTTTTTTTTTTTAATTTTAGGATCTTCTC
>WHYT01017441.1:267751-294003 GCA_009806455.1 Tetrax tetrax | reverse complement strand
GACGTTCATGCCTTTTAGGGGATTTGATTTCTCAGTGGCTCCCTGTGCAGTTGATGGTAAACGTTGAAGCACTGCTCGCCCGGGAAGGGCCCCAGTGCAATGTCCGTGGTGCTGTGGAAGCGGTGTGATGGGCCGGAGAGGATCAGCAAGAGCTTTCTGTGCTGGCACTTTTGGTGTGGGAGCTGTAGGGTAACATTAGTAGGGCTGCACGGACACATGAGGGGCGGTCCACGGTGATACACGCGTTAGGCTAGGATAGGTCCATGGGCACCGAGGGCAGATGTGTTTGTGTACGTGGTGGGCACGGATGGGTCCAAGGGTGCAGGGGGCAGGTGCGTTCGCGTGCGTAGCGGGTGTACGGGTATTTAACCCTGTGTTGCGCAGCATTAAATTGAAGGCTTAGCTTGACGGTATCCGTGTGATGCTCTGCGTTCCCCGGAGCGGGGCTCCGGTGCGTGTGGGGTAGGTTAGCTGGCGAAAAGAGCCGGCAACTTCGTATTCCAGAAACAAAAAATAAAGTTTGTAAAACTGCCGTCAGAGTGCACTCACTCTGTTGCGTGATTTATATTATGGTATTTTCAGATGACACACCATGAAAACATACTTCAGTTGGAAAAATTTGCTCAGTTTTTAGCTCAGCTCAAGGCTGGACCTATATTTATGTGCAAATTCATTTACACCTTCAAAGTTGTTCACGTATGCAGCTGGATTCTTCTCCTGCTTTATCAGGAATCCCATATAAACTTCTATGACAAACAAAGGTGAAACCCCCTGCTTGTCAAATTTCAGGCTATGTACTCAATGTTTATCCATCCTTTCTGCTTGCTGCTTTCTTGGTCCTGTGGATTACAATGCATCTCCTGTTATTTGAAACCCATGCCAGAGCTTATATGGTTCTGTAAATCTCCTGACTTTACATTCTTCATCACTAGTTTTTCCTTCAGAGTTCAAGGGCTTTTTCTCATATCTTCTCCTATATTTTGCAATTCTGCTTGCATTTTGTATTTTCACAATATTCATTAGTTATTTTATGCCAAGGTCTCACAAATTTACTTACATATCCCTGACTGGAGGCAGATGTGTGAACTCTATGAGGCAAGTGGCTGTATTTTCTCAGCCTGAAACTTCTGCAAACTGCATGATGCCTCTTTGTGACTCCAGGCACGAGAGAAGGTCAAGATAAACAACGCCAGCTAAGAACCACCATCTAACTCTTTATGTAAGAGTTATTCGACTGGAGAGTGGTAGATAAGTAAAAACTTTTCATAGTGAAAGAATTACTAAAATTGTTATAGTATTGTGTTTATAAATCTCTATCTAAATATTTGTAAATGTCCAGTAAATTATTTGTCTGATAGAAATGAATAAGCAAATAACAGAACTTCTTGGAAATTTTTCATCAGTGAAAAATGCAGCTTGTATAAAATAACCATTTTCTATGGAAAAATGACTTTGAAATTGGCATTTTCCATTAGGAAAGAATCTAAAGTTCTGTTTATTAAACTAACTGACATATTTTTTAATCAGTAAATAAATGGATTAAGTAGATAGATATCTACCAGTATCACGGTCTACTGATTTAAAATTCAAGATGAGGCAATCAGTAGAGTAAAGATAATGCTTTTTTAATTTTTTTTTAATATAATGCCTAAAATAGGTGAAGAGTGGGGAGGGAAGAATATGTAATACCTTTGAATGGATTACTGGGCTGAGCTGTCTGACCAAGGCACAACAACTGGGTCCGTATCTTCCTGTTGCTTCTCTTTACTCTTTCTACTTCGGCTCCAGAAATCCAGAAAAAAAAAAACTTTGTCACCTGCAGAGAACATCACACCTGGAAACCTTTACCTAGGCCTTTACCTACAATCCATAACAACTTTATATTGCCCATAGTTTTTCACAATGTCACACTGAGGCATGAAAAGAAATTAAGAAAAATCTTTATGGAGTATTTAAGTGAGCTTTGAAAATCCGTTTTGGACAGACTCAGGCTCTTTCTGCCATTGTCCCCAGCCAGCTGGGTTGCAGCCAGCTCTAGAAACTACACCTGCAGCAGTGTGATGCTGTGCTTGAGCTAATAAACTTTCTCAGTAAGATAAATTAGCTCAAACACAGTTTTCCACTAAGATATCCGTACAATATCTATGTAGCTGAACCACATCTATCTACAGGGAAAAACTGACCCTTGGGTAAGCATGGGTTAAACATAGCTAATTATGGATTCTCTTCTCTTAAACCACCAGTCCCTGGTGAGAGAAGCCTGAAAACAAAGACAGTTTTTACCATGGAGACAGTAGTGTCCATACCCGCCAGAAATTTAACATGTACACCCCAGGGAAAAGCTTTCTGAATGTTATTTCCCTCTGGCATAAAGCATCGACAGTGCTCATACCATCACCAAGCCTGGCTACACAGCACACTGGATTAGGAAGCACACACAGGATCATGATATCTACTGTGCCTGTCCTTGGAGACCCCACTGGGTAAAAAGTATTACAGCTGTCAGCGCCTGGCAGATATGCAAAGCCTTCTTCGTCCCTGCTCTAATGTTTCTTAAAGATTCTTTATATTTATAAGCTCCTGGTTCAAGGTTATTTTTAAATGCCATGCAATTAGCACAATAACTTCTGGTTATCTTGAAACACAGGCAGAAAGAGACCACATCTGCCTTCAGTTAACTCCGCAGGAGAACCTCAAAGTTGCTGTGCACAAGCATACCTAAGAAGCCCGAAAGAGTAAGGAAAGGAAGCTGTCCTAGCTGTCCTCAGCCAATGACATCCATGTTTCCTCCCATTGTCATATTGCTTCACCACTCCATGGAGCATCCATAATTGCTTTCACTCTTTCCTGGTCAGCCCGCTCCTGTTCCTGCACTTATTTACCAAATAGACTTCCCCATGCAGTAGGCAGTAATGAGCAGTGTTTAATAAGTTGCATGGGAAACACCAGGAGAGGAGGTGATAGAGACCTATTATGTCCAGAGGCCACAGCCACAAAATATTATTCTATCAAGAAAACATAGAGATGTAGGAGGGGAAAACATCTTCTTTCACCCCATAATACATTTGCTAATCTTTGAACAGCAGAAAGCTAAAGCATCGTTGACAGCTCAACAACCTGCTCTTTTCTTAGCATTTTGTTTCGGTAAACCATTTACAGTGTTCGTACAGACAGAATAGTATTTTTTTTACCCTGATAATAAATACACAAAATAACACTCTCTCATCAATCTGGCTATGTCTGCTCATCCTACTTTCAGCTGCACAATGACCTTTTTCATGCTGACTGAGTAATGTGTCCCTTACATGGTTTGTAACAGATATAGATTGCTTACCTTCTCTTTCTGCTTGATGACATACTGATTAATAGCACCAGGAGAACAAGCTCCTTGTGATCAATTAATCATCTGTCATAATTGTTCAGTAGCTAAATAATTATTAATTTTGGGTGCTTGTGATAGTGAAGGTTGACAGTGTTAGAAAGGAGAACGTTCTTTTTGCTTCACTGGGGACTTGGGTCTAAAAACCTCGTAGAAATAGATACGTGTCGAGGCATTTTATCCTTCAGTAATTTGGATTCTAATAACTCCTTTCAGGGAATATATCAAAGTATTCATTACATGTCAGTTGCCGAGGGCAACTGATAATGGGAAAGCAATACCTTTCTTGGGAACACTGATGGTTTGAAGGCTGTCCCAGCCAACCCTAGCTCGGCTGCCCCTCTTCAATAGTAGGATTCACAAGTAAAATTATTTGTCTTCACTGGGTATTCAATAACCGATGTGCAAAGAATTAATCAGATTTATTATCTCCTGATAGTTATCAGTGAACACAGATCAGTATTTGAAAACATCAAACTCATAAGAGGTAACAAATGTGAATTAGATCTTGACATAGCCCTCCACTCTAACACTAAGCTCTTCTTGGCCTATAGGAAGTCTCACCTGAGGGAGGGCTCAATGACTGTCTTTTTCCCTCTAGATCTATAATTTGACCTGTCAGTGGATAGCATATTGTGGAGTTCATAAAAAAGAAGAATATTGGTTCAACATGATTGTATACCTAAGTGCTCAGAAGATAACAGCCAAACACCATATGAATTAATTAAGAAGTATGCCGTATTACCACATTTTGCTGACTCTTAGAATCCAGACTAAAAATGTTCTAGTACTATGTAAATATAATATCTGAAACAATGATACTACACCTTAAAGTTTAAAACCACCCAAAATTATTTCCTTACAGAGAGGTTTTATATTTAAAACTTTCCTTTAGAGCTTGCAAAAACCAAAACTACTTCTGAAGGAACTAGCAGATGTTATAGTAGGACCCCTCTCGATCATCTACCAAAAATCTTGGGAGTCTAGGGAGGTCCCTGCTGACTGGAAGCTAGCCAATGTTATTCCAATCTACAAAAAAGGCATGAAGGAAGACCCAGGGAACTACAGACCTGTTAGTCTCTGGAAAAATTATGGAAAAGATCATACTGGGCACTATTGAAAGGCATTTAAAGAATAATGTAATCATCAGACAGTAAACAGGGGTTCCTGAATGGATAGTCCTGTTTAACTAATTTGATATCATATGATAGGCTCAGCTGCCTCGTGGATGAAGGGAAGGCAGTGGATGTAGTTTTTCTGGATTTTAGAAAGGCTTTAGATACTGTCCCTCACAGTATCCTTCTGGACGAGTTGTCCAGCTGTGGGATGAGTGGGTTTATGGTGCACTGAGTGAAGAACTGGCTGAAGGGATGATCTGAACGCCGGAGTGGTTTCCATTCTTTTGAGTGAGAACTCTTGGCTCTCAAGACCTTGGAAAATGCAGCATTAGTGAATGCTGCTAGAGAGCAGCATTTTCTGAAAACCTAACAGATTATTATTGTTTCAGTACAAACATATAGCATGACTTCTATATTATTTACATAGTAGATGATGTGAGTTGGAAAATAGTTGCTTTATGGGAAATGAATAACACTCCTGTTAAACTATGCTCTGAAAGGATAGTAGTTAATTTTGTATTTAATGATAACACTTGAATGTAAAAGCAATGTGGAAGCCAAATATTTATGTTATGATGTTTTGACTCTTGAATAAATTACAGTTCTCAAAGACCAGCATGAGGATTACATATAAGCAGATGCCAAGCTTTACCAAAAATAATTCAATATGATTAATGGTCTTTGCCCAAAGAAGTTAATAATATGCTTGCATAAAAGACTAACTCTTAGGAATTGTGGGTGTAGCTATCTGAGATTCTTTCTTTATATCTGTCTCTGATAGATGACATTTCTGTTACCACGTATTACTATAAATTGGATTCTCCTGCAAAATATGGAACAGGAATCAAAATCATATCCTAAATTCCTCTGTGTTTTCAGTAGTCTCCAGATTCAATCATGTTTAGACCGATTTCTGGATTTTATTACATCAGCTTCCTCGTTTTCCCTCTGAATTTCTTTCTTCCTTTTCTCTCAATTGTTTTCACCTGTAAATTTATAGGGAGATATTGATATGTTGCGCTGAAACTATGTAAATTAATTAGTAAATTAGGCTGCATTTTCTGAGACTAGATAAGCTGTCACAACAAAATTCTCCTACTAGTCTGCAGAATTTACAGAAGGAAGAAGAAAAATTTAAAAAGAAAGGAAAACTTTCTGCAAAGAGTTTCTACAAAGCCTTAAAATAAATGGATTGTAAGTTATTCTGCCCCTCTTAATCTTCAGAATTTGCTTCATCTTTATTAAAAGGTAAACCAAAGCCAGCCTCAAATCCTGAGGATTTTAACCTTTCGGGATCTTGCAGAACATTCTATCTCTTAGACTAGTAATGGTCTTATAAACAAGGTTTTAAGTTTTCCATTTCTGATCTTACCTTTACCTGTGTAACTCAGATCAAATACTGGGAAGTGAGAGAAGATACTTAGAACATTTAAAAGATTCACCTCATTTACTCTTATAGGTGCAGAGGCATTTTAAATACCACTTACTAGGAAAGAGTGAAAAGTTTAATTGAGCCCCAGAAATGGTCCTTTTTGGTCACTTTATTTCAGACTTAAATATACATAGTGGGTGATTTACTCCCCTTCATTATGTCATTCTGCCCCAACATTTTGGATAATAGTTAACTGCTCAGAACCACGCAGAAGTGTGCCTCAATACATGGAGCATCTTTACATGTTTCACCCAAACAGCTCCAGTGCATGTCCTTTTTTTCTCTGTTAAATATGATTTAATGGATAAGGTCATAATGTCAGACAAATTTCACCTCTTTAAACTGCTTTCCAATATATATTAATAACTCATTATTATAGTTGATGCTGACTGTAGATTACATTGATTTTTTTCAAGGGAAAATTTTCTTGGGAAAAGTTTCAAGTCACTCTTTCTTACCAAACTGGTGTTCAGTGACATGGTGCTCTGTGGCATTCTCAGGTGATGAAGCATGGTAATAACAAGGGCCACCTAATCTAAAACTCAGTTGTTTGATAAGGAATTATTTTATTGTATTTGCCATAATGGAGCATTAAATCACATGGAAGTGATTTTGTAACTCCTGCATTGCTGCTGGCAACTATTTTTTTATGAATAAGTTTATGGGTAACTTAATCATTCCCATAGCCTTGTATTCATAGACAGCTGGAATTCCATTTCAAGGTAGAATTATGCTATATTACTTGCCCCATAGAGATAAAATCCTTTTAAACTTTTGGATACTTGATACTGTGGGTTATTTATTTATTTATTTGTTTGTTTGTTTGTTTGTTTATTTATTATAATTTAGAGTCTTTTCAGGTTTCCTTGTTCTGGACAATTTACCCATCTGTACGAATGATGATACTTCAACATTACCTTAGTATCCGATGGTTGCAATTATTTTTCTTACTATATGTTTTGATAGCTAATCTCAAGACTTTATTTATGTGAATTGTGTCAACAGAGAAAAATCAAATATTTCTCATTTATCAAGGTCAAAACTTAAATCAGGGTAAGATTTCCAGAGAGAGGTAATATCTTTTAGTAGGCTAATAGATATATAGGGAAGAACCAGACTAGATCTCGGACACACAAATCATTCTTCTGAGAACTGTGACTGTCACAACACCGTGTTCTACTTGCAAAAATTCATAACTATTCAGCAAAATATATTAGGCAGATATGTATATTAAGTTTTCAGTATGGTCAGGGCAGAATTCCCAGAGCTAATTCTCCCAGGAAAACTTGTTCTCATCATTATTTACAGAGCTTGAGCTTTCTGCAGATCTTGCCAATAAAAACATTTTTGCCAGAAAGCTAGCGTAATGACAATAAACAAGGTTGGAAAGTACATTACAAAAAAGAGCTCAAGCTTCTGTTTACCCAGCATTAATAAATGCCCAGGTGGTTTGAATCCCCTTTGCATCACTAAATCACTGCAGCAAATGACAGAGGACAAGAGGGAAAAATGAAAGACATTTCTACAAGAGTAAAAGAATACACAAGACTTAATTATCTCCCAACATGAATAAGTGGACATGACTAGATAGCTATATTCTGTATTGTCATTGCTTTACAGCACTGTCAGGACTAATTCCACATTTTACTCTTTCTTGAGTCATATTTTAAGCCTTTGTGGAAGTGGGTTGTAGCAAGTCAATAATCCTACTTAAGATCTTCAATAATAAAGAGAGAACTTCAGACACAAAAACAGTTTTGGCATCTCTTTGGAACTTAGATGGTTTTTAGCCACTTATGTTTAAATCTACAATCCCAAGCACTTTTAATAGGTGGTGCCCAACCATGGAGATCCCCATGTTTCACAGACCTATAGTCACCTGCTCTTTAAGCATATGCAAAAATATCATGCGTTTTATAGGACTGATTTTGTCACTCCTTTTGCATAAGTTTTGTGATTGATTATAAGCACTGGATTATTAAAAAAAAAAAAAAGGAGCACAAAATTATTTTTGTGTTATCAAAGCTGATAGACAGCACACAAGTGTGAAATAGTATTTTGTAGCTTCAACTAACAGGCTTTTTTTTGTTTGGTAATTTGTTTTGTAAACCTTACATTCATATATCTTCATTCATCAAGAATACAAATGTTCTGGTTTTACTCAATTTAAAAGTAAAACGGGTCTTCTTGGATGGTAACATAATGACTATGTGTTAAAACCTCCTTTCTAATGATCTTATTTGTGCTAGTCTAATTGTCTAACAAAAATATTCAATATTTTGTACTACTAATATAATGAGATACTTCTGACAATCTGGACTATCTTAGCCCCCCCCTCACTAAACAAAACCACAACATTAGGAAAAAAAATTACTATAAAAAATGAAGTGCAATAACAGGGGGGCTATACTATCTCCTTTAATTAGTTTAGCTTATTGCCTTCTCAAGTCAGTCAGCTAGAAGTTGATGTTAACATTTCAGAACTAATGAATGAACTGATGACAAAATAAGGAAGTAAAGCAGACCCCAGCTGAGTTGTACACAAGAGTCTGACAGCCTGTCAGAACCTGTTAGACTTCAAACAAATAAAGAGTGTTTCTAAAAGACTTTATAAGGGGTTAGTTCATCTCAAAAGGGATGGATGCTATCACAACTTCTCTGAGAATTCACCATGAATCCATTCATCAAATATGTGCCTATGAAGCTTTATTATATCTGACCTTGCTGGTGCAGTTGATAGAGTAACTCGGTCTAGATAGGCTTGGAGTTTGGATGAGGGCTAGTTGGCTGCAAATCAATCTAGATAAGTATAGATATAGATGTAGGATGTATTGGTGGCTCGGGAGGACATGATAGGAGAGCAGCTGAAGGTCATCCATGTTCTCACTCTTAACTGAAAGCTTGCTAATATCACCTGGAAAACAAAAGGCTAACCTCAAGGTCATGGATATCAATGAGAGTTTTTAAATTGTCTTTTTTTTATGGATTTAAGCAGACTCCAAACTTGCAGTCTTATCTACTATTATTTTATTTTATCTAAAAATATTTTTGACCAGAGTAAAAAAAGTTCTAAAAAACTTATTTATTTCTTAATGAAATTTTATGTGATATCACAAGTCCAAGGAAGATGTAACCTTACAAATAAGGTGATCACTCTTGGATTAGAGTGCTATTGACTGTGTTTATTGTAAGATTTCTAGGGCACCAAAGGTAACATGTTTTCCATTGCCCTTATTAATTCTGTATTTATTGGGATGGCTCTTAGTTAAGTTAAAGATGATCATCTTGAAACTGTCAATTCATCAGAATATGTCAGCTGGGAGGAACTGAGTGATCACAGAGTCACAATGTGGTTGAGGTTGAAGTAACCTCTGGAGATCTAGTCCAATCCCCATGCTCATGCAAGGGTGAACTACAGCATGTTGCTCAGGGCTGTGTCCAGTTGGGTTTTGAATATCTCCAGGGACAGAGACTTCAAAACCTCTCTGGTCAGTCCTGACAGAAAAGAATTTTTATGTTATCCTTAAATTGATTTTCATGTAGTTTATGCCTATTGCTTCCAGTCCTGTCACTGGACACCATTGACAGGCGACTGGTGCCATTTATTTATTCCTTCCCATCAGGCATTTATACACATTCATAAGATCCTCCTTGAGACTTCTCTTCTCTGGACTGAACAATCTCAGCGTCTCAGCCTGACTTTGTATGGAAGATGGTCTGATCCTTGAATTATCTCTCCTCCCTTTGACGGACTCATCCATGTCTTGTACAAGGGAGCCCCAAAAGGGACACGGCATTCCAGATCTATCTAACCAGACCTGAGCAGAGGGGAAGGATTGTCTCCCTTGACCTGCTGGCAATGTTATTCCCAATGCAGCCCAAGAAGCTGATGACCCTTTTTGCAGCAAAGGCACATTGCTGGCTAATCATCAACTTGGTGTTCACCAGGATCCCCAAAGTCCTTTTCTGCTGAACTCCTTTCCAGATAGTCAACATCCAGCCTGTGGATATGGTTAGGATTATTCCTCCACAGGGTTAGAACTTGGCATTTCTCTTTGTTGAACTTCCAAGTTTCCTGTCAGCCCATTTTTCCAGCCTGCGCTAGCTTGTGCTTCTGCCACTCCTATCAGTTTTGTCATCTGCAAAGTTGCAGAGGATGCAGTCTGTCCCTTTGTCTACAGCACAATTTCAGGATTAGATTGATAAACATGGCAAAACTTGGCAGTGCAGTTTCAAGGATGGCAAATAATGGGGTTTTTTGTTTGTTTCTTTTTCTATCTGTTCGCCAGTTCAGCTGTGGAGGAGGAAAAAAAGATCATACTGACTAGTAAGGGAAAGTTTACATATTGCCAGTCAAACAAAGTTGGGAAAAGGTAGATGTAACTGAAGACAAACCAAACAAGGTGTTTGTCATAGATATTGTCCTCATAGGTAAGATCCATTTCATTTAGAACAGGAGGTACTAAGACTCCAAAGTCCTTTTTTTTCATAACATTCTGCAGCAAAATCTTAGTCCAAGACCCCGACATGACCCATGATGAACAATGAAGTGTGTGTGATTTTTTTTGGACTGCCCCCAAGGCTGCATGGGTTTTAATCGGGTCAAGGCAGACTCATAATAGACTTTAATGTTTTTTTCTATTTTGTTCTTATTGCCATGATAGTAGCTGAGTTTGATAACACAATTTCAGAGCATTATCATGTAAGCAGCTTTCATATTGAATTAGCAAATTATATACCAACAGGATAAGAAAACTAATGCATGCTAGACATCTCTTACAATAAGCTTCTGCATCTTTTCACCACAAAATGACATCTGTGACCTTTCTCTTCCATTTTCAGTACAATCAGTCAGTATGAAAAGCTCTGCTCTACTGTTAAAAATAGATCACCCCGTGTATTAAATTTTGGTCAGGAGAACATTCATGTTGGCCTTGCAGCAAAAAGAGAAAGTAACACTAGCGACTTATCTTGCGTTCCTGTTTTCTTTGAAATTCTTATGGAATTATTTAAGCAAATATGTTTCTGTCTTTGTATTGTTTGCTTTAGCTTGACACTGTGGATCCATGATGATTAATACTGGGTCTGTACATTGCCATAGAACACACAGTAGCACTGCTTGCTCCGGCTCTGAACCACGCACTTGACTGCCTTTGTCAAATTAGCACCTGATACAGGATTTATGTCACCTTTATGTTGGCTGAAAGACAACAGAGAATATCTGATCCCCTAAGAAGCCGCATGGTAGAAGTTATCTTGCAGGTATTTTTTTAAGGACTGACTGAGTTTAATCCAGAGCCGCACTGGATGCTCCATGCAGGGTTGCTTTTAAATCTACACTAATGCCTCCTTTCCTGTATTGGTCAGTGAGCAACTGAACCACTTGCCTATCCTGAACTGACCTTTAAAGATGTTTTTGACAACTTGACCTACGGGTTAGGTCATCTGCAATCCCTTGAAGCTCTTCCTCAAAATTCTTCTATGGTAAGGACAGCAAAATAGCTAGCAATGGTACTCAGGTGCCCGAAGTACTTTCTCTGTCTAGAGGAACAAAATCCAATGTACCCTGAACATGCAGGTATTGAGGCCTAGAGATAGAGCCAGGCTGACTTGAAAATTAACCTGTTCAGGGAAGAGTCAAATCTCCTTCCTTCGCATGATAACTGAGCTATCACAAAAGATATTCGGCTTTCTCACTTGCCTCTGAGTACATACACACTTATTTTAAGAATGTAATGCTATTTCATCAATTAATAAGCCATTTCATAACTGTATCTGCACATTTCTTCATCCTTCATATTTCTCAGCCAAACGCTTGGTAGCTATGAAATTTTTTCACCTACAAGTGAAATTTCTCAAGGAACATTTAAGACAATATTATTTCATTAGTCATGTTATTAGATTAATTACTAAATTAATAATCTATTACAGTATTCACTAATTACTTTTGACCACTAGACATTTTTCAAAGATTTGTGTATATGTTTAATTTCTGATTCAGTGTGATCCCTGTCATGTATCGCATATAGTTTGGCTAAAGATTATTGACAGACTGTTGGCTACCATGATTTGTCACAGCTCCAGTAATTTGCACAGATTTGTTTGCACAGAATATAAATGACATTAATGGAGCTTGTGTGTTATGCTCACAAGTGTCAAAGTCACAGCATTTTATAAAGAAAAATATGATTTATTGGTATTGATGACAAAATGTAGAGTAATGTCTTGGCTTATCTAAAGTTTGTGGCAAAAATACCACTTTCTTTCCCAAGTCAGGACTTTTGTCAAGCTATTTTTCTGTGTGTTGAATCTGGTAAGTAGTAAATGATCTTATTCTAGTGTTGCTTACTGAGATATGGGTCACATTGTACATAAAACAGAAAAGGAATCATAACTGTGAAGTATAGATGTAAGCCATATCACAAGTACAGCAAGGGAAAAAAAAAAAAAAGCTAGCTATCTGTTATGCACTAGAATGAGGAAAACGAAGGAACCTGATACTTTCATAAGTGGATGTTCATTCATAAAGAACATAACTTTTTTATAGTTCACCCACCAGCACCTGTTTTTCTGTTCCTTTACCTTTGAAGGCTTGTGCCCACTGTACAGTGTGGATGCTGATAGCATAATCACAACATATGGTGCTTCAGGTTCATTTTCCAAACAAATCGAGCAAGGGGAGTAACACTGCATTGGCTTGATGTGGCTGAACAAGTCTAGAAAATATTAACCTCAGATCAAGAAACCTGGAAGTAGATGCTTTCTGCAGGATCTGATCCTATCCTGACTCTGTTCAAAGGTGCAGATATACTACAGTCCCTTTTTACAGACAAAAAAAAAACATCAGGAAAAAGATTTCAAAGCTTTTCTACTGCCAATATATCACTGGATGGGAATTTGCATATAGATAACCATAAAAAAAAGGATTGTACATAGCCCACTGAAATATGAGAAATCTGTGACAAAGGCACACTAAAATTCAGTGCCTTAGCCACAGACATGGTCATGTTTTCTCTCTGTGAAGTGTCTGACTCATTGTAAAACCATCGGCACAACGACCAAACCACTGGCATCAATTTCTACAGTGGGCAGTTGCACATCTTAAATTGCCTGAATGCTACAGAAAGCATATCTTTAAATCTTGGGGTGCAGTGTTTCTCCACACAGATATTATGTAAGTTCAACTTTCAAAGATGAGGGATGAAGGAATTAACTTGGGGAGTGAAAGTGAAAAGAATTGAATGCTCAAGATGCTCATTATTTGATGCCTTGATTCCCAGATCCCTAGCTATATCCAGAAGGAAATGAACTATAATGAGTGTCTGCTTGGGATGCTGTTAAGAGAAGACATAACTTGACTTTTACTTATTTGCCTTGCTCTGTTTTTGCTGAACCAAAAGCAGGCAAAATACAGATTAGGAATGGATTTTGCAATAGGCTTTTAACAATGGAGACATGTCTTTGCATTTCATCCTTGCAGAATCTGACAAAAAATGGTATTATGAAATAGCAAACTGGTTTAAGCAGCTAAGTAATAGAGTTTTAATTTGTGAACCTGTTGTACAGGGAGAGTACCTGTAATTTGATGGATTATACTTGAACCTAGGAGATTTCAAGCTCCAGTTTACTGAGTGAATCTGCCTGTTCACAGTGATGTGAGTTTACACTGGAGAATGAAGCGCCTTTAAAACCTCAGTGACCTGGCTTATCTGTACAACATGGAAAACAAAGATGTTATCTAAAAGCACAACAGGTGTATGAGGCAATTAGAAATCTAAATTATTAACAAAACAGTTTGGTCACAGATTTTTCTTATCACGTCTTTCTTTCCTGTATTTGAATATATGATAGATGCATTTAATGAGGGGGAAAAAAAAAAAGGAAAAAAAGAAAAAGAGTACTAGAACACAGATTTTTATTTTAAAGATTCTTGTATTTTTAAACCTTTTTTTTTTTTTTGACCTGAAAGAGAAATACAAATTCAGGTCTTCTCTAGGGATCTGCTACTTCTTTGGTTTGTTTGAATTTTGTTTTCATAGTAGTCAACTTTTCACTTAGAATTCCTACTTTCCCACTCAAGTTTTAACCTGCTCTGTTAGTGTTCCAGGTTTTCTAAGGAGCTTCTGCCTCCCAAAATTCTCTCTTGGTTTTTACATTCACACGTAACAACAAAGGAGAGACTTTGTTTGTAGCCCACTTCAGCAGTTATAATTAAGAACAATTACACAACATCAGCAATATGAGAGATTCTCATTTACACTACAATACTAAGCCTCAGAGAAGTTTATGTATCCTAGTATAGTGCTTTAGTACAGCAAGGCTGTACTACACTCCCATTTCTCTACAGGCTTACGGAAAACTTTGCTCTGTCTTAGCTGACATAAACTCTACAGTTTCTTTACTTCTCTATCAAAAATAATAAAAAATAACTTTGTGGATTAACTGGAAATATAATCCAATTGTTTTTTTCAGAGTTACTAGAGAGAATTGGACTCCAAAACAATAAAAAAGCTATTCATATGGAAAGAAAGAACATTGCCGTGTCCTTTTATCTCTAGTCTCCCACAAATCCATTTCTATCACAGTCACTTTCTCATCCTATGTAACCAATTTCTTGCAAAATTACCCATAACTCCACTGACTAAAAAAAAGCTAAAAAAGCTGTACCAGACTACAGAAAGAATTGATGTTACTCACCAGAAAAGAATTACCCATGTTCATGACTAATCTTATGACCATGCAGGATCCTACTATGCATGTTGAGTTTGACTCTAGGGAACAAGAACTTATTTCTCAGAGACTGAGAGCTGGAATGGCAAGTGGAGTTTCCATCAGTGTATGTCGCCATAATGACATTGTAAGGAAAATTTTCCTTATGTCCAGTCTGAATCTACCTCCTTCGATCACCCCTCATCCTATCACAACAGGCCCTACTGAACAATCTCTCCCCATCTTTCTTGTAGGTCCCCTTGAGGTATTGGAAAGCCACTATAAGGTCTCCCCGGAGACTTCTCTTCTCCAGGCTAAACAGCCCCAACTCTCTCAGCCTGTCCTCATGGGAGAGGTGCTCCAGCCCTCTTATCGTCTTCATGGCCCTCCTCTGGACTTGCTCCAACAGGTCCACACCCTTCTGATGTTGGAGGCTCCAGAGCTGGATGCAGTACTCCAAGTGGGGTTTTTCAGTCTTCTGCAGAAATGTTCTAGTGAGATGTTCCTGATGCTTAGTCAGTCAGACTCCTTTTTGAACCTATCCTATCCCTGGTCTATTCACCCCCAAAATAATTTCATATAAAGTAGGACATCTTCAGAGCACAACTCAAGTCATCAGAGAACCATGGAGAACAATAATTTACCACCACCACTCTTAGGTACCATCAATCCATCTGTTTATTATGTTCTCATCTCAGTCTTCCTGGCTTTGGACATCTGAAACTTGAAAGATGGAAAATAACTGGTTGAAGGGAAATATCACAAGCTTTTTAGATTTTTACTTTAAAATTTGATTTTTCCTGTGCATGTTTTCATCAAAAAATTGACATATGAAAATATACAGCACATCCAGACTGAGATATATAGTTGAAGCATATAGGTTTTATTTATTTGTGGGTTGGTTTTGTTTTTGTTTTGTTTTGTTTTTCGTGTTGCCTGATGTATGTAGAAAACACTCAAAAGAAGTTTATCTTTCAAGGCTCTCTGGAGACTTTTTTGGAAGGCAAGAAAATCAATTGTTTGTATAGTAACATCAGTTCATTCCAGGCGTGAGCTGAAGCACACTTATTTAACAATAAATCTGCCGCTATGAAATGCAGGTGAACAAAATAAAAGTAAGAAATAAAATATTCTGTATCTATAAAGCAAATTCTATACAATGTTTTCAAATAGCTTTAGAGTGGTGAATAAAAAGCTTTTTATTACTTCGGGACAATGAAGAACAAAGATAGTTAACGAATTATCAGAAATCCCACAGATAAAAAAATCTGCACTGAGATGAACCTAAGGTATGAGTCCCTCTTACCCTATTTACACTGCTTTTTCACAGAACCTACTAAACCTTGTGAGAATCAACTAGTTTAATTTCTTCTAAATTCAGTCTGGAAATAAGCTATTCCATAGCAATATTTGTTGAATAATGTATTTGGATGAAGACTGATCAACCAGCTCTATGAATGTACGTTTGAAATTGTATGTGAATATGCATTGTAAAAAGCTCAGGTACTAGATGTAGTTCATAGGCTGTTCACAGCAAGCCATCAGTTATCAAGCCACATGACAGCAAGATATGTGATCACTGCAACATCCATTCAATGCAAAAAGTTATTTTCTCAAGAAGAGATGAAAGTTGGTTTATAGATAACTATACTGCTTTGGCTGTCAACTTTAAAATAATGAGCTATAATAAAAATAAATAAAAAAAAACCAAAACCCACAATACTCTGGGTGGAAAAAGTGCTTTGTGTGAGCTATTTGACTCCATACTTTAATGTAAGATTTAGCAATTTAACTCTTGAAAGCTCAAGAGCTTTCAGTCTGTTCAGCTGAAAGCTTAAAGGATATAGAGGACTTCTTCATCATTATGTTTAGTTAATGCTTCAGAAATAAATGAAGAAAATAAGTAATGTATTAACTGATTTAAAATTATTCATACTTTGTATCACTGAATTTTTCTTCAAAGTATGAGTGTATAAGGACAAGGTCAGCACCAGCGGCTTTCCTAACTGTTTGTGTTTGCCCTAATTTGTGTCACATTCTTCTCAGAATTTGCCCCTTAAAATGAGGAAAGCACTGGACAAGAATTTCCTGCACTAGACTGACTGAAAGGAAGATATGCAATGTTCTGAATCAATTGTTTTAGATTTGCCACAAGTGGAGTACAGAGTATTCAAACAAGAAGCAGTAATCCCTAAAGACAATACAGGTGATCTCAGAGATTTAGCTGCTGCAGTTGAGTAACAGCAGTGTGATTTTAAACAGAAAACTAGCAACATACAGGGACACAGAAAAAGCCAAAAATTGGATGATGTTTACAAGCATAGGTGTCCTGGAATTGCTGGAGTTGAAGGCTTTCACTCTCCTCCTTCTGATAAATCTGAAGACAAAGATAATTAACTGAGTAGAGGACATCAAAATGGAATTATGAAAGGGAAGAACATCCCAATGGTGTTTAGCAGAATCATATGGAGAGCTGAGAAACCTCAGTGTCTACCACCCTGAAGTCTGTGAGATGATTCATTACTGAAGTAAAAAAGTAAAAGTTAAAATAAGCCAAAGTACAATGAGAAGAAATGACAGAAGACACCAGCACTGTTCCCATGTGTAATCTGGGAATCATCCAAGGGTTATCATTTTTGCTCAGAAGAGCAGTTTGGAGCTAGAGATGTTCACGCAGGTGAAGATATTCAAACAGAAGGTGAACCAAAGACTGTTAAGCATCTTGTCCCCTAACATGATAGTGCATGCAGGCTTTCTTCTACATTCAGCAAGAAAAACAAGGTATTTCTGAAAGCTTCCACAGGACCAACCTGCAACTTTAACCATTTGCCACTGACTCTGGAAAGCAAATTAAGTCACCTCCGTGCCAATGAGGTGCAGTAGGGCAAGGGACTGGAAATAAGTAGATGTTTTAATAGATTTCTGAGTTTTCATTCACTTTCCAAAAGCTGAACTTTATTTTAAGAGAATGTGCTTCAGAGCTGATTTTTTGAATAATTGCAGACTGGCTGTAGTAAGTGCCAGGAGGCAGGGGACCTAAGATCACAGCTCTTCACAACTATAGGGAATTTAGGCCAAGAGATATTATATCTTAGTATAATCTCTTGCAAGGGATACATTTGGGAAAATTTCTCTCTATTCTTTCTTGAGGAGCGCCACGGAACATGAAAAATGCACAAGCTTGTGCAGTTGTAAAAAAAGAATGAGAATGGAGACTGGCTGAAGCTGTGGTCCAAACGTGACTTAAGAATGACAAAGAAACTTTTTAGATTATGTCTTTTCTCCATTCTTACTGAATTTAGCTGAGAGATAAGTATCTAATTACTCGGCAGGGATAGGTATGTTGCTGTACAGGTCCAACAGCACTACTTCAGATTGCTAGAGCAAGCCCTAGGTATCTCAAGCAAGATAAACATGATTTCTTTGTCCTTTGTCACTCAAATGATAGCTATGTGGCATGTTAGGGGACTGAATCTCTGGCAGTTAAACACATATCCAAAAGCTTATAATATGTTTCTTGTGATTTACCAACAGATGCCTATTCACAGTTCCTGATATATATTTTTCTTGAGGGGATTCAGAAGTTCCTCAGGAAAAAAAAAAAAAAAAAAAGTTGATTTCTTTCTGTTCTGATGGTGAGAGTTAATTTATAATAGATTGTTATTATTTACTGTTATCTTTAAGAGAGTGAGCAAGTCTACAAACACCCACTTGCTTTCTGATGTTTCTCAGGATGAGAATATTTAAAATAATTTTAGTCTTAAACATGCATCTTATACACTTAGTGTTTGAATAACCTTCCACATTGTTGTTTACATGCATGCAGCTACATTTTATTTTCTCTCTTAATTTCTTATCTTAATCCTAGGTAATGAAAATATTTGGATGGTCATCTCTTCTCTGGAAGAGAAACAAACAGTGTAAACATAAAAACAAACAATAATGTTTGAGGGACTAACAGGTGAGCATTAAAACCAAAGATAGGAAGGAGAAAGAAAAAAGAATTTAAGAACAATCTTAAAAGAGACAGGGAGAAGTAAGAGAGAAAATAAAACACGGCAGTCTATAAAAGAAAAATGGATCAGCATGTGAGGTAAGAGAAAGCAACTGACAGTGAAAGGACAGCAAAGTAGAACTGACTGAAGTGGTGTTTGAAAGGGAAGCTTCAGACACCTCAAGGTCTCAGCATGTGGGCTTTTCTGTTTTAAACACCTTCAAAAAGACAGGGAGGAATTTTTTTTGCAATGTTGTCACAAAAGCAAAAAATATAAATCTTCCAAAACCAATAAGCTGTCTTGTAATGTGTGTTTATTAAAAGAAAGTAAATATGGGAATGAATCAAGTTTTATTTCATTAGTATGCATTTGCAATAACAGCGACAACAGCAGCAAATACAGCCAAGAGTTTTAGAAGAAGGTGTAACAAAAAGGGTGATAAATGAAGAACTAAAGATTTTTTTTTTTTTCTAGAAACGAAAAAAAGACAGCCTCCAAAAGACAGGGGGAGGGGGAAAGAATATATAAAACTATGAAAAAATGAAATGCAAACATGACACTAGGGGGAGGGGAGAGATGGGATGGAAGAGGAGAAAAAATCTAGTCTAATCACCTACCAATCCATTTTTTAATTTATGAATTTGCTCATCCATCATAATCTCATCACAATATCACATCAGAGTGCCTAAAGGCCAGAAAGGGTTTAATTTCACCCCTCCTTCCCAACAGACAGCCAAGGGATGATGATATCAAGTCATTATTCCCTTGTAGCAGTTTGCCTCTGCTTTTTCTATGATAGCAAAAAAAAAAAGATTTGCAATGGAGCATTCGGTGCGTGAATCCCAATTCAGCAGTATTTGCTTTCAGAAGGGTACACTGTTACCCTGGGTTGTTTACTTGCTCTGTGAACAGACAGTAAACAAAGTAGATGGCATAGATCTGTGAGGCTTCCCCTTGCTTCTCTCCCTTCTCAAAACCCAACACATTGTAGCTACCATCCATACTACTGCTCTGTTTTCTAATGATAAAATATTGTTCCTGTCTTTTCACACACAGATAGGTTGAATACTAGAGAAGGGATGTGGCTTCTCAGGTTGGAGACAAGCAAAGTTCTAGGAATGAGAGAAAACCCTCTGGCCTCTGAAATGCTTATGAGTGTCAGGAACTCCAGTTTTAAGAGCACTCGCCCTCTTTGCCATCATATCTTGGCTGGTAATTGATAGTCATTATGATTACTTTGGCCATTGTCATGTTCTTCTGAGTCCTTGCAAAAGCACAGGTATTAGAAGGAGAAAGGGTAGTTTGAAAATAGTTAAGCATTCAGCTGTAAAGTTATATTAACATGCAGATAATTTAATATTTAATATTCATGGATAGCAAAACCAATTGCACAGTCACTCAGAAACAAAACATTTTCTTTTTTTTTTCTTCTTTTCTCTTTTTAAAGTTTTTTTCTGTTTTCCCATTTTTCCCCTTTTTTTTTTTTTTTTTTTTTTTTCTTTTTTTTTTTTCCATAACTCTTAAGACCCATGTTTCTATGAAGGATTTGTCTGACAGATTAATAAACATCATTATTTATACAACTAACTAAGCTCCAATGACCTCCCATACAGGTGCCCTCAAATAAGAAACAAACAGGATAAGAAATATTGAGGGGAAGAGGGATTAGCTTTGAGAAATATTTCGTAACACTGAAGAAACTGTCCTTGTGATATTAATGAAATGAAGGCTGAGCATTACGACAATAAATAAATAGAGATAAAAGTAATCCCAGGTTATAATCCTATTATAAACTCTTCTAGAAGATAGAACTTTTCTCCAGACCTTGCAGGAATATGGGAAGTCATATTTCGAGAAAAAAAAAGTAGGTACGATGTGGCATCTTCACTGAAAGTTATTTTACTCTTGAGAGTAACCAAAACTAAACAGAATAAATTAGCACCATGGTGCTATCAGATGTGAAGGAGGTTAAAGGCTTCAAGATCACTGTTAGAAAACTGGCAACCAATAAAATTAGAGCTTTAGTGGCATTTACAAGAACGTCTGTCCTGGGATCCCTGGAGCTGGTAGTGCTGCCTTGTGTATCTCTGCAGAGAGGTAATTAGCACCAGGGAGGACATCAAAATAACAGAAAGAGAAAGGGAGACTCCATGGTTAGGAGAAGAGATATTGATATTAGAGATATCAGAGTTCCTATCCACCACTCAGCTGCTGATTTGGTCAGGTGTAGCCTGTGACTAATGCAAACAAAAGGAAAGACATGACAAAGCAGATCAGCATGTCAAACCCAGAATATCTGTGGTAGCTCTCCTTTGTCATCCACATGTTGGAACACTGATAGGGAGAAGTTTGCCAGCTTCATGAAGATGCTACTGAGATTACAATCGGAAGTCCTTTAATTTCTACGTGACAAAATACTGCTTTTCCTGGAAAGAGAACTATGATGAATTCTGACGTGGAAAAGCAAGCACCATGGCACTAAAAAATTAAAAAGTTGCAGGAAAGAAGACTTGATTCTCATGTAGTCAGTATGAACAACTGCACTAGACACCTTTTTCATCATCTTTACCATGATCTTGGTACTTCCACTAAGCTACCGGCCTTATATGAACTGCAGACAGACTTTTCCCATTCGTGTTGTCTACGTTTCATGTAACTTGCAAAGTTGCAGGGGCAATGTACTGGTGAACAGAGTCTTATTTTCAATCACCATATAAACACTTATTAGATAATGTAATCTCAACAAAGTTCTTTCTATATTTTTTTTTGCACAAAAATAGTAATTGCCAAAACATTAATCAGATTTATTTGCTTTCTGGGATAAACCAGACATAGAAACAAGCCTGCTATAAGTCGGTGCATGAAATTTTATTGTAAATTAATGATCAGAAAACTTTTTAAAAATGTACCGGAAAGAGAAGGTTAGATCTGCAGAGAATACAGATAATTATTTTAGGAGAGGAGAGCTTGAAATCCAAAGAACAGGGCAAGAACAGAAAATAAACGGGAAATTGTATCTTCTGTGGAAGAAATGAAAATAAATTGAAGCTTGGGGGAAGGATGGAAAGGTAAAGGACAAAACTAATAATTTATTTACAATTCAGTCATTTAAAATTCTAATTTATGTACCCATCTATCCCACTCTATGCTTTGTGTAACAAAGCTTTCATCGATACGATATAAAGACATTAAGTAATTGAACTTTGTTCTCCTTTCCCCTGGAAGCACTGAAGGAAATTTTATTAATCACTGCCCCTACTTCACATCTCCCCCCTCGAAGGTGAGCAAACAGTGAAAAAGCTGAGCAGGGGTAGTTATTTTCATACTTGGCTCTGATTCCTTTCTTTCAGATTGCGACCAGAAATGAGTTTGGAGACATCTAAAGAGAAGTGAGCTCTATGGGGAAATTAATTTTACTTCCTAATTAGACTAAAAAATATCACAAAAATTATTACCACTCCCCACACCCATCCCCCCAAAAACTTCACCAATTAATCTAATTTCTTTCAGGAGATTTTCTTTTGATGATGTTGTCAACTGGAAAAGAAGAACCAAAAGAGCGATCGCTGTGTGACTCTTCTAATCCTGGTCCATGTTGGCAGGGTGTGCAGCTGTAGAGCGGGATGGTGCTGTGGTGTGAGCACAGCGGTTCCCATCTGCTTCCCTGCAGAACTACACAGGCAGGGCTCTCGAGGGACTTTTGGGTCTCTCTTGATGCAGCACACACAACACTGGATGTTGGAGTACTCTTAGCTTTAGAGCACGCTGTACTGCACCTCCAAACGGTGGGCTGATGAGTTTGATCACCCTCCTTTCTTGCTATGCAGTTTGACCCCACTGCTTACACATGCTGATATTCATACCACTTCATATTAGTCAGGGAATACATTTATACCTCCTATTAACATATATTTCATTGGAAACAGTATTCTAAGATACCAGTTAAGAACCTCGTATTCACTCTTTATCTAATATTGTTAAATAGTGATTTCAAAGCATTTTACTCCAATGTCTCAAACATTGAAGCTGAAACACTCCAGGACTAAGCGTATCACCCTGTTCATCAGTTTTATAGATGAAACTGAAACTCTCACTGGAATGATTTGTAATCTAGCTTTATCTAAATTCCTGGAAAGAGGATATACAGCATAAAAATGCTCGAGCTGAGCTGACAACTTCAGAGCAGAATAATCTAACATATTATTTGATAAAACATGACAGAATTTGTTGAGGAACATATTTCATCAACTGCATGTGAAACTTAATAGTAACATAAAATATTAAAAGAGAACAGTCTTAGAAACAACTCACAATTATTCAAAGCAACAGCAAATCATGTAAAAAGGCAAATTTCTGATCAGAACAGTTAAGTCAACAAGGAGATTTTCTACAAAGAACAGGTAGATCTATGGACCTACATCTATTTATATTGTAATCACCACCTTAATAATCCACTTTAAAGAAAATAAAATGAATGAGCATAAAACATGTTTTGAACAAAAGGATCTGTTTTAAAGAGGTATTTAACCACTATATTGCTATATACATACTGGAATCCTAAGACAAATAAACTTTCATCAGAATATAATTAGACTATGTTAATTGGCTATATATTTCAATATCTTAATTTTCCCTCAGATTATCTTTTAGCTAGTTTTCATGTTTAGAAGTATATTCTGTTTGTATGTCACACCAGTTATGGCTTCTACAGCAAGTGTTTCATCCAATTTTAAGCTTCTCACCTGAAAGATCCTTTAGCGAAGAACTGGTATTTGTGAGCTCTGTAAATTTTGTCTATGTTTTAGGCTTATTTTCTTGGATTCAAATGTGGCATTAAACTGTCAGTCTTAAACTGAGAATCTGAAATCACAAAGCATTCTGTACTTGCTTTATTATTTAAATGTATTGTTTCCTTTCAGTGCATTCTTATTCTCACTCTTTATTAAAAAGGATTGAGGGAGCAAGAGTGATGCAGAAAAAAAAAAGGTAAAAATGCATTTTATTTCAAATGTTCTGAAATGTTAAGGAAGTTTAAATCACAGAAATCTTAGAAAGATAAAAGCTACTGACTAATAAAAAAGATGGTGAAACAGTAAATGCATAGAAGTCTCATTCCACATCTATTACTTGAGAGTGTTTCACTTAAGCTACAATATGAGGCATAAAGTCATATTTTCCAATATTTTCACTTAAGATGCTGGCAAAGCATCCTGAATGCCAGCTTCAGTTTTGAATTGACTATGATCAGGATAATTGAGTGTATGGAAGGATATGCCCCAGCTACAACTAAGGATACTGCAACTTTCACAACATCTTTACTTTGAGAAGTTGATAGTATCAGCAGAATTTGAGCTACAAAACTGGAAACATACAGGATCAAGAAAGAAATAATGGATTTAATGGCAGTTAGGTGAACATCTACCAAAGGATCCTTGAAAGTATCCATGTAATATTGCATCTTCTTTGTGTGTTTCCATAGGGAAGTAATTAGTAGAGCTGAGGTTACCACAGATAGTACTAGAGGAAAAAAGCAACCTACAATGTAAAGAAGCAGCAGGTAGAGATTCGAACTGTCCCAGTCAATGATGTCTGCCGTGCTATTTTCCCTACAGTTCCCCGTTGAGCTGCAGAGGTAAGTGCTGGGTGTAATCCATAGTAAAGGAAGAGAAGTCACAGAAGAGATCACCAGTGATCCTAGAAGCAGCCATGGGACCATCTCAGCTATTTTGAGCTTGATTTGCAGCAACAGCCATTGGGTGACACTGATTATTTTCACACAGTAGAGTACATAAAGCCAGGTACTGAACCACAAACTGGCATGGTTTACAAACATCCATACAGCACCAAAAGCTTTGTACACAGAAGCCAACTTAAACACATCCGTAAAGTAGAGACTATGAATGTGCATCAGTATGGTCATCTGCAAGATAAATCTTGATGTACTCAGAAAGATCAGGATCATATTGGCAGAAGAAATTTTTTTGCTTTTGATCCAGTTAACAATGTTAACAGCTGTAATAAATCCATTTCCAGTAACTCCAACAACAACTTCAATAGCTACAATACCTATTGAAATTATAAGAACTGGTGGCAACATCTTGCTGCTTTGGCCACTTG
This sequence comes from Tetrax tetrax, assembly GCA_009806455.1. NCBI lineage: Eukaryota > Metazoa > Chordata > Aves > Otidiformes > Otididae > Tetrax > Tetrax tetrax. Next base: position 269,253 of record WHYT01017441.1, on the reverse strand, counting down.
TGCCTGATTAGCTTGTGGAGCTGTGCAAGAAGTTGAGCAGACCTGATGATATCTGACTAGCCTGAGCTCCAGCCTGCTCACCTTATATCTAGGAACAAAAAAAGACATCTGGAATTGATAGTGTAAAATGATTGTGGATCTTCTTCCTGAACATGCAAATCAGATAAGGATTTAGTAATTATTTCTAACCTTTTATATGCATAAGATTTGCCTATGCTTTTCCCTGGGGATGTGGGATAGCCAGCTGCATGAACCTCCTCATCTTTTGTCCAATTCTTTCTATTCCTACCTAGAATGACAGAAAGCTCTGTGGCTCTCTGGTTTCATCTGTAACCATGTGGAAGGAGATGCATCATGCAACCCAACACAGGCAGCAGCATATATCAAGAGACAGCAAGGGGTCTTCTGCTGTCCACTTTGAAGGTCTATCAATTATAACTACACCAAGTACTTGCAACCATTTTAACATGCATAATATTGTACAGCCTCTAGCCCTATCTTAGCAGAGTACTCTAGACAACGAAGCTGTATTTACCCAATGGTTACTGCTCCATATAGTTGTCCACGTCTTACGTGTTAGATCTTGTACTGACCACGTATATGGGATCAAAAGATGACCATGACCAGTTGTATGATGAACAGTGATGACAGGCTGGTGAAGCAGAGCAGTCCATCTAGCAGAACCCTGTTAAAAGCCTCATCTTCTCCAACTGCTTTCACTATCCTGGCCTCTGTCCCTCTTCTCTGCATGCCCCAGAGAAGTTTCTTTCTCTAAACAGCAGATCTAGACCTGTTCTGTTTCATGGAGTGAAAGTCTGTCATCCATCTACAAACCTAGGTCAGCTTTAGCTACATGCTATAATGAGCATAGCAGTCCAGAATCGTGGGTGGGGCCCATTAATCTGCATCAGTGCTTGTTTATTAAGAAATGTATTTGGATTTAATGAAAAATTTGTCCTTATCTTCTCAACCCCAGGCCCATCAATCCAATCTATGAATACAGTATTGGCACATTAATACTGTCAATATAGTCTTTCTTGAACTGGAGAAATATTAAACAAAAAGTGAAGATTTTGACAACACAGTAAGAAGCAGCTGATATCATTTGGCCACTGGGAAAAGTTTAGAAATTCTTTGGCAGTAAAATATTTACTGTTTTGTGGGAAAGTAGACATATATATATTTCTGGAGTCCATTTCTCAGCAGAGCAAAATGACTCAAAGTAAAAGGTAGACCAAGCTTCTAATGTGAATGTGGTAAAAATTGTCAACTGGATGTACTCTTTTCTGTTACACCAAAGCTTCAAGTTTCTGTTGAATCATTCAGAAGATAAACAGCTAACTTAAATTGGTGTAAGTACATTCCTTCATTAACTTATTGAAATGAAAAGATGGATTTAAAATCTTCATGGCTTTTGTTACTGTCAATACTTCATTCATATTAAATTTGCATTCCAATTTAGGTCCTAGTCATCACAAAGACTAGGAGCTTTTTTTTTTTTT
>WHYT01017441.1:196718-218024 GCA_009806455.1 Tetrax tetrax | reverse complement strand
ATACTAAGAACTGCTAATTCAGTGCCAGCTACGCTGATTGACCAAGCTGAAAGTGCCGGATCAGCTCAGCAAGAGTCGTGGGGTGACCAGGGGAAGCCAGGATTGACCAACAGGGACAAGCTACTCGGCAGCTGGATGGGAAGGGGTGGCTGGCTGCTTAAAATGCAGATCCAAGACACTGTCTCAAGCTACGCATTAGAAAAGTGCAGTATAAAAGAAAACAAACTTTGTGCCTGTGTGAGTGTGTGTGTGTGCAAGGACAGACACACTTGATCATGTAACATAGCATTAAACAGCTGAGCAATTAATGCTTTCACTTACTGCAAATTCTTTTTAGTGGCAATACTCTAATATTTCTTGAAATAAAAACTTGATTTGCTATCAGCAGCCTTGATTCAATTTTATAACTATAGTTCAGAAGTGATATATTAGAGTAAGAAAGTAGTTTACAATGCTAAAATCAAATTGTATTACAGCTAAGAGGTCTGTAATCATGAAATTTATATTTTGCCTCCTTTCAACAGCACCTTACCATCACAAGTAGTCATCTCTACCCTTTGGAATAAGCTATTTCAAGATGGCTCATTGCAACTGATAAACATACAAGTCCTCTCACATCTGTTATTCTACTGTTGCATCCTGTATATTAAAATAAAAATAATCCATAGATGAAGTACTATTGATGTTTACTCTCTGCCTAACGTTATGCGTAACACTAAGACACATTATCTTTCATCTTGAAGGATCTCAAAGTGCAGTACTGTTACAGAAATTGCTTGTTCTCTGCTGAAAATCAGCTGTCACTGAGATGAAAAAAAAAAGCACTTGTTAATTCATTCTGCTCATACCTCTGTGTGAGCTACAGAGAGCTTCTCTAATTTTGAGCTTTTATCAGCACTGTCTATGCATTATTATTTTTTTTTAAGATTGAGGTAAGTACTAATACCTTACATAAAAATTTAACATCCTTTTATTCATTAAGAGTGAGTCATATTACATTTCCATTACCAACATCTTTCCATCACTTAAATGTGGCTAACAGTTGCAAAGTGTGGCTTCACAGTGCGACTAACATGATGAAAAGGCAGTAGAATAGTAGCAGGTATCTCTGGCATTGACCTTTAACAACATTTGTACAGTTTTGCCTCAGATATCCTTGTGTTACACATCTGTTAATCTGAGTATTTCCTCGTATCTCCTCTTTTCTGCTTGAGGAGCATCTGGGAGCAGTCTTGTAGGGAAAGCAGGCTGGAAGAGCCATCGCACCTGTATAACAGCAGACATCATGGCACACGGGCAACCTACCCACTCCTATGCACCTGCGTGGTGGGATTTACACATCTGCAAAGTGGGTATAAAACACTGCAAAAGCATTTTGTCTAGGTGAAATGACTAACATAACCCCCATTTTTAAAAAGGGAAACAAGGAAGAGCCAGGGCACTACAGGCCAGTCAGCCTCACCTCCATGCCTGGCAAGGTCATGGAGCAGATTCTCCTGGAAACCATGCTAAGGCACATGGAGAGCAAGGAGGTGGTTGGTGACAGCCAACATGGCTTCACCAAGGGCAGATCCTGCCTGACCAATTTGGTGGCCTTCTATGACGGGGTGACAGCATTGGTGGACAAGGGACGAGCAACGGATATCATCTACCTGGACTTGTGCAAAGCTTTTGACACTGTCCCGCACAACATCCTTCTCTCTAAACTAGAGAGGCATGGGTTTGATGGATGGACCACTCGGTGGATAAGGAGTTGGCTGGATGGCCGCACTCAGAGAGTGGTGGTCAACGGCTCGATGTCCAAGTGGAGAGCGGTCACCAGTGGCGTCCCTCAGGGGTCTGTGTTGGGCCCGGCCCTGTTCAACATCTTTGCTGGCGACATGGACAGTGGGATAGAGTGCACCCTCAGCAAGTTCACCAATGACACCAAGCTGTGTGGTGCCGTCGACATGCTGGAAGGGAGGGATGCCATCCAGAGGGACCTGGACAGGCTGGAGTGGTGGGCTCATGCCAACCTCATGAAGTTCAACCAGGCCAAGGTTGAACAAGGTCCTGGCAATTCCAGGCACAAATACAGGCTGGGCAGAGAATGGATTGAGAGCAGCCCTGAGGAGAAGGACTTGGGAGTGATGGTGGACGAGAGGCTCAACATGAGCCGGCAATGCACCCTTGCGGCTCAGAAGGCCAACCGCGTCCTGGGCTGCATCAAGAGGAGCATGGCCAGCAGGTCGAGGGAGGTGATTCTGCCCCTCTACTCTGCCCTGGTGAGACCCCACCTGGAGTACTGTGTCCAGTTCTGGAGCCCACACCATCAGAAGGACATGGACCAGTTGGAGAGGGTCCAGAGGAGGGCCATGAAGATCAGAGGGCTGGAGCACCTCTCCTATGAGGACAGGCTGAGAGAGTTGGGGCTGTTCAGCCTGGAGAAGAGAAGGCAAGAGAAGGCTCCAGGGAGACCTGATAGCGGTCTTCCAGTACCTCAAGGGGGCCTACAGGAAAGATGGGGAGAGGTTGTTCAGTAGAGCCTGTTGTGATAGGATGAGGGGTAATGGTTTTAAAATAGAGGGAGGTAGATTTAGATTGGATATTAGGAAAAAGTTTTTCACAATGCGAGTTGTAGAGCACTGGAACAGGTTGCCCAGAGAGGTGGTGGATGCCCCATCCCTGGAAACATTCAAGGCCAGGCTGGATGAGGCTCTGAGCAACCTGATCTGGTTGGAGATGTCCCTGCTCCTTGCAGGGGTGTTAGACCAGATGACCTTTGAAGGTCCGTTCCAACTCTAACCATTCTATGATTCTATGATAAATAAAGCACAAGAATACAGTCTACTCAGTATCCCAGCTAATTGTAGCTAATACTTGTAAGGGAGTTTTGCTTTGATCTACATCCACTGCATATCGTTAATCCCAAGGGGAAATGGGCAGTATTGACTGTGAGGTTCATACGGCCACAGTAGGGAAATGCATTAAATCAAATTACAGCTCAGAAATATGATGGTGTCATCTACTCTTATTTCTATTGTTTAAGCGTGATCTGCACAGTTATTATCACCTCACAGAGACATATGCACCACATCGTGAAATTTGCATGAAAGCAACAGCTGTCAAACAACAGTAATTGCAAGAAAGTAGCAGGGTGAAAAGAGGTAGCTATGAATTCTCTTTGGCAAATTTAGTGGATTCATCAGAATTAGCTTCTGCATGACCAAATGGGATAGAATTACATCTACAAGCATGCGGGTCCTCCAAGTACTATAAAAGTTAGCATTAATTAAAATGCTTATTTTCCATCTGTACTTTGCAATCCATTTCTATCCCTTCTGCTCTATGTGTGCACTCCAGCAGAAACTTAGCAATTCAGGCATTTCCATTAAGATCCTCTTTTTCACCGACAAGATGTGGCACACAAAGAGCAGTGGCAGCTGGGAGAGGGAGAGATCATCACTGCTGGTACAAGTGGCTATTTGCATGCCTCCAAGCCAGTTATGAGGAGAATCAACTAACATACCTCAGGGACCGCTAAACTCTTGGCAGTGGCCATTGGGGATGTTATGCACATACCGTCAGTCACAGAGGAAGCCATCCTTGGTGCCTCCAAAAAAAATGAGAGACTGTGAGAGAGCAAACAAAGAATCTACAAACAGACCCTTGGCGGCCATTCCCTGATGTTCTGGACTTGTGGTGGTAATTTAAATGAAAGGACAGATGTGGCCAGATGAACATGGATATATTTTATTACACCAACAGTGCACCTTTTATCACACTTATTTATTTATTTATTGACCATTTAGGTACCTCCATTGTCATTCATTAGTGAGATCAAGCCTCAGTGGACAATGTCAAGATTTTCATTTTTTTCTTCAGTTTGTATGGTGTATTTATCCAAGTTTTATAGTGGATCAGGATTTAAACACAGCATTTAAATGAAATACAGTAAGATACTGGAGGATGAAAAAAGCCACAACTTAAAATATGTGTCTAATAGCTACACAAATCTGGAATATTTCTGATAAAGTTATTGTACTAAATTTGGCATCTGATATTGTTCATTATGCTTATTGATTATCCTTTCATTCCTATTTATTTTCTCATTCTAATTCTAGTTTATTATAAGTATTATAATTACTATCTTCTAGTACTCTAGAATCATATCAATAGCAGTTTTCAAATAGTTCAATAGTCCAGACCATCTTGAAGACAAGCACTTGAAGTCCCTATTTAAGCCAAAATCCATGCTGCCATCTCCTTTTCTGACTGGAGAAACAGGAGTCTTCTGAGGAAAGACAATGGAGAATTGTATATTCTTGATGTGACCGCCACAAGGACAGATGGGAGGTGGCAACAAATGCTGAGCTACTGCATCTGGCAGAGAAGTGCATCTGGAGGCTGCTGTCAAGGAGAAGGTGCCCATCCAGACTTGCAGTAGTTGTGATCCAGAACCAGTTACAGGTATTTCTTGCAGTATGGTAGATACGACTTCAATAAAATTACGGATAAACTATGCACAGTAATTGAGCAACAGCAATAAATTTGGATGCTGTAGAGGCATTGCACAAAACCAGTCCCCTCACTGACCCTGTATTTAGAAGACTGAGAGACAAGACTGAACTACAGCCTGTTGATCATCTTTGTCAGCTAAATGGTAGCTGGGCTTGTGCATGCTACAAGACTTCTGTTTTGTGGGGTAAAACACTAGCTCAACCTTCTGTCATTGGCAGAGCAGTGTCATGAGACCAGGAGGAGCTCAAGAGTACATGCTCAGGAAGTTTCTGCTGTGGTCTATTGTTCATCCAGGGCCCAATAACCCACTAGGCTTCCCTAAGGTGACCACATCTGGCACTTATGTTAGTTCACAAGCTACTGTTCTTTTTCAGGACACAGTCTTTATCTCACTTTAAAGCCTATGTGCACAAAAAGGTGGAATTTTCTTTGCTGGTGGGCAGTTTTGTGCACCTGTCAACAGTACATGTCCCTTGCTACACATATACACATAGCTACCCTCCTCAGGGTTCAAATGCAGTGCATCCTTACTCTCTTTCCATGACCATCCAATATTGCTGCTGTGCCCTTCAGTTCTTTTCCTGCTATCAGGCTCCTGCTATCAACTGGATTTAACTCCACAGATTATTTAAGCTTGATAAAGTTTGCTTTTGCCAGGCAAACAGATCTCAAACCCAGAATTTGGTCAAGAAATAAAGGCAACACAAGCTTTCATTCCTCAAAAGGCTGGTGTCCTTCTGGAATGGCTGAGCTTATTCCCACCTTAGCAAAATCCCATGAAACTGACCTAGTAGCTTTCACCTCAATAGTGTCACATGAAGTGGTTTGCACCAAACAACCAAACTTCCACAAACCACATGTGGGCAGTGTATTATTTTAAGTGAAATTAAAGAAAGAAAGAAAGAAAAAAAAGAAGTCATAAAACGTATTTTAAGATTTTGTACACCTAGAAATTCTTCCTACAAACACCACAGTTGTTTCCATGCCTGAAATTCAATAAATTGGATTTGTTTAAAACCCATCCCAGTTTAAATCCTTTTACTTTACAATATTCTAATCTTCCTTGTTTTGTGCAGTCCTGCTTTCTCTTATGTTTTAATTGCTCCACTTCTGTGCAATAAATAATGCGATAGTTAAGCTCCCAGGTTTACCTCTGCTAAGCCAGCAGCCAGCCTGTAATTTCAGGGAGCCCTATGCACCTGTCTCCTAGGGCTCAAATAAATTTCTCCTTCACTTAGCACCAAGGGGAAAAAACACAATTCTCATGCCCAGGCCAAGCTGGCACAATCAAGCCCAAGAAAACTCATTTTATCATTACTGCTGTTTATTTCAGCCAGCAAGCACATGAACCGAGCTATGATCCTCGATGCCAAGGGCTGACATGCAGCTCTAGCAAGCACCAAGATCCTCAGTATCTGTGCCAGCTATGAAAGATGCATGTGCAAGGAGTAAGATTGTTCCGTGAGCAACGTTAAAGGGGGTTTTGATCATCTGATCAAAGAGTGCTGTAAATCAATGTAGACTTTAATACAGCAAATATAAAGTTTTATGCCTTCACGAGTGGAAGTGACTTGTTATATGTAGGGCAGAGCTGTTTATAACACACAGCGCACTGTTTGAATTGTCATTTTGCACTGTGCTAGGATGCTTCGAAAGAGAGAAAAAGCACTTGCAAATAAATTTAAAAATATTCTTTCATCTGTGAGGGAGCAGAAAATGTCCACACAAAGCAAAACGCAATCAGGCTTCATGAAAGAAAATAATTTTAGGATCCTCATACAGATCTTCACTTTGCTCCACCGCACGACAGCTGTGCGTGCAGCACAATGTTCTAGGGGTCCAACTCACAGTGCTATGACCAAGGTCTGCCTCAGTCCATGGATGAATTATCCGGAGCATTTCAGCTACCTTGCTACTGTTCTACCTGTGCTAATGCCTATAGGAGCAATTGTTTGGAAAAGCAGAGCATGAAAAATATTTTCACTTTTAATGTATCAAAAAATAATTCTAAAAGGTGAACGACACAAACTCCTTAAACAGCATAGAAAGGTGGACTATTAAATTGAAGGAACAGAATAAAGACTTGGACACCAAGACTCAAACAAACTCAGTGAATCCCTAAACTGAACATAAGCTGTTTTATTGCAGCAGAGTTTACTTTGATATCAAACTGTCTTCACATCATGCATGTGTGAATGAAATGAAATAGAAAAAAAAAAACTACCCCAAAATCAAACACAGCTTAATATCTGTTCTTGGAATGTACTTCTCCAATCTCCATGTGCTATTTCCACTTCTAAAGGGCCAGAAGAACAAGGATCATTTTAGAAGCCTCAGCAAATAAACAAATGAAAATGAAGAAGATTGTTTGCATCTGCAGTCCCTGAGCCCCACCAGCTTTCCATGTATTTACCTCTAATGTGCCAGACAGCAAGGAAATGGAATCAATTTTATTTTAACAGTGCAAAAGTGAGTTCTGAATAATATACCTAAGAGTAGAACAAAAAAACCACAAATGTGTGCTGAGTTAGGAATGGATGCCAGAAACTTAAATATTGACTCTAGCTTTAAACATCTGCTGATGTGAACGTAACTGGAGTTTCTCAGAAGCCAAAGCCCTCTGATTTAGTTTGATGGTCCGGTCACTTTATCTAATGCACAAACAAACCAAATCTTAATGACTTATTAGTGACTGCATACTTGGCCTGGATAAGCTCCAGAATTTGCTTATCTAATTATTGTGGCCAAAATAAAGTGTGAATACAGGCCTTACAATAATTCATTATGGATCCATTCCAGCATTTCCTGAAGTCAGTGACTCTCTTTTCAACTGACTTTCACTAGTCCTAAATTAGCATGTAGGACAAATATAGTGAGAACAAAACAGGAGAAACAATTGCTTAAATTTCTTAGGTTTGCAAACACTTTTTGGCAAGTTGTCTTTTTTCAGTTAAAACTTTTTCATTAAAAGTACTCCTAAACATCTCTCAAGGTGTGGCAGGAGATGTGGAATTAAAGTTATAAATGGGATATAAGGATGAAATTCAAGTTTGTCCTACAGTTATAACTGTTGTGTACCTGTGTATGGGGGCTGCGCCTGTGCATAAATCCAGTTAGTCATCTCACTTACAGCACAATAAGCAATTTAAACACCAGATCAATTTGAGACAAGGGGATGAACTGAATCTTTAGTCACTGTCTTCGCAAAGCATGTGACTAACTCTTATGAGCTCTCCTAGTGGGAACTTTAGGCAGGAAGAACAAATCCCTTTGGCAGCTCATGTCTGTCCCTTAATCAGTTTGTTTCTTTCCAGTGTGTTGATTCGTATCCCAGGTGAAGAAACTGCCATCCCAGAGACTGCCCAGAGTGTTCTACTCCAGAGCTAACCAACCTGTACGCAGACAAGATACTTGTAAATACTCAGCAGGAACTTCTAAGTATGCCGAGGTCATTGTGCAGGATAGTCTCTTGTGCATAGTTAAGATCATCATGAGCGGATTGATAGATAGTTTAAGATAACCATCAGCAATGGATTGGGCATGTGATGAAATGATCACACAGGACCTCAGGCCAGTTGGATATAGAAATTCAGCAGAACAATACTCCAACTCCTCTGGAGATACTATTAAAAGACATAACAGAGACTCTCATCATCACTCAGATGCTGGCTGACCATCTTGTTCAAGAGGTTTTATTCCTCATGCACGTTATCCTGTGCAAAGATGCAAATACATTAGGGCTTTTTTGACAACATTCTCTCCGCGAGTATCTGTGCAACATATAAATGCAGTTACTTTTGTCTTGAGATGCATGCCTTCAATAGGCTTCATGTACAGACACAGTAGCCTGTGTTCAGTCATGTGGGAAGTTACATTTTGCTTGCTCAATAGTGTTTCTTTTACAGAAATCCATACAAAAGCTCAAGTGAAGTGCAACAATCTCTCTCAGGCAACTTTGCTGTGAAATCTAAAGCAGAGGCACAGAAGAGCTTGTGAACAACCTTCATTGCCTCTGCTTTCAAATGCATGGGGTCTTCTTTAATTCTTTCCTCACTGACTGCTTTAAGTACCTTGCAACATTTAAAATATATAAAAAAAAATTATCTCAAATATTGCCACAGAGTACTAGAATAAAGATAATTTTTGCCTATTGTTGCCTCACAGTTTCAAGGATGGACACAAGAAATATTACCAGAGTCAAGGTGGGGGAATTTGCCTGAGTAGTAGCTTTTTTAGATGTCATTAACATGCCTCTAGACCTTCAAATGGAAGAGTAGAACAGAGGGTTACTGCTGCAACCAAGGACTAGATTGCTTAAGCAGACAGTTCTTGGTTGGTCAAAAAAAAGTGAACGAGAATATGGCCTTTTTGAAACACCAGAATAAAACTGGGAGCTTTTTGTTTATCAATTTCATTTGGTTAATATTATATTAGATTGACTTCTCTAATTTAATATGTATATGTTGTATTCTTTATTAGCTGAGTTTTTTTTAGTAGCTTGGTTCATAAGAAACATGTTAATGAGTTTTAACAGCAGTTGTGTTAGGTCCATAATAGCTACACAGTATAGACATAGTGCAAAGTATTACAAAGAGTAAGTGACCATGTGCAAGACCTACAGCGAATAAGAGCCTCTAATTCTTGCATGATTGATTCAAATGATTTTTCTGTGTTCAGTATTAATTGCTTTTTTCCTAATTTTTAGCTAATTGCACAGAGACTCATTAACAAATCTTTTCTTGTAGAGCCCATTTATTGCTCAATATTTTGTGTTTTATGGAATCATATAAAACAAATCAAAGCTTCCCTATAAGGGAAATGGACACCATTAATGCAATAGACATCCACAGAATGTTGTTCACAGAAGTCGTAAAAATTAAAAGCCATAAATGTTAACTAATTAACAATGAGGGAAAACAACGGCCTCTTCTTGTGTCAGTCTTCTATCAGGTGCTGATAAGAGGCAGGCAATTAATTCAAAGAACAAAAACCCATTTAGAAAATGTCCTAGCAATCACCATCTTGAGATTATAACTAGGACAAATCAATGCAGAGGGACACAAAAGGACAATTAGATAATGGCCAAGCAACTGTTTGGTTTGTTTTGGTTTGTTTTTTTTTTTCTATAAATACAGAAAATGAGTACATATTGGGACTATTAAGAACTTCTGAAAACACTTACAGCCTTGTAGCTTTCTGATACATGAAATACCAGCATCCTGTTTAATAAAGAAAACTGTCTTCCCTGGTCTCTTGCAAGAAAATTGCACAAAACACCTTCCATTCAATGCATGTCAGAAATACAAAATGTGTCAGTCACACAGAGAAAAAAAGATGGCTTCCCCAACCCTAGTAGAAGGCAGTGTTGCTTTGATTATGCCTCTAACTACAATAAAAAGCAAACTCTGAACCCTCTTTTGCAGGAAAGTGGGAAAGAAAAAAAATCTATGCCACCATTTCTCCTGGGTTGGGCAGTATGGATGGCTGGTTGGAAGACAGAGCTGTACTTTTGTGTGATAATTCTTCTCCAGTCTCTGTCAACCAGAACACTGATATCAAGATGATCTGTCCCTATCATTTGGTGTTACTCCTGGGATAAAGCAGCTTAACCTCACTCTTTTCTGTAGGCTGTGACTAAAGGCATAAGGTAGCCCTCAGTAAATATGGCACAATACTTGTGATTGTGCCATATGTTTGTTGTGTGTATGTGCCATTGTTTAAGTGTACCATACGCTAAAACTACATCATAAGAAGTTAATATAAAAAAAAAACCTCTAGGGGAAAAACACATTATTATGGCATCAATGCTATATTTCTTCTGAATTCCAGCTGTCTGAAACATACCTTTAAAACCATTATTATGTGCATGCACTAATATGTACAGGAACACAGTGTCATATATAAATATAATACAATACAATATATATAGGCAGTATACAGACGCATATTTTCTATTCAGAATTTTAATGTATTTGTATGATGTACTTAGGGAAATTTTGGTAAAAGAAAAGCACCAAGGAGTATTCAGTCAATGTAGACATTTCCTAGCTTTATATGTATTCCATTTTATATCGTTTTATATGGGACTGGCTACTTCCCCATTTATTTAGTTACGTATTTAAAGCAGAAAAAGCAGCTTACTGTGGACATGTGGATATATCAATAGCAATTTCCATTACATGGAAACGGATATAGAGAGCTTCCTATATTTATTGGTTCGGATCATTGCAGGTGATGGGAAATGTCAGCTGCGTATGTAGAGATTTTCTGCGTCAGTTTGATCCACTATCTATTTCCTCATGAGGCTAAAGTTCCGGACATAGCCGTATCTGTTTTCCCTCTATAGCCCCTAGGTATAAATTCATGAAACATTCTTCATTGCACAGATAGGCTGCTCAGATTGTTCTCTGAGGACAGGATTTAGACTCAACTGAACTTTTCATATAGTGTGCAATTTATAAAAAAGGATTGGCTTTCAAAATAAATTATGGCTGTGTGTTAGAAAAACAGAAATATGGTTAGCTCCTATCTGGCCTACTTATATATTGATATGGCCTCTCTGGGTATTTCTCCGGGATTAACTGGTCCTGTGTGTGCAAAATGTTGGGAAAGGTATTACAAGGGAGATGAACATTGTATCTACTAAGAGACAGGAAATCTGATTGTGATGGAGATAGAAACACATAAGGGTGATCAAGAAAAACTGCATGCAAAAGTTATACACAAAGTTCTTACTTAATATGGGAAAATTGACCTTCCCTCTTTGAAAACTTTTTTTTTTTTTTCTCAAAATCAATGACAAAAAAAATCTCAAAACAGCTGTCTTATCTATTCATATATAAAAGTATGGGATACGAGTACACTGTTAAATTTTTTAGAGCAGGGACTCTTTTAACTGTAAGACCTGTTGCACAGCGTAGCCACATCCATAGTACATAACATTCGGCCCTGGATCTCCTCTGAGGATTGTTTTTAGGGTTGTTCAAAGTGTTTTAAATAATCTGAGAGTGCTGTTGAAGCCCATATTTGTGAGATTTTCATAATATGACTCTAGGGCCATGCATTGTGTGCATGGAGGAGGAGGCTGGAGTAGATGACCTGAAGATAATTCCAACCTGAAATGTCCTATGATCTCATGATGCTATGAGATGTGTCAGGATTACCTTGGGACATTTGAAAGTACAAAGGAAGACTCCATAGGAAGAAGAGAGACAAATTTATTGCAGGTTTGTTTTGTGGATTTTTTTCCAGATTGCTTTTGGAAATGGTTCTTGGTGCATCTTATTCCATGAATAATGTCTTAGCATTATCTTGGGTAGGCTGGTAGGCATCTCCGTGCCAGAGAACGCTAACAGTGAAGTACTAGGGCTGATCAAGAGCCAATGTTTGAGATAGCATCTTTACTCTTTATTTAGCATGGTAGATTCAGGCATGGAGATTACTTCTCCACTTAGGTAAAAAAGAAAAAAGAAAAAAAAAAAGAAAAAAAAGAAAAAAAAAGAGCAATGTAAATAATACTATTCTCAGGGGAATGTTCTTGTGAAATGTACACATTACAGCATCAAAAAAGGCAGGATACTACAATACTATGAAATTATTAATGGAAAAATAAATATGCATAATATGCAAAATAGCTAAAATTATATTAATATTTTACTTTGTTCTCATACGACACTGAATACACTATACTGCTAGTTCTTTGATGACCACAAATTTTAGGCACTTCAAAGAAAAACAAGTCATTGTTATTTTCATTTTCATTCTGTTCCTATTTTCATTTATCCACTCTTAAATTATTTTTTGTTTTTTAAGTTAATGTTGTTTTTTTTTTTCTGCCAGTGTCTGTCAAAAGATGGCACCTTTGTCTAAAAGGAAGATGAGGTACATGAGAAAATGTTATTGAAAAAACTGTCATAAACTATACAAAAAAGACAGAAATGTTCAACAGTTATTTTTGCTTATTATCTGGAACAAAGTAAGAAGAAATATTTATCTAATTGAGGGATAAAAAAGAAAGTTTCTCAATTCTGAGAAAAGAGCATAAACATTTTTAACACAATCAGGTGACTTACAAGCAAAATTCCTGAAAGAATTAGCTGAAAGAGATTTCTGAAATTAAGTTGTTCATTTTTAAGAGTATATTGGTAAATTTTATCTGGCAAACTGGTAAACTGAAAATACCTCCAGGGACTGGAGGTCCGCTCCTACAAGGTCAGGTTGGATGAGGTTCTGAGCAACCTGATCTAGTTGAAGATGTCCCTGGTCCTTGCAGGGGGGTTGGACTAGATGACCTTTGAAGGTTCCTTCCAACCCTAACGATTTGATGATTCACAAAGCCAGCTGCATCCTGGGGTGCATCAAAAGAAGTGTGGCCAACAGGTCGAGGGAGGTGATTCTGCCCATCTACTCTGCTCTTGTGAGACCCCACCTGGAGGACTACATCCACCTCTGTAACCCTCAGCACAGTAAAGACATGGACCTACTTGAGAGGGTCCAGAGGAGGGCCACAAAGATGATCAGAGGCCTGGAGCACCTCTCCTATGAGGACAGGCTGAGAGAATCAGGGTTGTTTAGTCTGGGGAAGAGGAGGCTCTGGGCACACCTTATAGCAGCCTTCCAAGGGGGCCTACGGGAAAGATGGGGAGAAAGATGGAGAGAAACTCTTCAGAAGGGCCTGTCATGATAGGATGAGGGGTAATGGCTTTAAACTGAAAGAGAGTAGACTTACTTAGATTAGGTATAAGGAAGAAATTCTTTACTGTGCGGATGGTGAGACACTGGAACAAGTTGCCCAGAGAGGCAGTAGATGCCCCCTGCCTGTAAGTGTTCAAGGCCAGGTTGGATGGGGCTTTGAGTGACCTGGTGCAGTGGAAGGTGTGTAGTGGAAGGTAGAAGGTAGGGGGGTTGGAACTGGATGATCTTTAAGGTCATTTCCAACCCAAATTATTCTATAATTCTATGATTCTACTATTCTATGACTGATAATAAGCAATATAATTACATTGTCTGAAGAGAAGTAAATCAGGCAATATGAACTTGTTTATCTGATATCAATACAGTGACTGAAGGTGTGCTTCATTCTTGATTCTACCAGTAAAGAACCGGAGGTTTAAAAGATTCTAAATGCTTGTGAGCATTATGAACAGCTTCGTTCATAGAGGAGAATTTCTGTTACATCAGTCTGTTAGAAAGCTGGTTGAGGAAATAAATCATTTAAATGTTCTGCACATCAGTTTCTTTACAGCTTTCAGATAACATCACATTGCATTTGTATTTATAAATAAAAAAAAAAAAACCAAACTGTAGTGTATTTTAGGGAATTAGTCATTACTTAATAGATCAATATTGTTTATCCAACCATTATATTGATCTCCACTTCCACTTGCCAAGTGTAGCTTTGACAGAATAGATTTTCTGTAAGGTGTACCAAGACAGTTTTAACGAGTCTTCTAAATAGTTGGGATTTAGTTTAACCACGTGGAAGATTTTGTGTCAACAGTCCATCAACAGAAAAGGTAATCTTTGCTAATGACATATTCAGGGGCTGTACATCTTTGTAAACCAATTGAAAGAATGGCAGATGATTGTTTGAGAGGTTTAACTGATATATTCCCAATTCAATGAAATGTGATGTAATTTACACAAGTAAATAGAAACTGAAAAAAAAAATGAAACAAAACCTGAGGAGTTGTGGAAGAAATGAATTCATAGAAGTCCTATCAAAGACATACAGCACACAATGGTAGGAAGCTTTAGCTAAACAACTTCACTTTTGAAGTTAAGCACAATTTCAATGTGGGAAAATGGTTACTATGGGTAGATGTTGATCTTATTTTCAGTCAACAGCTATCCATTGAAATGATATTTCTTTGGGCAATACATGCTGTATCTCATCATGTTCATGGCAATTCTTTCAGAGATTTATTACATTTGCTTGCTAAAATTGCAACTTCTTTTCTTACCTCTTACCTCATACAGTCTTCACCAAAATACTAATTACCTTCATATTGCCTGTTCCCAGTGTCACATGCAAACTTCAGATTCTTTACCAGATCACACTGCAGTTAGTTAGACTTAATCTATACTTTCAGGGCTTTGTGGTGAGGAGTGGTTGAGTGGAATAGAAGCATCCAGTATTGGTTGTAGCTGATGCAATGGAATGCAGTTCTGTTTAGTTCTGGGGTTTGTTTATTTGTTTGTTTGTTTTAAGAATAAAAATCTTATTTTGTTGATGATTATGTCTTGTGCAAGTGTCTTCAGTCAGGATAACAGCCTGATTTGGGATCAGGGAGGATCTTCTTCCTGATCAAAATATCCAAAATCCTAAACATTTTTGTTGCAGGACATTTGGCTTGACAGGACCTGCTGATATCTTTGACATTATGAGTTCCTCAACCACCATGGAAATTTCAGAGAAGGAACTGATGGGAAGGTGCCCAAGCAAATCCTTCTGCGTCTACAGCCAGAAATCATACAATAGTTTTCATACACTAATCAGGCTTTATCCACAAAGCCGTTGTGTTTTGTGCCAATTTTAGTGTCCCTAGATTGTAGAAAAAATCCTTTTCTAAAGAAGCCATAGTTAGAATAATAGAATAATATAAAATTTAAGTTTGGAGAGGATATTTGGAGGTCAAATCTTGGTCAGGGTAAATGAGATCAGGTTGCTCAGTTCTTTGTCTAGTCAAGCTTTGAGTATCTCAGGGATGAAGATCTCACAGCCTCTGTTCAAATCTCTGTAATGATGAAAAAAAAATCTTTATGTAGTTTAATACATCTTTCTTGAGCAAATATCCCCAGAATAGTACTCTATACTTGATACAGAATCTCCTTAGAGTCCTGTACAATTACTCTTATGCTATCTGTATTAAAAATCACTTGTATGCCCTAGGAGCATGTTTGACTTTTTCAGAGTTGGGTCACATTGAAAACGTAATAGTCCTTCACTGATGAACTCCTATGACCAAGGTCCTTCTCATCCAGGTCTTTCTAACTAATGTATTCCTAGATGATAGTGGACAGGTTTGAAACCAGGCTTCCAAGTCTTCTTTATACTATCCCCTTGCATTCTATGAATTTCATCCCGTTCCTATTACTTCTGCTCTCAAGGTCATTTAGTTCTTTAATTATGATGAAGCAATACTTTCCTGTCCAGTAAATAATGCTTCCTATTTTTTTCCTCTATGCCAAGATCATAAATAAAAGCATTAAACACGACTGTTTCCTAAATTGACTTTTGAGAAATTTCAATAGCAGCCTCCTTCTAGGCTAATGCTTCCCCTTCAGTTGAGCTTGCTGTCAACTTCCCACTTTTATAGTTTCTACACTAAGCACTATCACCTTGGTCTTAAATAATAGTTTCACATCTGTTTCCATGCCAAATTCTTTTTTATATTTAGCAGTATATTTCTTCTGTTTATTAATCAATTTTCAGTAAAAGCAATCCAGCATGATATAATCTATCCCAATAAGCTCATATTGTATTTTTATGCAATGTCAGTCATTTTTACTTCAAAGTGATTGAACTGATGGCTCTCTGGTTCTGTATTTTCTTAACTTATTATATTATGGAAAAGCTGCAATTAAAAAAAAAAAAAAGAAAGAAGTCTATGGACTCAATATGCAGCTATTTGATATATCAGAAATAAAACTACTGGTTCAGTAGTGACTTCCAGCCTAAATTCTGTGAAAGAGTGAGAGAAGAGCCAAGAAATAATTTTGAAATATACTGAAGACATGGTTAAGCCTTCTTGCATAAAATAAAAGAGAAGAGCTTCTCTAGTGTTCTGAAAACTTTATTTGCAAATTAGCAGCTATTGATATATGAGTGCATTTAAAAAAAAAAAAAAGTTAAGGAAAACTTCAAGAAAAGACAATTTCTTCCTCAAATATTCTAGTTGGTCTTAGCTTTCATCTTTTCCTAATCATTCTTTTTTTCCAGCTTCAGAGCGTACCTACATTTCTTCTACAGCTCAGTAAAATAAACCTGCCAAAATACAGTCACAAAATATTTGAACAAAGACAAAATACCTTCCTGCTGCACCTTCTCTGTTTCAGAAAACACATTAATGTCAGTTAAACAGAATCACTGTTAGATGAGTGAGCAGACGGATTGGGTTTCTTTTATATTCTCAAGACCATAACTTTCTAAGGCTGACATGATAACATCTTACCCCAGTTTATTGTACATGCTGTTAACATTCCCTGCTGAATCTTCAAGATCAAGAGGTACAAATGTAAAAGGAAAGGAAGCACTTTGTCTTGCCACATCTACACCTCTGTTTCACATATTCAGCTATATATATAGCTAAGTGAATAAGCAACAGGAAGTAAATAATCTAAATAATTTTGCTTTTATTTTGATTGTGGTATTTCCATTATCAGATTGAAAGTTTATTGAAAAGAATCTTCAGTCTTGGAAGCATGTATGCTTAACTTCAAGCTGTCTAAGAGTGTCAGTGAAGCCAGCAGTACTTATACTTTCGACTAAAGGTGTATGTGTTTCTCTGTGAGATCTGTTATCAGAAGGAGCTAAAATATTTTTGATGCAGAATTCCTGTTCATTAAATTGCATAAATTCAATGGCATAGCTCGTGTTACAGTTACATCAAATGACCCACGTGGATAGCCAGTGTAGCTTTCATTGCAAATCACATATTTTCCTCCAAAATGCTCCAATTTGTGATTAAGATTGTGCTCATTTGCTATGTAAGTAATCACAGTCTGAATCTGTTTCTGGTTATTTAACTCATGCAAATAACTAGATAACCACATAAACTCCACAGTAGGCAGAAACTGCCATGCATATATATATATATATATATATATATATAGCATATATAGCATATATACAGGGAATCTGACCTTCAGTACAATGAAAGCACACGAAGTACAGATGCCACTAAGTTGTAAGGATGGTCTATATCCCAAAAACAGAAGAATAGTGACTGACTCACACACTGAAGTGATATGATACTAATTACACCTGAGAGGCTGTGAATATAAAAATTAGAATTCACTGTTCGAACATTCCAATACTATATTCACTTTCTTACGTATCCTACTATTAAACACTGACGCCCAGAAAAGTCCTGGAAAGGGAACGGAGATTGCTTTTTGAATTTTAAGAATGTTCCCTCCCCATATTATGCCTAAAACACACCCTCATCTCAATCACCTTTTTTCCACTCAGTCCTAATTATTCATTTTCTTTGACCAAAGCGAGGGCAGCAGATGCTTCCCACATCGCTTTCTTCTGAAGTGGTATGTTTTGCTTCACTTCTTAATGAAGGGAAGAGGGACAGAGAGAGACTATTTCAAGGAGATAATGCGTTTGACCTCTCTGTTAACATTCAAAATGCTGGTCAGGAAGGTTAGGAGCAAACATCAGCTTTCTTTCACACCTCTTAGCTCATTCCACAAATTAATAACATCATACTGGGAGCAGCCTAGACCCTGTGTAATGAATGTTAGCCGTAGTTCCTGCTGGCTGCTTCCTAGGATGCATTTATTTTTCTCATTATCTTACACACAATCTCCCAGCTATTGTCTGCTACCCCTGCTCACTCAGGAAACCTCAGAAAGTGCTAAAGATGTCAAGAAGCAATAAGCCTCATTTATTTTTATGGCCTTCATCAGCACTTTCTTTTTTGCTTAAAGGCCTATAATAGAATCCGCTGATTAGAATCAGCACCATATCAGAATATAGATATGATAGCCCTTTTCTGAAGGTGAATGGGCTACTGAAGGACACTTTCTCCATTTGATACTCCTAGAGCATACTGAAGCTAAACAAAATTAATTGTGTTATTTCTTTTTTTTTCTTTTCTTTCTCTTTCTTATTGCTTTCCCAGACATTTGGAAATTGATTAACTAAAACATTAAAGAAGATTATAACAAAAAGTCCAACTAATCAAAAGAAAATTATCCAACTGAAACAATACCACAAGGTAAGCAGTTGGATTTGAGAGCTAATAATAAAATGGTATGAATGAACTGAGAAACTCCCATTTGTTAAGTGCCACAAAAACTAAATCAAGAAGCAAATAATTGACTTCTGTTGGCCTTTTTTTTCCACTTTAACTTCATACACATAATAGTTACATGATAAACGGATTCTCTGTTCTCTTCCCTGCATAGATCTGACCTGAAAAATATCCCATTTTCAAACTCTAGGTATATAAATCCCACATAAATATTTTAAACAGAAGAATTAGTTTATCTGTAATGTACGTCTATTCTTCATGGACAATCATAACAGGTGAAAGCTAAGAGACTTCTAGCTGAGTTCTAGTCAAAAATTTCAGGTTATTACAAATTCAATAGTAACTTTTGCATCAGAATTTTTAGTACAATAAAAAGGACAGATATAAGACTGCACCAAAAAGGAGGTGGGGGATGCTTACAGCTGAACAGACAGTGTACTTTCAGTATACTCTTCTTATTCTACTTTTCCTTTCTTTGAGAGGCAATAACCCCAGGTCACCTTGTTTCCAAGCTGTTCTGAGTAAATTTTTGGTGTGCAGATTTACTGGAGGCACAGGAAAGTTACCACTTTTGAGTATCATCTCATTTCCGAAGAAGTAAGTTTCAGGCTAGTACGGAGACTAATATTTTAAGAATAAAGTTTCTCTTCTTCATAGAAAGAAGACACTCTGGGTGTGAAAAATTGAAAAGAAATCTTCTATGCTGGGACTGCTCATGTAGAGGTGTACAAAACCTGTTCTCTGTCACTGGAATTGGAAATCTGGTGGGCTGTTTATGTCTCTCATGTATACAACACTGTACAGCACAAGTTCAGAGTCATGAAGTGTCATTTAGTCTGGGTGATCAGGGTAAGAGGACAAGTTGCTGCAGAAGAATAATGAAACAGTAATCTTATGTGACACGAACAAATCTACTATGCTTTCACAGAGATTGTTTCATATTAAGACCAAGATTCAGAAATTATATAGAAATCATATTCACAAAAGAGAAAATTTGCATACATACATCCTAAATTAATCACAGAAGAAAAACGTATTCCTGTATTTGGATCACCTAGTGTAAGTTTCCATTCAAACAGAACTAATCATCTATGAAAAGAAAGAAAAAAAGTGATTCTTAATGTCCAGGGTTGTTTTAAAAAAAAACAGTGCGTTATAATCAGAATTTGTTGTACTAAAATTCAACTCTAGCTGGATTTGATTTTGATAATTTTCCTGTGTTCATTACAGGTAACCAGTTTTGCCTTCCTAGTTGTGACTTGGGATATGTATGCCTAATTACATGTTAAAAGTTAGTAAAATAGTATGTAAAAATTGACTAAAATAGTGCTGAAACAAACAGTAAAAAAAAAAAAGGAAAATCAGTAAATGCAATCACTCTTCATGAAAGATGTAAAAGGAAGCTGTACTCAGCACAATAGCGCAAGGGGACCATTTCTCTCAAAACCTTATTTATCCTCTGCGACAGCTTTCACAAAGGGATACGTAATATTTACAGCTGGCTAATGGAAGTGGTCAAGCATACATGATTTCTTGTTTCTAAGGAAGCAGCTCATAAAGAGGTCTGCCCACATTCCTGGCATGGAGATAAGCAGACCAGATAAAAAACTCAAAACATCATGTTTGGACACCTCAGCCATTGGATGCACATGCAGAAATGCAAATTTACTCATATGCGTGCACACACAGAGACAACGTTACGGTGCATAGATAATGATAGAGAAATACAATTCATTGCTACAGCAAGATAAAATTGTAGGCGTTATTATCTATGATCAAACTGAGCCCATTACTAAGGGCTAAAATCTCCTACGTTGCCATGTTACCAAATCTTTTTTTCTAGAAGCAGCTCCTATTTTCTCACTCATGAGAACTGTGTCACATAGATCTACTGATTCTACTGAACTCTGGCCCTCAGCTGACTGTTTCTTCTGGTCTTTTATTCTACTTTTTGGTACAATCTATACTTCTGTTGGTGCTCTCCAGCATGAGATGTTAGATGCTGGCAGAGCTGATGTTTATGTTTAACAAGTGGTAATTCCCCCCTTTCTTCTCAATCTCACAGCTGCAGTGTCGACCACTTGTAAACTGCAGATCGTGTTCTTTCAGGTTCATTGCCCATTAGTACAATCAAGTCCTGAAAGCAACCTCAAAGCGCTTCTCAAAAGACTGACACCATGCAGTGTAATTGGATGGAACAGTGAATTCAAGCACATCATGAACATGTTGTGCATTTGGGGAGATTTTAAGAGAAGAAACCTTTGTCCCATGTTCTGTTGCATACATGGTCGCACTAGAAGTGCACTGTCATTGCAATCAATCTGCTTGAGTTCACAGTAAAATTTAAGTGCAGACTTTGAGTGCTAAAGCTGCTCACCTTTCCTGAACGAGCTACAGTCCATTAGTTGGGAGCATTAAGAAGTTCGTAAACATCTTACATGGGTGAGCCACCTAATGGAAATATCTCTCAGTGTGAGATATTATTTACTAGGAAAAACAAGCATTGCAGCACAATACACTGCAATAGTGCTGAACAGAAAACCCTTTAAGCACTTTATTTTCTAATCCTTTCTAAGGATGTTATCCATGATATTCACAAAATTTGCAGAGCTTTGGATAATTTCTGCTTATATGGCACTTTTTATTTTTGCTGTCTTAAAAATTTTATTCTAGATAGATGATTGAGGAGGAATCGTAAACACACATTGAGCAGAATTTACACTTTCACAAGTCAGGAATAAAAAGCTCTCTAAATTCTTGCTACTTTTACCTAGTTACTGCTTTCTTAGGCAGACAGATAGACAGAGAGAAAAAAAAAAAA
>WHYT01017441.1:185016-196698 GCA_009806455.1 Tetrax tetrax | reverse complement strand
TTAAGCTAATAATAAATTAAACAGAACGAATACTTTAAAATATAAATGAAGGTGAAATAAATCAGATTGAAATATGATATATTCCAAGTTCCTCATTAAGTATAAACAAGAGATTTTCAGTCTGTAAAATAGGCCCTGTGGTTCCACACTCTTGAGGGAAAATTAATAAATAAAGGTATGAGATTCTGAGCAGTGATTTTTAAAAACTGTAAAAAGGACCCAGACTGCAAGTAAATCACCTGAAAACACAGAACACTACAACGGATATCCGCCGTCTCTTTCATATTCAGAATCATTAATCTCTTGGACATGACAAATCTTTTTAGCAGGAGGGAATAAATTTGAGATAATAAGTTTTAAGATAATGAATAACTCTTGCCTATGAAGCGCTTTAATGACTCTCCTTGTCAGAATTCAGATTTTATTATTAACTCTACAGAATAGCAGCAGCCTTAAGAGATATAGTTACAAATCAATTTCACTGGTCTTTCATAACGAGTCACTAATTGACCTCAATTTCTGATGGAGTCACATATTTCCTTCCATACTTTATTTTAATGATGTGTATATCAAGGATTTAGCAACTGGTCACAAAGGAATTTGTTTTAACACTGTGTTGTCTTGTATAGGCTTTTAATGGCAGAAATATAAATCATTTTGAAAGCATTAAGTTTAATACTTGGGATGTATTTTTGGAACTCTTTTATAGTTAAGATGACCATAATTTTGTTAAAATATGTGCTTGATTTATCTACTTTAAAATATGAAAGAATTGCAGTGAAGAAAGAACATCCAGATTCTCCATATAAAATTAATGATTAGAGACTGGAAAATATTTTACTTAACTTTCATGGAGTCTTAAAAAGAAATGACATTAGAATTAACAAATGGCTTTGGTAAAACACTGTTTACTACATCTTGTGTAATTATGACGTACATCCTCTCAAACTTTCAAGGTATTTGGGTAACGAATAGTCAAAATGTATTTTTAAAATTCCATTGCATCAGAATTTTTTTCCTGTTTTTTCCTGCCAGAAGATCAAACACTTTTCCACATGTCATTGGATGTTTGGCATATTATAAAATGAAAATATCTGGCCTTTCCTAAACCAGAGAAAATCTAATGCAAATCCAGATGCTTTACATAGAATTATTGTACCAGTCCCGTCTGAGCTTATAAGGTAAAAGAGTCAATATTTGAAAGAAGCAAGCTTTCAGAAGTCATTTGATGGTATGTATTCAGTTTAGATCTAATTTTGGGCATGAATTATGACAGAGAAAAGGAGAATGAAGTGCAGGGAGAAGGGTAAAGAGACTGCAAGTCCATTTGTTTATATGGCCATGTTTTGCGCCTGGTGACCATGGACCATCCTCTTAGGTCTCTGATCATCAGGAGGAGACATCCATTAGTGTGTCCCCACTAGTGAATATATTGTTCTGCTGGAGCAGATGTGGTGCCAGTTTCACTGGTTTCAATTTGTGGTGGTCTGCATGGCTGGCCGTGCCTGTGTAATGTAGGAGCACATGCGCAAGTGTGTGTGTACTGGGGACATCTCGGTTCTGCTGCTGGCTGGGTGTGGGGACACAGCATCAGCTGGGCTTTAGGGGACTGGTAAAGTAGGAGCAGCCAAGGGCTGTAAGAGCACCAGCAGGAGGAATTGCCTGGATTCTGAAGGGCACCAGCTTCAGCTTCCCTTAGCAGAGAAGCATTTGTTATGAGACTGGAGCTAACGTACCCTTGCAAGAAGTACTTACTATGCACTTTCATGACTTGTGTCATGTAAAGAAAGCAAGAAAAACAAAATTGCACTAAATAGTCACACCCAAGCCTAACTTCTGAGCACCTGTCAAGTACTCTAATTCAGCCATGAACTTTCAGAGCTGATCAGTTTTTCCTGATAATAATTCATAAAAATTTCAATCGTATGTTCAATATTAACCCCTTCAACTTCCTATCATCTGATAGTGACTTCAAAGCAAATCTTAGCATTATCCAGATAAGAAGAACTACATTTTTCACATAAAAATTCAGATGGTGATCCTTTTGTTGTCTTTACTTGTCACAGTCCTTTCATCATTTTTTTTTTCTGTATTTGTCCAGCATGTTTTAACTCCGATTTCAGTGATGGCATTAAACTGTGGGGAAGTAAACAAATTGGACTCCTTTCTTCATTTGTAAAGTACATAATATTGCTATGTTTGTTGGTATAAAGCTGCCTGTCCTTTTCTAAGAATAAAAATAAACAAAAAAAACCAAAACAAAACAAAACAAAAAACCCTGTAGTACCAAGTAGACTGGGAGTTATTTCAAGCTTGATTTAACACGCAGTACCTTAGTGAAAAATGGTAAAATTTAATGTAAAGGAAAAAAAAAGAATTACTAGTCCTAAATTAATACAAGTTGGTGTGAAACAATGTGACAATTGCAGCTGAGGAACATGAGGAAAAGCTGAGAACTGCCATCAGAGAAACAGAAGAAAGAAACATGAAAGCTCTTTGACTTCAAAGAATCTCATGAGAGCAAAAACTCTACTCACTAAAAATTATTGCAGCATTTTCACATAAATGTTTCTATTTTTTTACAGGACAAAGCATGAAAAGAACAGTTTCCTCAAGCATAGTAAACCTCTTCTAACTTTTTTTAATGATACTGTGTCAAAGGGTATCCCTATTCACACACTGCAGGGAAAGCAGGAAAAAATAAATTCATGGCTCTATTACCTTGGACTGATGTTTAGAAATGTGAAGGAATAGTCATGATTTAACACAATACAAGCAGACTAATGTCAAGAATTGGTCTGTACTGAATCTTGAATCATGTTTTGGCTAAGCTATTTCAACTATTAAATGGAATTGTTATTTGCTCCTAGTTGTATTAAACCCCAGCTTAGATCTTTCGCTGCATAACATGTACCATTAAAAAAAATTTAAAAACCTGCCAAGCTTTTCCCAGGTTGTAGCTAGCCTGAAGCAACCATTTATGTTCTGTCATCGCTGGAAATTAAAATGCCTTTGACATGTCACACTTTCTCTACTGAAAGTTGTAGTGCAATTGAACCCTAATTGTGAAGAAAAGCAGGTCTAGAGTGTTCCATTTCACATGTTTAAGTAGCTTCTAAAGATGCTTCAAGAGCCTACAATTAACCTGACATGCAGTCAGATGAGGTTGATATTTAGGTATCTATTATATTAATTGTGTATTCGTATGCATCTACATATCTATATCACTAAATGCTCTTCACATTGCTTTTCTTCGGTAGAGGTAAACTCTGTTTTCCTTTCTTTTTCTGTACTACCTTGTCCATATAAAAAGAAAGAAAATATGGTATTTGAGCAATGCTATTTCATACACTTATCACATACAAATATGTGGGTGGTTGTGTGTGTGCATATGCATGCATTCAAAAAAAATCAAGTGGAGCACACATTATCTGAAGAGTTGCTGTGTATTACATCTTTAACAAGAATACAGGCTGTATTATGCAAAAAGAGGTAGTTTGCTTTTGCTCCACACTCAATTTTTCTTCTTTATATATTAAAAATGCATAAAGATGTTTAAATTGCAAAGCCAAATCACAGAAATGAAGTATAACATAAACTTCAGCTCAGCTTCCATAAGTGTGTGCACTTGCATGATCTCGAGTTACACATTCAGAGATTTATTACCCATAGGACCCTGCCTCATTTACATAACAGCCAGTTATTCCCAGTTTCTCTGTGTATCTCATTTTGTATATATGCCAGACATTATTTAATAGAAACAATTTAAATCTTGCTACAGTTCAGCATCATTAGTTTCTTAATGGGTGCAGGGATGGATGACAGACAGCGGGAGAAATCAATGGTATAGGCAGGGTGATGTTAGTGGAGCCAAGGTGATGGAGAGATAGAAGAGCACTGATGGGAGCATGAGGGGCTTCATCTGAATCGAATGGAATGGAATCGAATGGAATGAAATAGAATAGAATAGAATAGAATAATTAAAAGGGACCTTCAAGGATCATCTAGTTCTTCAACTGTCTGACCAATTCAGGGCTGATCAAAAGTTAAAACGCGCTATTAAGAGTGTTGTCCAAATGCCTCTTGAACATTGACAGGCTTGGGGCATCAATCACCTCTCTAGGAAGCCTGTTCCAGTGTTTGACCACCCTCTCATTAAAGAAATGCTTCCTAATGTCCAGTCTAAACCTCCCTTGGCACAGCTCTGGACCATTCGCATGTATCCTATCACTGGTTACTCAGGAGAAGAGCTCAGCACCTCCCTCTCCACTTCACCTCCTCAGGAAGCCATAGAGAGCAATGAGGTCCCCCCTTAGAGCAGATCCTGGCTGAAGCAGAGAGGAACAGGAAAAACTACTCCTAACACCAGCCAGGTGGAGATATATATTTTTTTCTATGTGTTTGGATGGTTTTGAACCCTTGAAAGTTCATACTACTTCAGTGAATTTTCCCTTTAAGCAGTTTTAAACACACATACACACAAACAGACACTCAAAGCTGCAAAACACATTCTATGTGTTTATATTAAAGTGTGATTTCAGAACTTGCAAATTTTGCAGACCTGATTTATGATTTTTGAATACATGGAGGTTACTTGCTGTGAGGTATATGCTTTCTGCTCACGTTAGTTCAGATGACAAATCGACATCAGCACTTTCTGTTGCACTGGAATTGCCCATGAACTGAGTGCCTAGCACAAAAATCATATGTTCACTTAAACATCACTGTTCTCAAATATTTAAGGCACATTAATATCGACCAAAATAGTTACGTCAAGCACTGCTGAACATGTTTAAATAAAGTAAAATGTGAGCTTATAAATTACAATCACAAGTAAAATACTTTCTAGAGATCTTTTAATATTTTATTACTTAATTACACGAGGAATTAAATTATATCTTTCTTTTTTTTTTTCTAAATCCTTTATTCCAAAATTAGTGTAATACAGTCTTCATCTTATCTTTAATTGTCCCTTTCCTAAGGATTTATAACTATTTATGTATTTTAGTTAGCATGTTTGGGATTTTGGTGTACTTTTCTTTACTTGTTTTTTAATTTGGTTAATCGTCAGAGGTAATGTTTTTGTGGGATCTTTTTCCAGTGTCTTTCTATAGTATATTCTTTGATATACATTATGCCAATGTAATTTGTATTGTAATAGGAGTGTTTCCTAAATTTGGTATTTGCCCGGGAAGCAAGAATATATAATCTGAGAGGGCAATATAAGATTTAGGATTCCATATCTTATATGGTCTTGTAAACAAATCTCTGTTGACTTGGAGTTGATGATTAATCTGGCCAAATGGTCTATAAGCACAGAGGGTGGGATTCATCTCAGTTTTAGACACCTACGACATACTTCTTGAAGCCTTCCTTCATCATCAGACCAGTGAAACAGGCACTTGTGGAGCATATTTCACCTGTCTCCTGCAGACAGCTACATTAGGACGAGCTGAAGCACATCTTACAGAGCCTACTTCCCTCCACAGAAGAGACTCCTGGGAGACTGCCTGAGCTGTAGACATCTGCATTATAGTTAGAAAAGATTAATTCCACCCGGCACTCCTAGCACACTTTTGAATATTTAAGATTTTTTGTCTCTCAAAAAAACAATTAAAAAAACCCCCAAACAAACAAATAAAAAAAAAAAACCAAACTGATTTGAAAAAAACAAACATGGAATTACCCAGCTACCGGCACTTGGAAAATTTTGCAGTGTAAATTCTAATTTTCAGGTGCAACCCATGGCATGAATTACAAATTAATCACCTGTCGGTGTGCACAGGAGCATTTTGGATTGATTGATAGGTGAACCTATATTGAAAAGGCAGTATTGGATATCCGGATCCAAAGAAAGCTACGCTAACCATTAGACCTTCCCTTAGAGCCTCTGGCTCTGGTATTGATAACAGATATGAACTTTGTGCTAGTGAGCCACTCAGCTCAATAATTCACTATCCTCATGCAAATTTAGAGACAGCTGGGCTTCCTCTGGTTTGTGGAGCTACTGATTTGCATTAGCTTACAAGGGAGATGCCTGGTGTCCTTGTTCTCTGGAAAAAAAAAAAGCACTGCTTGATACTAACAGACAGGTGACATCATCCTGTGGAGAAGGAAGGGGCAGCGTCATGAAGGTGGAGAGTTTTCTGGTTTGGTAAGCCACATCACCAAAGACCACCCTCAGGGTAGTTAATGAAGATGACATTCATTTGTCTTTCCAAAACATTGCAATTGTGAGATGAAATACATGAAGGAGCTGGAGGTGGGTCAGGGCAGACAGAGAGGGAAAGCATGACTTCTCATTTATAGCCCCTGATCGTGGTGCCTCGGTTGTACATCAATTATCTTCAAAGCTCTTGAAAACATCCCTGGACAAAAGCAAGGTATGAAGGCATTATCTGCTCCCAGAAATATTACTTCAAGAACACATTCTGTGTAAGCAGACTCCAGACATGGATAAGCAATCCTAACTAGGTGAAGAAACTAAAATCTTCAGACAAAAAATAGATCCTTATAATCACACACTGACAGCATGAGAAACAAATCCAATTCATCTTTAAACATACTCTTTAGCTGTACATCACTGAGAAATCTAGCTGCAATACATATGTTTAGGTTTCTGCCAAATATTATCCACAAGTGTTATACAAATTTCCTAATTTAGCCAAACAGGTCACAAGAAAAGGATGACCTCATATATCAAGGGTACTTTAGACTATTCAATTCTACCCACAAAGAAAACCACTGCAAATATTTATATCTACCTCTTCAGGTATGGCAGACATGCCTGGGAGCATGCCTGGCACCGATGCCAGCTGGCACAGAAGAGCCCGGATTTTGCGGCGCTAGTAAAATCTCAGCCTGCAAACAGAGTCTGCATGGAAAGTGTCTCCTGGGTGAGGACTCTGGAAGGATCCTACTTCCAAATTGAGCTCAAAAGCTGTGTAAGGGAGCACCAGTTGGCAAGGGCAAAAGGCCTGCGAGGAGCTGCTTGAGCGATTTCACAGTCCATGCAGTCACGTTCCAGTGCCCAGCAATGTTCTCTAGCGCTGTTTGATTTATTGCCTTAGATATAGCCAAACCATCTTTCATCCTAAAAGGTGAATCAATCTTCCATCATTGGGTGTTCCTGTCATACAGAGGGAGGAGGTTAGAAGATTTATGTTCTGTAAAGCGTAATAGCCACGAAAAGCCAGAGCCCTCACCAGGACTTTCTGCAGTGGAAGCTTTGCTGAATGCAATAACAAGCATTGTCTTAATGTTCATTGCTCAATCTGATTAGAAAAAAAAAAACCAAGATGATATCTTACAGGCACCTGTATAGCTGGAAATGCTGCCCAGACTGTATTGCATCTTCATAAAAATGTGTATTATGCCGAATACCTAGCTCACCCCTGTGTTACTCTAAGAGGACAGATTTTAATGGCATCTCCAAAATAATAGGTTCTGTAAGTAATATGCTGATACCAAAGGCCTAAAAGGTCATACCAATATAACACTCACTGCCTTCTCATATTCACCCATTACACTCATGCTCATCACAGAGAAGAAGGAAAATAAAATTACTTTTTATAGCACTTGCTGAGGGTAAAAATATTGGTGGTTTATAGACTGAATAAGTGGAAAAAGATGGGGTTTCAAAGTTGCAGGATGACAAAGGAAAAGCATTTATATGCACTGACACCTTTATATAAAAGGAATTCAGCATGTGCCTCAGCTGGTCATATCAGAAAGAGATATATTTTTTTCAGTTATCTTACTTTGCATAAAAACAGTGCAGATTTGTTTGGTCTGCAAAAAAAAAAAAAAAAAGGATTCTTAAAATTATTTGATGCAATAATTTCTGAAGTATACTCTCCAGTACTTCCACCAGCCCTATCACTTTCCATCCATCATACTTCTTAGTTTAAGTTTTCTTTGGCAATGTTTTTGTGTAAATAGGAGAAAATGGATTTAGATGATTCCCATTAACTTTTCACTGCTAGTGTAAAATGAAACTTTAAGAGGATAGAAATCAATCTATCCTGTTAGACAGTAGTCATCCTAAAGTAAAATCCAGCAATTACTTCATTGTCTCTGCAAGAAACTGAAAGTTAAAAAAAAAAAAAAAAGATAATGAACATTAGAAACAAAACAAAAACAAAAACAAAACATAGGGATTATGTACTGCATTGTCTAGTCCATCTCCATGTCTGGAAGTAGTAATGATAGTAATTCTGTGCAGATTAGTTTCTGGAATACCAGTCTCCATCTTTTCTCCTCTCTTCTTTCCTTCCTTTTAAAATGTAGTTATGGAATTAAATGCTGAAATTATAGGAAGAAATATAACAAGTGACTAAATGACTGATGGATATTCAAAGATCTCAACAAAATTATTGTTCAATAGGAGAGCTGAGTATATCCAGGTGCATTATATTCTTGCCAAGCAGCACTGGTTTATATCAATGTGGGTAATAAAATATCACAGAAGATTTTCCTGTACAACAGAGCTGACCTGTTACAAAAGGAAACTTAACACAATTGTAATTTTTTCTACTCAGGCAGAAAACTTCTCTGGGAAGCAGAGAAGGGATGCAAAAAACGTTAGTCTGAACTGTGAGTGTTAGAAATGCTCCTCACCTCCTGGGACTGGATGTACAGCTGGTGAACTCCAGCTGTCATGATGGAGACAAGGAGGATGCTGGTCAATCTCTCCTCTCACTGTTTTCCTCTGTCCCACCAGCTTTCCACCATAATGTGGCTTGGGTACATGAGACATGCAGAAATTGTGAATGTACCAAAGCAGTCCCCTAGTTGGGCAGCTGAGGCCACTGTCAAATACACACCACAGGGCACATCACCATCATGCTGTCTTCTGGTTTGAAAAAGTATTTCCTCCTGAACACCAAATAACCATTGTATTCGCTTAATTCTGGTTACTTCACCCTATATAGAATGTTTCTGTTGGAAGGGACATACAATGATTGGTGACAGCATTACTCCATCAATATAGCATTGAGAGCCCAATAATGAAATTTAAATAGTCACATGACTTATCTTCTCAATTGTCAGACACAACCTTGATTCTCTCATGTTTTTATGGCTTTGGGCTGGATCTCCAGCATAAGTTGTTAAAACTTTTTGGTAAACACTATTTTTGTTCTCTTTAATATGCTATCCTCACTGTATTACTAGTCCTCTAGAAATAGTTTTTGGTTTGTTTTTTTTTTTTGCAGGCTCTTTGGACATTAAAACTGGAAAAAGTTGGTTTAGACTATCAAAGAATCAAAAAGATTTTCATTCAGTTTTGGAACAACATTATCCATCAAGGCAAAAGAAAGAGATTATACTCAAACTGAGCTACTTCTAGAATTCAAACAAGTCTGCAACACTGATGAAAATCAGGCTTCAGATGAAGACATGATGAAGCACGTAGAATGCTTAACAAGAGTGACATCCTGTGATTTTACATGCAGTGACTTCAGAAGACCTTGTCATTGAAGTTTCAAGAACCCTTTTTTCCCGCTCTTACAATGAGAGTTGTAGAGCACTGGCACAGGTTGCCCAGAGAGGTGGTGGATGCCTCATCCCTGGAAACGTTCAAGGCCAGGCTGGATGAGGCTCTGAGCAACCTGATCTAGTCAGGGATGTCCCTGCTCCTTGGAGGGGGGTTGGACTAGATGACCTTTGAAGGTCCCTTCCAACTCCAGCCATTCTATGATTCTAAATATGTGACAGGGAGTAGGCACAAGGATTTGATATAAAACAGTGCATGAATGATAAGAAAACAGCAAAAAGTGTTTATTGTTTTATTTGTTTAATAGCTAAGACTGACTACTAAGAATGACTACCCTTTTATTCATTTCTTAATATAGATTTTGTAGCTTTTTTTTAAAAAAAAATCTTAGTTTTGACTTTTTGAGTACTAGCAAAGTAAAATTAAATTTTTTATTAGTTACATTTTGGCAGGTGTCGTTTGAGACAACATGTCAGCTATGGGCAGATCTCATTACCCAGGAGTACAAGAGATTATCTGAATAGCAGCCTCTGTTTCTGAAATATCTCCCTATTTGAACTGCAGGCAAGCAGGAATGTATAAACTTCTGCGGCTTCCTGATGACTGAGCAGAGTGCTCAGATTCAAAGTTGCCATCCAAAGATTCAGCCCTCTTTGAAAGAGAGAGCACTGGCCAGATCTGGAAGCGAGATGCTCAACAGAGTCGTGCAGCAGGCTCACTGCAAGCAGGTTTGCAGAACCTGCCTGCTGCCACCTCCCTGCTGCTCTATGGATAATTTTCAGGGCTGTCAGTTGGTATCCTCATTTGCATTACTCACAGATGTCCCTGAAACACCATGTATCCTGGGACCATTTTTATGACACAGGATATGAAATGAATGTTCTGTAATTTTAAATTAAACATCTGCAGATTTTCTTAGTTATCTAGATTTCAAGAAATCCTGCTTCCATTTACAAGCTAATTCAGTTTAGCTCATTCAAATTCTACAAGAGCATTGAAGATGGTTTATATCTTGCAAGAATATAAAACATCATAAATCAAATGGAACATGCAACTCATGTCTCTTGCTACATTGATGAAAATCAGGAACAGCAGGAGAGAAATGAGAAGAATTATTTCAATATATTCTGGTAAAAGTAGAAGCAGAACAACCCTAAAGTTTTCAAATTGCTATATAGATTTATTTCCTAGTGTCTCTCTTAATTAGCATGAGTACAGTTTCCATATCTTCAGGTAGGAAACAGGCCTAAATTTATCCTTACTATATGGAGTCAAGTAATTAAAGTTGGTACATTCATGTCACTCTCTCCGGAGAAGAAAAACTCACCAGGGTCGACATATCTTTATTGATGACCTAGACGAGGGGATTGAGTGTACCCTCAGTAAGTTTGCAGATGACACCAAGTTGGGTGGTGGTGTTGATCTGCCTGAGGGTAGGGAGGCCCTTCAGAGGGATCTGGATAGACTGGATCGCTGGGCTGAGCTGAATGGGATGCGGTTCAACAAGGCCAAGTGTCGGGTCCTGCAGTTTGGTCACAATAACCCCAAGCAGCGCTATAGGCTCGGAGCTGAGTGGCTGGAGGACTGTGAAGAGGAAAGGGACCTGGGGGTGTTGGTTGATGCTCAGCTGAACATGAGCTGACAGTGTGCCCAGGTGGCCAAGAGGGCCAACGGCATCCTGGCCTGCATTAGAAATAGTGTGGCCAGCAGGAGCAGGGAGGTAATCATCCCCCTGTACTCAGCACTGGTGAGGCCACACCTCGAGTACTGTGTTCAGTTTTGGGCCCCTCACTACAAGAAAGACATTGAAGCCCTGGAACATGTCCAGAGAAGGGCAACAAAGCTGGTGAGGGGTCTGGAGCACAAGTCTTATGAGGAGCGGCTGAGAGAGCTGGGATTGTTTAGTCTGGAGAAGAGGAGGCTCAGGGGAGATCTCATTGCACTCTATAGCTTCCTGAAGGGAGGTTGTGATGAGCAGGGGTTTGGCCTCTTCTCCCAGGCAACAAGCAGGACCCGAGGTAATGGCCACAAGTTGTAACAGAGGAGGTTTAGGTTGGACATGAGGAAAAACTTTTTCTCCCAAAGAGTGGTCAGGCACTGGAATGGCCTGCCCAGGGAGGTGGTGGAGTCGCCGTCCCTGGCAGTGTTCAAGAGGCGGCTTGATGAGGAGCTACAAGATACGGTTT
>WHYT01017441.1:152868-166966 GCA_009806455.1 Tetrax tetrax | reverse complement strand
ACTTAAAAAAAAAAAAAAAAAAAAAAAAAAAGAAAAATATTTGAAAATTTATAATCCATTCCTTCTAATCATGTTCCTGCAAACAGTTTGATTAATTTTTTAAAATAATATAAAATGGTTAATAATCATTGATCTTGAAGACAAAAATGTCAGACTATCTAAAAATTCATCATGCTACTAAACGTGTATAAACGAGAGTTAAAACAATTATTTGTGGACTGTATTCTAGTGGGATTAAAACAACAAAACCAAAAACAATCTTATTTCCATTTGTAGATAATTTGGGAGGGGGCAAGGAGGAATGAAAATCCATATGTTCAGCACTATCTGGGTTGTTCCAGCAACATTGGGTCCTTGGAAAAGAGTTAATATTTCTCAGCTCTTCAGTTACTGCATTGCACTGTGCTCTGACTTCATATTTCTTGTGCTGCTCCTCTCATTTTCTCTTTACTGATCTCAGTGAAATAACATGAAAGGCAAAAGGGTAGCAACCATTCTTAGCCATTTCCTGTCTTTTTTATCTCAAAATACTTGGTTTCTCATGATCTTTACACTCTTTCTTGTGGCTCAGCCGTGTAAAGGATACATA
Source organism: Tetrax tetrax (assembly GCA_009806455.1). Classification (NCBI taxonomy): domain Eukaryota; kingdom Metazoa; phylum Chordata; class Aves; order Otidiformes; family Otididae; genus Tetrax; species Tetrax tetrax. The sequence continues at coordinate 166,377 of WHYT01017441.1, read as the reverse complement.
AAAATATCAAACACTTAAATATAACCTCTAGCAGACAAAGGAGTAAACAAACACATCTCCTCACATCCCTGTAGTATGTGATTCTGCATCACTTCCCTGACGAAAAATTAGACTACAATGGACTCAAGGCAAGAGTTAACTGCAAGGATTACATCTGAAGTTCAGGTTTTGAATTAACATTTAAAAGATGCTCACATGAATTACCAAGTCTTTTGAATCTGCAATCCTCAACCTGGCAATCTCGTAAGAAATGAATCACTGATAAAATTTCGTGCATTTTTGTTTTTAGTCACAGCTGGAAGCTTAACAAGAACAACATCTCCTACCAAGTTATTTTCATGCATTGCCCTGTGCAGACACTGAAATTTTTAAAAAAGATACTGAATTTTAGTATTAGCTTAAAAGCTTTGTTTTAAAGAAAATTCTAAAGCTGGACAATTTTTTAAAATTTTTTCCCCTGTATTTTCATTTTCATTTATTTAAACAAACCAATAGAAACAAACTCTTAACACTGAAATTTTTAAAAAAGATACTGAATTTTAGTATTAGCTTAAAAGCTTTGTTTTAAAGAAAATTCTAAAGCTGGACAATTTTTTAAAATTTTTTCCCCTGTATTTTCATTTTCATTTATTTAAACAAACCAATAGAAACAAACTCTTAACACTATAGGGGTGGAGGAGACTTTCCAGGAGCATAAAATCCAGGGAAATCTTACATAGGAATCTAGACTTTGTATTTCCCCAATCCAGTGCAGGAGATGCCACATGGCAGCTCAAGCGAGGAGGCACTGGGGCATACAATGGAGATGTGGCAGCTCCCTCCCTGTATGAAAGTGTCTGGGGTAGGCACCGGGGAGAAAGTACCTTCCACTAGCTCCTTTTTGTGTGTGTCTCACTGTGGGACATGGACTTCAATGTAGAGCTCTGTTGTTATTGCCCAGGACTCCCCTGTGCAGGGTCTAATGCAACTTGCAGCAGGACAGAAACTGCGATGCGTGTAACAACCAAAATACTCCATATGTGGCTCCCTAGAGCATGCCGCACCCTCCTAGCTTTGAGGAAAACTGCAAATTACATCATCTCACATTGTTTCCTCTTTCAAAGTATGAAAATTGGGAAACTAACTGTAAATGCAGAACCTGGAATCTGATCCGCTTATCAGATGGCTTTTTTTTTACCAAAATCATTCTCCCTCCATGGCAGTCTTGTATATGCATGCATATACGCATGATATTTTATGTACATGTATACCATGTTCAGAATAAACTTTCTGGCTTTAGCATGAGCTTCAATAGCTCAGAGGATCACTTTGCTAATCTAATTGTAACACATTATATAAGATGTAAGACATATGCATGTCTTGCATAGCACTTGAAAAGTGCTATAAAATATTATAACCACAATTATATTAATTGTTTCTATGATATGGAGATCCAACCAAACTAATTTTACTGGGATCAGAGTTTCCAAACATTTAGGAGAATTACTAGGAAATATTATTCTGATGGCAATGGGGATCTCAGCTTTGAGGGAGAGGAAGGGTGGAGACAGGGAATGGGGGGATGAAATAATTTTCTTTTTCAATTTAACTGCAACAGTAATGTGTAAAAGTCTGAGAATTATACTTCTTTCATTCAGAGACCAATACTTTCTAATAAAGAGTTATACTTCTACCTACTGAGCTCAGTTTATTTGAGTCAAGATTTTGCCCACTATGTTACCTGAAATGCATTCTAGGTTAAAAAAAAAAAAAAAAAAAAAAAAAAGTACATTCCCTAATCCATTTGCAATTCAAATGTGAAACTTCCAGCAAAACTGCAGTGCATCGACCCAAAATAAACAACTCATCAAACCCCATAAATATGGCATGATCCCAGTAATGAAAAATGAGCTTTGCAACAGCCTGTAATTAGCATGGGAATGACAGGCATATTCTCAACCTTTACGAACATATGGGTAATTATTGAAGAGCTATGACAGTAATGCATCAACAAGCCTATCCATCTCTACTGCAGTTCTATGTTCTGGCTGCCTCTCAGTGGATCTTAACATACCGTAAAGTAATTTGGTGGAAACGTCATCAAGAGCAATGATAGCGTTCCACCCATAATGAGAAGGAAAATTAAAAGAATCATCACTTAAAACGAGTGTTGAAATTCCAGATAAGCACCCTAAAACGTTTTATATTACCAACCTGCAATCTTTACAACCTTATAATTTGCCGGTGGGAATTTTCAAATTTCTGCAATAACAGGTATTTGTCTATAATTTTATATTAAGAAAGTGGAGGAGAGGAAAGAAAGAAGACCTGTACAAAATAGGTCAAAGGAAGAAGATTGCGGACTTAATCAAGAGCCTTACAATTTTAAATATACTGCCCTAGAAGCATTCAGGTCCCAAAAAGATAAAAATTTTTATTAATACCTTGTAGTATGGTAGTATCTTGAGGCTTTCCCATGGCAAAAGACGAAACCTCATTGACAAGTGTAATACCCAGAAAGATAAATAATAAACAGAGAAAGCCAGTTTGGAGCTCTGAATGAACCAAACAAATAGCAGCTAGTAGAAAAGCACAGCCACTATCACTACTTATTTAGAAAAGGAAGACTGGCATACAGGAGGAGGAATAGTCATTGATCTGTTTATGGTTACAGAAATAATCCTATACTGCCATCAACACTAGAATTTTTATTTGTACTAAACAGCTAAGTGGGTTTTTTTTCAATGGTATTGGAAGATAGAGATTAAACTCAATACTGGAAGAAGAATCCCTAAATCTAATTAATCTGACTTTTCACCCTAAAACCTCCTTTCTACAACCTGTAAAGTTTGAAAATGGCTTGCAGTTTGGTTTTCATTTTAGATTTATAGAAATGGGAGTGGGGATGGAAGGAGACTGAAAAGAGAAGGAGAAAGGCTGGGGATAATATTCACCTTCACACTGAACCACTTATCCTAGACTAAGTTATACAGCAGAAGAAAAGACAGGAGTGAGCTGACATCAATCATCCTTATGGATCTTTACTTTTTATTCATTGTTCTATTGATCTCTTTGAGCATTATTTCATAGGTAGATTGCAATAAAAGTCATTTCTTATTATGTCTCCATTTTAACTCCTAAAGCATATGACACAATAGTTTTTGAATGAAGGACAAGTTCCCTAAGGGAACCAACAAAATCCTGGGTAAAAGCACAGATTTATTGATCTCTCCTTCAATAATAATGATTAAAATCTAACCAAGCACTATTGCCTTAATAAATTATTCAGCTCTTTCCCCCTTCCACATTCCAACTGGATGCACTCCAAAAAAATAAAACTTCGATCACAAAACGCTGAAAATACTGTCTTCTTCACGCAGTGAGACATGACAATCTTAAAAACATGCTAAATAACAGCATCTTACAGACAGGATATACTTTGGCCCAAAGCCCAGTTGACCAGCAACTGAGGAAAGAAAACAACATATGTCCTGGAAAGGAGAGGAAGAGATTTTGTCAGCTTTTTCAATTTTCAAGGCAAATTTAGGGGTACTGTTTTCGCTACTCAGCCATGTTTTCTCTTGCAATGGAGCAATGAGGACTGTGCCCATAACCACAAATCTCTCTTCTGTATGAGAATATATCCTGTGTGGGTCAAGCTGGAGGCTTATACTCATCTATCAAGAGTCTTCACTTCATCCCAAATCTCAGGAATATTTCATTGACAAGGCATTTTCTGCCTAGGACTGCTCCTGGGATATGCAGCCCTGAAGCAGAGGTTTCCAGAATAGGACATGCTGTTCACAGAAATAAAGCCGACAAAATATATGATTTGTTGGTTAGCTTAAGATCTTGGCCCTTCATTATAACTTGTTAAAACTTCCATGCTGATGTTTCATTCAAAGTTCCTAATAAGATTAATGTCTATTGTATGTTAACAAAGAATGAAATATAAGCTGCAGAAAGTAATTCTTCCTACTCAATATGCTTATATATAGTATACATCCGAGTATTTCCTCCTTTTGAATAAAAATTTGATGAAAAAGTAGGAAGACCAGCATAAAATAGATAACATTTCTAGATAGTGATGATGCATTAAAAAGAAAGGTTTCATATAGTCACTCTCAAATTAACCTCCATGCCACAACTATAGTACATAATTATGTATCTGGATTGGAAGGGAAACACTTGTCTCTAAAGATGGCAATGGTTGTGGATAGGAGTGAATGGAGGTGTCAGTCACTGAAAATAAGATTAATGATTTAAACTTAAACATTAACTTTCCAGAAAGGTTAAAAGAATCCTATAAGCAATCATTTTCTCTCATGATTATGATTCATGTAGTTTTCAATGGGGAGACCTTATAACAGCCTTCCAGTACCTGAAGGGGGCCTCCAGGAAAGATGGGGAGAGGCTGTTCAGTAGGGCCTGTTGTGATAGGAAGAGGGGTAATGGTTTCAAAATAGGGGAAGGTAGATTTAGATTTCCTAATATCTAATGAGATATTAGGAAAATTTTTTTTACAATGAGAGTTGTAGAGCACTGGCACAGGTTGCCCAGAGAGGTGGTGGATGCCCCATCCCTGGAAACATTCCAGGCCAGGTTGGATGGGGCTCTGAGCAACCTGGTCTGGTTGGAGATGTCCCTGCTCCTCGCAGGGGGGTTGGACTAGATGACCTTTGAGGGTCCCTTCCAACCCAAACCGTTCTGTGATTCTATGATTCTATAATGTTTAAATGCATGCATGCCTAGTTTGATGTAACCTGATGATGAATTTTTTTTAGTATAAAATACCCAGAACCTACTTCTTCAAGTGTGGTCTAAAATAAAATCAAATTATTTTAAAGTAAGAATGCATGCAGTTTTAAATTCCTCCTTTTGAAACACTATCAACACCCTTATTATCGTACTAAAATCAACACAGCATAAGTAACAATTCCCTCCCAAAACAAAACTGTATCAGTCTTTTATGATCTGTTGTGATGGATGCTAAAAGTAATAACTTCACTTAGAAAAACAGGCACCAAACATTTACCAGGTATATGAATTTCACAATAGCTAGTGCAATAAAGCATTCAGCAGTCATTCCATATACACAGTGCTTTATAGTGTTAGCATGTGCTCCTAATGCAAGTTTTACTGACCTTTAGGTTTGTCAGAATTAATCTCAACTTTAAACAGATGCTTTTAAAACACCCCAAGTGACCACAGAAGACAAGGCCAGCTCTTAATTCAGTATGGTATATTCTCCTTTTAGTTGGAGACAGATACTAGATGACCAAATCAAACAGTCTACCTGCATGCAATTCATTTCCCCAAACATTTTCCAGCTTGCCCCATATAAATGCCACATCTCATGGAAATAAAATGTGTTACCACTGATCCCAAGGTGCTCTGCAGCTCCACGTCTCCTGGTGGGGACTGCCAGGGAGAAGTAATGACTTTCTACATTTATCGTGATAAAATTGGAAGGAAAAAAAAAATCTTAATATAGTTGCTTATATTTTTGTATAGTTAATATTTCTTAATATTGTTATATTTTTCCGCAAATGCAAATCTCTTTGAATTTGCAGATGTTTTCCCGTATTCCAACAAAGACTAAGTGTTTTTGTGATGCTATTGTTACTGGGTTTTTTGTGACAGTCTCTTTCATATTCAGAGTAGGAGGAAGAAAACCTCTGATTGTAAGACTTTATAGAAATTCTAATTAATCATTGGGTGGATTATATATATCATATGTTTTAAGACATATGAAATGCTTACCTCTCCTGGAGCAAGCAACAGCTTCAATATATGATAAAAAAAAATAAATAGAAGGTTTAGCCCTCAGAGCAGTGAGGATCCATTTTTTTTTTGTAGTGAATGCAGAAAAAAAAAAATTATAATATGAAATTATTTTCATTTATGAATAGTAATATAGGGTGTGGTGGCCTGTGAGTGTAAGGAACTGAATTTGTTGACTTGTAAGGTTTCTTCTGGAAAACAGCAGCTCTGTTATTGGCTCTGGTAGGTACCTGTTGTGTATCACATATTTTGCTGCGACTCAAAAAAGTTTATTTATTATGAATGTTGGAATATTCAAAATTCTGCAAGCCCTGAAATAGTTATTCATATTGACACTCCACATTTTATTTAGAAAAGGATACCAACATATCCATATCCAGTTAGAAGTAGCACTTAAGACTTTCCAGTATGAATTCAGAATGACAAAGCTGTTGAGCTACTCCTCTATGGTGAAGATAGTAACATTACAAAACTGGCTACTTCTACACCTAGTTTCATGTCTGTTATTCAATATTACCTTGTCCCCCAGGATGTTCTTTCAAAGCCAGTTCTAAAATGCATAAAACTGCATCTTCAATATTCTGAACATTGAAATACAAAACACAGCCGTAGAGAGATACCGGCTGGGGGATTCCTCAGGGAAAGTGTGCAATTATCCAGAGTGAAAAGCAAGATAGGAAGATATTGACAGACCTAGACTATTGAATTTAGGAGTAACTGGGTAGGCAATGATATTGACTCTTAATAAAGTTTTAACTCAGGGCAAGCTTTAATCTGTGAGAAAACTAATCTTAATGTAAAGGCATAAGATTTAATTGTTTGCCCAACAGAAAACCTCAAGGAATAAGAAATAAAGCGAACATCCTAAGATTCACAGATTCAAGGTTTGAGTCACTATCTGTTACACTTTCTCTCAAACACACACCTTCTCAGTATGTGTCTTTCTGCCCTGCAGTTAAGCCACAGAATTGCAGATGGAACTCTGATGCCTACATACAATCTGCCATCTCACGTAAATATTTTATGTTTTGCATTTATCTGTTTCTAAGAGAAAGGATTTAATAAATCAGTGTTTTAGAACTTAAATATGTAGCTGCCAAGCCATTCTTCATGATATTTGAAAAGTCATGGCAGTGAAGTCCCTAGTGATTGAAAAAAGGGAAACACTCCACTCTTTTTTAAAAAGGGTAGAAAGGGGGATCCTGGGTACTACCAGTCAGCCTCAACTCAGTGCCTGAGAAGACCATGGAATAGATCTTCCTCGAAGTTATGCTGAAGCACATGGGGGACAGATGGGTGATTCAAGACAGCCAGCATGGCTTCACCAAGGGCAAGTCCTGCCTGACCAACCTATGGCTTTCTATGTTGGAATGCCCACAACATTCTTCTTTCTGAATTGCAGAGATATGGATTTGATAGATAGACTTTTTAGTGGACAAGTTTGGATGACCATATCCAATGGCTCAATGTCCAGATGGAGACTGGTGACAAGCAATGTCCCTCAGGTGTCCATGTTGGGACCAGTACTGTTTAATTTCTTCATCAATAGACAGTGGAATCGAGTGCACCCTCAGCAAGTTTGCAGATGACACTAAGTTGAGTGGTGTGGTTGACACGATGGAGGGAAGGGATGCATTCAGAGGGACCTGGACAAGGTTTAGTTTCACCTAGACCAAATGTAAGGTCTTGCACATAGGTTGGGGAAACCCCCAATATCAATACAGGCTGGAGGATGAAAGGTTTGAGAATAGCCCTGCTGAGAAGGACTCAGGAGCACTGGTGGACGAGAAGCTCAACATGAGCCAGCAATGTGCACTCGCAGCCCAGAAAGCCAACCACATCTTGGGCTGCATCAAAAGAAGCATGGCCAGCAGTTTGCAGGAGGTGATTCTGCCCCTCTACTCTGCTCTCATGAGACCCCACCTGCAGTACTGCATCCAGCTCTGAAGTCCTCAGTACAGGAAAGATGGATCTATTAGAGCAGGTCCAGAGGAGGGCCATAAAAATGATCAGAGGGATGGAACATCTCTACTATGAAGAAAGACTGAGAGAGATGGAGTTGTTCAGTCTAGAGAAGAGAAGGCTCTGGGGAGATCTTATTCCAGCTTTTTGATACTTAAAGTGGGCTTATGAGAAAGATGGGGACAGACTTTTTGGTACGGTCTGTTGTGATACGACATGGCATAATAGTTTTAAACTAAAAGAGTGTAGTGTTCCTTACATGTAGTGTAGATTTACACTACATGTAAGGAACAAATATTTTACCATGGGAGTGATGAGTCAATGAAATAGACTGCCCAAAGGGATGGTAGATGCCCCATCCATGAAAAAATTGAAGTCCAGGTTGGACAGGGCTCTGAGCAACCTGATCTTGTGGCCCTAATCCTCTGGCCTCCTGTCAGGTATCTGTCTGGGCCCAACTTGGCTCAGCGCAGCTGAGAGAAGTGAAGAGAGGACATGTGAAGAGAACCTGAGAGGCATCTGCCTGAGCCGATTGTGAAGAATTTCTTGTGAGAGGAATGGTTGCAGACACCAAAGTCAATGGAGAAGGAGAGGAACATCTCCACCTGCAGCCCATGGATGACCCCATGCCAGGGCAGGCGGATGCCTGAAGGAGGCTGTGGCCCATAGAGGGCCTGCTGGGGCAGCCATTCCAGAGGGACTGCACCCCGTCGAAAATGACCGGTGCCAGGGAAGTTCACGAAGGACTGTAGCCCGTGGGTGGGACCCCACGCTGGAGCAGGGGAGGAATATGAGTTCTTCCTCAGAGAAGGAAGGAGCAACTTAAAGTGACAAGTGATGAACTGACTGTAACCCCCATTCCCTCTTCCCCCCTGTGCCACTCAGAGGGAGGAAGGAGGTAGAGATAATTGAAATGAAGTTAATCCTGGGAAGAGAGAGAGGTGGAGAAAGTTGATTTGGTTCTCTTTCTCATTTTCTCGCTTTGGTTTTATTGATAATAACTTGAAATAGTTTTACCCATGTTGAGGTTTTTTTTTTTCTCATAATGGTAATTTCAATGATCTCTCCCTGTCCTTATTTCAGACCTTGAGCTTTTTTGTTATATTATCTCTCCCTGTTCCCTCACAGAGTGAGGGGAGTGAGAGAGAAACTGAGTAACTGGGTTCTGAGAGGGGCTAAACTACAACACTTGGAGACAAGTGTCTTTCTAGGACGTAACAAGACTTCGATGCCTAGATATCCTTGTAAATGTGGGATGAAATGTTTCATTCAATGTTACTCAAGAAAGTTGAGGAAAGGCAAAGCCTTGAAACAAATTATGAAGGATCATAATTCGAATGGGTAGGTATGTATTGCCAAGTTGTTGGACCAGCTCTTCTTTTCACACAGATTATTTCAGAAGACAAGTGATAGTCAGTAACGCTCCACAGTTAACTGTTTTAAAAAACATAATCTGATTTTATCCTCGTTACAATTTGGAAAGGAGAACTGAAAGATTATTGGGAATTGTTTCTGAAATTTCAGTGATTCATAAACATGTAGTGTAAGGAATCTGGATTTATCATGGAGATCTAGGTTGGTTCATTCTTCCGCAGAACAAAGCCCTATTTAATGTCCAGGAATAAGCTTGAGACTTGGAACCCTTGTAAACAGTTTATTCAAAAATTACTTATTCACAAAGCCATGTTGTATACCCCTGAATGCCTACCAAAATAAAAATCCAATTCCAAAAATGGAAAAAAAAAAAGTTATGGCAAAAAATTGTTTACATTTGAAAAGTGTATCTTGTCTTGACTAAATATAGTAGGTTTCCAAGACAGCAGCATGCCTGATGTTTATCATGCTTTAGTTTTGTTTTATTTAACTGAAGTAGAATTAAATTCAATGGAATCATGGTGAACAATAATGGTATACACACAATCTCATCATCCGAATACTTGCCTTCTCCTAGCTGTCTCATTCTAAGAAATAGCTATCTGGGATTGCAAGGAAACAAAGCAGTTCAGTGAAAAAAATTTAATCTTTACTCAGTTGACTAAATTTGAAAAGAAGATCTGGAAGACCTGATTTGAATGTTTAAAATGATACAAAGAATTAAAACGGATCATCTAATCCACTTTTTACAGTCTAGTAAACAAGATAGTTTGGTATGATTACTCATTGCAGTGCTAAATTTACAGTAAATAAGAGGAAATATTTATTAATATACTGACAATTTGGTCACCATTTAAACTGGTCGGAAACAATTGTTGCACATGGATTGAAAATGTGGGTAGCTGAAGAGGTGTGAACAAGATTTTTATATTTTATACATTCATTAGATGAAACTTCAGGCACGGAATGACTCGTAAGGAATTCAGGAAAAGTGTCTTCTTTCCTCAATACTCCTACTCCTTCCTTCTCCTGCCTCATCGTGTTCCTCAATGAGTCTTCACAGACAGGTAAGAGCCAACTGCCACTGCCAAAAGCCGATATCCCAGCTGCAGTTATTTGTAATAACACGATTCAGGTCTAGCTAGATGCAGTACTGAATGACTGAGCTACATGTGGTTGATTTAGATATTTCTGAAATGTGCTTCTTCCCTTGAGGTTCCAGATGCAGCAGAGTCGAACCACCTAAGCTTTGTTTGCACATTACAAGGTAGATGTGTCTCTGGAAACTGTTAAAAGTGTGCCACGTGTATCCTCTCCCATGCCAGAGTCTTTGCTAAAAAACATTTTCAGAATATAATTCTAGCCCTTAATAGCAACTGGGCAGGGTTTAATAGTACAGCTTATCTACATCTCCGGTATGAGGAAATGTTACAGATATTTGGCCACATTTGGAATTCCTGAGTATATACAGGAGGTTTGAAAGCAGCTCTGTTCAAGTATAGCAGGAAGAAACCAGAAGAAAAAAAGTAACTTTCAGGAGAAAATATAATTAGACTTGGCTGAAAAATGGGAGTCCCGCTTCAAATAAAGTTTCTTCCTGAATTTCTTTTAATTCATTCATTCCAGTACAGAGACCTCTGTTATGAGCAAAGTTTCACATTTCAAGCTTCTTCCAAGATAAATTTGTCACTTCAATATTTTCTAAATCTAAAGCTTCCTGTGTTGGCTTCAAATACAATTTACCTGAAATTTGTATTATTCTGTTTAATGTAATTGTTAAAAATATATTAAAGAGTCAGGTTTTGAAATTAACTATTCTTATTTGATCCTTTTTTTTTCATATTTAGATTCATAGTGATTTTAAATATGGAAATAATGAAAATTCTTTAAACACAAGAAAACTTTACCCTAATAATAGATTAGGATAGTTTAGAAAAGTGATGACTCTCTTTTGACCAGGGCAGTAGAACTGTACAAATTATGACAAAACAGTCAAAGTCATGAAGAATAAAGGCTGTGGCATCTCTGAAAGACTAATTTAACTTGCCTATCCAAACGGAACTTTCCAAAGAAATTCGGTTATGTTCATTTTCTGTGTAAATTTTGCTTCACTGATAATTTAATCACTGGAAAACCTAGTTATTTGTAATTCAGTATTGTAGGTTCATTCGATATTAGTTGGTTTCTCTTCGATTTGTGTATTGCAAGTAAAATCACCACATTTCCATCTGAATAGAGGTATGAAGATTTAGGGATGCTTGTTTTCACACTGAAGAGATGGGATGTTAGTTTGTTTGCTTTTCATACATGTATGAAAAGATTTTACTATTTGAGTTGTGGGTTATTCAAACAGAACTTAGGCATTGATATTTGGCTATGCACAATACTCCAGAGCAATTAGTGAGTGTGGAGGATAGCTAACAGTGAGGCATCCCTGCATGATAAGCCTTCAAATCTTTTGCTTGAACGTGCAATGCCAATAATTTATTTTCATTTTCTTCCTGCTGAGATTAGGATAGTTAGCATGAAGTGAAATCAGAAGGTCAACTTCTGCTAGTCATAAGTCTGGAAGCAGCTCTTCCATCACAAACACTGCAGGATATTATTTTAATCTTTAACAATTAGTTATCAGATAATAAACAGACAATTTGTATTGTGTCTGTCAAATTGTGAGCCTTTTCTTAAAGAAAAAAAACTCACATGCTGTCAGCTCTGGCTTCCTTAGCCCTTAGGAATCTGGCTAGTTGCCATATTCAACCAGAAGAATACAGGGACTATGCAAGACTTCACTTTTTTTTTTTTCCTAATATGAGGGTAAATTTACTTCATACTCCCTCCAGTATGCTCCATTCAGAAAATGTGCATTGTTTGGTTAATGTTGGCTGCTTTTATGTTCTCCTGTTTCAAAGCCCTAGAAATTATTATGCTGCAGATTCTAACTGTTCTTATTGCATGGTTAGTGAGGTGCTTTTATCCCTCTCTATTTACAGACAAATATTGAAGTTTAGAGGGTTTAATGCAAAATGACCAAATATATCAATCTTCTTGGGTTACCAACTGCAATTGATGTACGGATCACTTGGTGGATAAGGAATTGGTTGGTTGGTCAACACTCAAAGAGTTGTGGTCAATGGCTCAATGTCTAATTGGTGACAAGTGGCATCCCTCAGGGTCAGTATTGAGATCGACTCTCTTTAATATCTTTGTCGGTGATGTGGACAGTGGGATAGAGTACAACCTCAGCAAATTCATTGATGACACCAATCTGTGTGGAGCAGGTCGGCCCATGTAGATCTCATTAAATTCAACAAGAACAAGTGCAGGGTCCTGCACATGGGTCAGGGCAATCTCAAGGACAAATACAGGCTGGCAGAAAAGTTTTTGAGAGCATCCCTGAGGAGAAGGACTTGGGAGTACTGGTGGATGAGAAGCTCAACATGAGCTGATAACGTGTGCTTGCAGACGAGGTCGAGAGAGGCGATTCTTCCCTTCTGCTCCTCCCTGGTGATACCCCACCTGGAGTCCTGCATCCAAATCTGGAACCCCCAACATAAGAAGGATGTGGAGGGATGCCATCCAGAGGGACCTGGACAGGCTGGAGAGGTGGGCCCGTGCCAACCTCATGAAGTTCAACCAGGCCAAGTGCAAGGTCCTGCACCTGGGTCATGGCAATCCCAGGCATAAATATAGGCTGGGCGGAGAATGGATTAAGAGCAGCCCTGAGGAGAAAGACTCAGGAGTGCTGGTGGACGAGAGGCTCAACATGAGCCGGAAATGCGCCCTTGCGGCTCAGAAGGCCAACCGCATCCTGGGCCGCATCAAGAGGAGCGTGGCCAGCAGGTCGAGGGAGGTGATTCTGCCCCTCTACTCTGCCCTGGTGAGACCCCACCTGGAGTACTGTGTCCAGTTGTGGAGTCCCCAACATAAGAGAGACATGGACCAGTTGGAGAGGGTCCAGAGGAGGGCCACAAAGATGATCAGAGGGCTGGAGCACCTCTCCTGTGAAGACGAGCTGAGAGTTGGGGCTGTTCAGCCTGGAGAAGAGAAGCCTCCGGGGACACCTTATTGCAGCCTTTCAAAACTTAAAGGGGGCTTATAAGAATGATGTGGACAAACATTTTAGCGGAGTCTTTTTGTGGTAGGACACGGCATAATGGTTTTAAACTAAAAGAGAGTAGATTCAGACTTGACATAAGAAAAAATATTTTTACAATGAGAGTGGTGAGACACTGACACAGGTTGCCCAGAGAGGTGGTGGATGGTCCATCCCTGGAAATATTCAAAGACAGGTTCGACAGGGCTCTGAGCAACCTGATCTGGTTGGAGATGTCCCTGCTCCTTGCAGGGGAGTTGGACTGGATGACCTTTGAAGATCCCTTCCAACCCTAACCATTCTATGATTCTATGATT
>WHYT01017441.1:127858-143456 GCA_009806455.1 Tetrax tetrax | reverse complement strand
GGTTTTTTTTTTTTTTTTTTTTTTTTTTTTTACAGACCTATTATTACCTGCTTTTCCAAACTAAAGACACCAATTTATGAGATAGCTAAGGAGTTGCACACATGAGCACAGATCTCACCTCTCAGCATGAACTGCAAGCAAATACCACGACACTGTTCACATATGCTGATCAAAGTTTAATAAAATTTGCCATGATTCAGCCTTTCTGGTCATTTTTAGGGCTGGGTTAAACTGCATTTAGGATTCTTTCCTGTCTTTGCAAGGAAGGCAAATACCCGATTTATTATTTTTATTCATTTATTTTTTGCCATGATGTTATCATGTTGACTGGCCAGGGTTCGGATGATTTAAGTTAGAAATACAAGCCAGAATTACACCTGGAGGCTTAGGAGCCTGCTTAAGCTCTTTTTTCCTCACTGGCACACATTCTGTCTTTCATAATCTGACAGTGTTTTTTAATTCATGTCATATTTTGTTTTATTAGCTTGTTGGAAAAGAAGTCAATCTTAATTTACTGGATTTTCCCCCTTTTCATTTTACATTGCTGGCTCACTGTCCTTCCCATCCCATTCTTCAAAACATAAATGAACATGTCCTTACAGCAGTAAAAATGGGACCGTTCTCACGTTAGGAACTTTTATCCCAAACATGGACTCGTATCTCCCTGAAATGGCAGTACCTTGTCCATAAACAGTGATCCTACACAATAGGCTACTGCAGCAGGTTAAGAATATCATATCTAATTGAAACCACGGGTGAAATATAGATAGGCAAAATGTAATTATCTGAACCGAAGCTCTTCCAGGACACCTGGGTCCTGCTCTTACAGAGGCTGGCATGGGATCATTAGTGACCACATGTAGTCAGAACCTCATTTTCCATCTCATCTGAAAGACATCACCTCCAGCTGTACAATAGCCAACACACATGCTGGGGCACAAATTGAGATACAGTCTATTAATGAAGATGTTGACAGTACCTTTCATGGCACCTTGCTGTTTGTTGGGTGCCTCTTCCAGCATGACCCTGATTATGTGGCTGCAGGTAAAAAAAAATCTATGTTCTGTGTTGGATTTCTAGGCCTGTGCCTACAGCAGCTTCTGACTGTTCTCTTAAAATAGCACTTCTTCCTTAAACCCATTCCCTCTGCTCTGAGTGCTCTGTCCTGCACTGAATGAAAATAGGAATCTGATCATTGCAAAGAACCTTAAATGAACTCCTGCCATGTAAAGACATTGTATAATTATCCCGCAGTTACAAAAGTACGGCCAAAATTGCACAGTCTTGCTAGAACATAATCACTCATTTCAAAGCTATCTTTAATCAGTGGATAATCCATATTCTCATTCTTTCAGTAGATTCCATATCCACTGGCAATCAAGTAGTTAGATACAAAAATTAAGGCTAGATTTTATCAGTCATTATAGCCCTATGAATTCCTGATTTCAGACTATGACTGTACCAGATACCCCGTTACTTGACAAGTCATACGTTCCACAGTGTGATGTTTAATTAGAGCTATTCAGGCTGCTAGTTATTTGGACTGGTAGAGAAAGAGAAAGATTAAAAAAAAAAAATGAAAAAGTCCATGCAATCCCCAAGGCACGTTGAAAGGATTGAATGAAGCACATATTTTTCCTTACACACTCCTGTGCTCCTGTGAATTTGATGCAGTTGTCAAACAACATCACTTTGACACATGGTAGCACCAGATAATCAGATTACAATGAAAAACAATAAAAAGGGAATTGAACTGGGTCATTCTTGACCCACTCTGTCATTCACCCTGGGGATCTTTCAAAGGTATTTGATGACAGTGCAGCCAGAGGGCGACGTCCTTGAATAACTCAGCAGCTGCATCAAATAAAAGCCAGCTCTGCTTTCTGTCCATTGCAGTATTTTCAATGCAAATCTCATGTCTGCTGCATATTTGTCCTTCTCTGCCACTTACCTTTTGTTAGCCTTAAAGAGGAGGAAAATTATAGATGTGAAAATGCAAAAAAAAACCCATTCTCATCACTGGGAAAATGCAAGAAGGTTTCCTTTGCCTTAATAACTGAGTATCAGTCTTTAGGTTGTTGGACAAAATTCTAGCTAACTTTGGACTTGATAAGGGATGTGTTTTCCTCTCAGCAGTATAAAGAATTGCTACCTCACTGGGTATGCAATCAAGGTGTGGTGTTTTGTATTTTTTCTTGAGAATTATACTTGGATTCTTTTTAGGGTTGTCAATCTGAATCTCATTCCCAAACCTGGAATTTTTCAACTAGTTTTGCTTAGAGCCCCACAAGTCCCACAAGTAACACGTCTGAAAACCAACATCCAACTATCTACACAAAACCCCACCCTGTTCCTACCTTCAGTTGCCTATGTGAAAGTCATCCTTATATCTGAGATTTTTGCATAGTTAAGCACTTAACTTTCCATCTATAAAGCCACAGGCATGTTGAAACAACTGCTACTGCACATGCCCAGAAATCCAGAATTATTTATCCAAGCAGCACTGAGTCTGAGTCTCTAGGGTTATGCCCTCACTGCACAGTGGTTTCTACTGTCCCATGCCTGACTGTCTCAGAACTGCCTGGTTTAACCTCGGGTTGAAATTGCCTAAAGCAATTTGGGATGATCCTTGGATTTCCAGTATAGTCAACAGTTTGTAAAAAAGGCTAAACTTACAAAGCTCTGAATGATCTAGGATCACAGGACTGAAAGAAAAGATTAAAAAACAAAAAAGAACATGTACTATATTCCCCAGACAACATTGAATTGTTCTCTCTAGTCTGTGATCTCAAGGCTTACTTTTTCTAGTTTGAACTAGTTAAATCAACGGTGGTCTCCCCTACCCTATTACATTTCATTAAAGAAAAATTAGAATTTTTCATTTTTTTTCATTCTCCCTGCCACTAACATTTTCTCTTTTCTCTGTCACATAACCTTCATTGCAACTCTTTTTGTCACTTTAACATTCCTACTTCTAGGTGACCTGTAAGACATGTCAGGTATCTCATCACCTCTTCTCTTGTTTCGAAACACCTTTTATTAAATTCACATAGATGCTCACAGTGATTCCATAGCCATTGTTTCTGCTTTCTGTAACAAGAGTTTGTTGACCATGACTCCATTAATAACACATAATATATCCCCAAATAGGCACTTATCCCCTAGCTATGTCACCAGAAGGCATGTACAACATTGATCTAAATCTCTTTGTCTTGCTAATCATGTAGTTGAATAAAGAGAACCTGAGTGGATGTTGCATCAAAGCCTTACTTCCTAGGTTTACAGATGGGCATGTCTAATTTTGTAGATGCTACAGCTGACTGATAGTTTTAAAAGAAAATAGTGTTCGGAAAATATTTTAACTTCTCACTTCAACACTTAAGTTAGATTTTTTCTTTAATAAATCATGTTTGTTTGTTTCTTAGTTATTTTTTCTAGATCCTTCTGGCAAATGCAGAGCTTATGTTTTGCTGATAAGGAGCACTTTCAAGTCCCCACTGTTTCCTACCCAATTCTCCTGTGCACTTTATAAAGGTATCTCTTCTGTGCCTATCATACCTGGGAGAGGTTTCAAGTGAGCCTTTTCTGTTTAAAAATTACTGAGGGAAAAAATGTTGGATACACCAGGAGGGATTTAGTAGCCTCTGGAGAGCCTTAATAGCATTTTAATTCTTGTTCAAATTGGAATCAAATTTTTTTTTTTCAGGAATTAGGTATTTGGTCAAGCCTCACAAATTTCTAATTTTCCCTTTCTCAGCTTATTTAATGAGACTATCTTTATACGTAACTAATGACTGACTTTCAGTTGGATTAATTTAACAATACAACGCAAACTGTAGAACAGTGGAGACTGAATCTCCTTCATGGAGAGACATCAGTTGCATGAGGACACAGTGAGGCCTTGCATATGAAGTTGTGCCCTATGCTCAAAACACATCTTGACAAAGGGACAGCTTCTGGTGAAAATTAGATACTCTCAGAGGCACTTATAAAAGGTGGTACTGGGTGGGGGGGACTAACCAGAAGGTCCTTGACAGGCTTGAGGATTGGGCCTGTCCAAACCTCATGAAGTTCAACAAGGCCAAGTGTAAGGTCTGGCACATGGGTTAGAGGAATCCCCAATATCAATACAGACTGAGGAATAAATGGATCAAGAGCAGCCCTGAGGAGAAGGACTTGAGAATACTGGTAGATGAAAACCTGAACGTGAGCCAGCAACGTCCTCTTGCAGGCAAGCAAGACAATCGTATCCTGGGCTGTATCAAAAGAAGTAGGGCCAGCAGGTCAAGGGAGGTTATTCTGCCCCTGTACTCTGCTCTCGTGAGACCCTACCTGGATTATTATGTCAAGGTCTGAGGTTGCCAGTACAAGAAAGACATGGACCTGTTGGAGCGAGTCCAGAGGAGGGCCATGAAAATGATCAGAGGGCTGGAGCACCTCCCCTGTGAAGAAACGCTAAGAGAGTTGAGTTGTTCAGCCTGGTGAAGAGAAGGCTCTAGGGAGACCTTATTGTGTACTTTTGAAACTTAAAGGGATTTTGTAAGAAAGATGGTGAGAAACTTTTTACCAAGGCCTGTAGAAACAAGACAAGTGGCAACAGTTTTAAACTGGAAGAGGGTAGGTTTCTCTCGTAGTTCAGCCCTGATCAGGATGAGACTACACAGTCTCTCTCTCACTCCCCCCACCCTCCGAGAGAACAGGGGTAGAAATATAAGGAGAAACAGCTCAAGGTTTGAGATAAGGACAGGGAGAAATCCTTAAAGTTACCGTCACGGGCAAAACAGACTTGACTTGGGGAAAACTATTCATTTATTTCTAAAACTAGCAGGAGAATGAGACAGGGAACAAGATAACCTCCCCCTCACCCCTCCCTCTTCCCAGGCTTAACATTATCTCTACCACCTTCCCCCTCCCCTGAGCGGCACAGGGGGGAAGAGGGAATGGAGGTTGCAGTCAGTTCATCACACATTGTTTTACGTCGCTACTTCATTGTCGGGGGAAGAACTCCTCACATTCCTCCTCTGGGGTCCCTCCCACGGGCCACAGTCCTTCGTGAAATTGTTCTGGCACGGGTCATCTCTTCCACGGGGTGCAGTCCCTCCAGAACAGCTGGCCCAGCGGGCCCTCCACGGGCCACAGCCTCCTTCTGGCCTCCACCTGCTCTGGTGTGGGGTCCTCCATGGTCTGCAGGTGAATCTGCTCCTCCGTAGACCTCCACGGGCTGCAGGGGGACAACCTGCTCCACCATGGTCATCACCACAGGCTGCAGAGGAATGTTGGCCAGGAGTCACATTACTCCTCCCCCTCCTTCTTCACTGACCTTAGCATCTGCAGCCGTTCCTCACAACAGGTTGGCAGACGCCTCTCAGGATCCTTTTTACATCTCATTCACATCTCATCTCCTCTCCACTTCTTGCAGCCAGGCTGGGCCAAGTCGGGCCCAGTCAGCTGCCTAGTGGGAGGCCAGAGGGTGAGGCCTGCAAAGCCCACAAGGCTCGCGCCTCCCCCTCTCTGCCCCTGCTCAGCTGCTTCACATCTTCTCTACTTTTTTTTTCTGTTTTCCCCTTCTTAAATATGTTATAGCAGAGGCGTTATCACGGGACATTCTGCTACCAATTGGCTTGGCCTTGGCCAGCAGCGGGTCTGCCCTAGGCCCAGCCGAGTCCACTGAACAACGGGGAGGGACTTCTAGCAGTTTCCTACAGAAGCTACCACCTTAGGCCCCCCCTCACCAAACAAAAACAGAAAAGTTTAGATTGGACATAAGGAAAACATTTTTTGTGGTGAAGCTGGTGAGACACGGGAACAGGTTGCCCAGAGAGGCTGTGGATTCACCATCGTAAGAAGTGTTCATTGTCAGGTTGGATGCAGCTTTGAGCAACCTGATCTAGTTGAAGATGTCCCTGCTCATGGGAAGTGATTTGACTAGATGGCCTTTAAAGGTCCCTTCCAACCCAAACCATTCTATGATTCTATGACTAGTTTCACTACTCGAACTTGTCTAAAGACTTCTTCAGTTGATAAAACTTATGCATTTTCAGATGTAGTAATCAAACACATGATATAACTTCTTTCTACTGTAGTATTTGATTGTTTTCTTCAGAATTTCTCCATCCTTGCCCTAGTTACTAAACAACTTTGTGCATTTGTGTTTCTTTAGCCATTTTCTGCTGCCCACCCTGAAGAGTTCAAAATATCTCTTTTACCTTCTCCTGTTACTTGCACTTAACACGCTGTTACAAAGATAAGATTTGAATGCAATTCATTTTTTATTCCTATTCATCTACAAGTAACATAATGCTTTTCAGTAATCTTTTAAAGTGTATTTTCTTGCTGTTTGCTGCCACATGAACATCAGTTCTGGTACTTGCATACCTTAAAACAACTAGTGCTTTATAAGAATTGTTATAATGAAAAAGGGAAGTAATTTCATGTTTTCTGGTGCTTTAACATCTTATCTCCTTTCTGTCATAAATCAGTTCAGGAAAAATTCAAAATAAATTAATGCATAAACCTATTCACACACATTCTAAAAGGAATTCAGGAGAGTTTAAAATTAAATGAATCTCATGTGGCAGAATTATGTGATGGTTGACCTAATAGATTCTAGTCTTCTAGGAAGCTTTTATGTTTTATTATGCAAATCTACAGGAACATGAATTGTTGACCAAATAGACTCTTTTGAAGCCGTTATCAAGTCAACGAGTACTTAGGAGCTCTTCGCCATGCACATGATTGATGAAGCAGACAATAAGAGCTTCTTTGGAACACTATTGTCTATTTTGCCAAGGGATCTTGGTGCTCACACGTGCATAAGCTATCTTCTTAATTTGCTCATAAATTCATATGCTATCTTTTCTTAGAAATTTGTTTTTCTTTTCCATAATCTAATAACTCAATCCACTTTCATTTGTTTCCTGTAAACTATCAACAGATGAATGGCTTTAAACAAAAGCAGATTTAAACAAACACACTCTCAGAAATAATGAGAAGTCACTCTTTTTTCACAACAAAACCAAGAAGAATTTTCAAACTATGTACTCCAAGAGACCCGGAGATGATTAGAGGATAAGTGTTACGCTTCAACATCACAAATTATTCAAGTACACACTCAAAGTATTCAGCATGCTAAGTCAGAAGTCTCAAAGGCATTACTTCTTTCTTATGTATCATCCTGAAAGGTTTATGTTCATTTGCTCTTTGCTGCAAACAGTGTAACATGTAGTGTTAAGAACAGGGCCCTGCCATCAGCCTGTGACTGTGCAGCAAGGAGCTGTTTGCTGTCTCTCAAATGCTTCACTCTGGGTCAAATGGAAGGATGGAAGAACGGAACCTTGCTCCTCTTCATAAAGGCAAGAGAAGATGTTCAGCTAGGAGAGAAACTCGGGAAGGTAGAGTTTGGGAAAATATACTAAGGAGAAAGGTGATAGTATGAACTGAGATTAGGAGTTTATGACAGGACTAGGCTTCAGATAGACTAAAAAAAGTAAAAGGTTCTTCCTAAGGTTGCAGAGGGAATTGTCAAGACTTTATTGCAAGAGTTTGAGCCCTGGAAAGCTGTTACTTTGAGAACAAGCCTGAAGAGGAGATCCCGCTTTTCATCATTTGTGCATGGGCACAAATTGAAATATGAGAAACTGTTTAAACATACGGAAAAAAACAAACAAACAAACAAACAAACAAAAAACCCCAAAACCCATTGTAATGGTGATTGACCATTAGAATAGATTTCACAGCAAGGTTGTGGGGTCTCCATCCCTGGAAATAAAAAGCCTGACTGGCTTTGGGCAACCTCTCTAGCTGAGCATGCTTTGAGCAGGAGTTTGGATTGGATGATCTCCAGAAGTGCCCTCCACCCTCAACTCTTCTGTGATTAGCACGGCAAACTGAGGCAAAATGTTTTGTCTTGGACGTTAACCTGACCCTGTCCTATTTTCTCTATGTTGATAATTTGCGGCTAGTTTGTGTTCCAGCAGGACTTGGTCTTAGAGATTCACAGCCGTCTTAGGAACAGTTATGCTAATTTATTAATATCTTACACTGTTGTTTAGAATATTTTTGTTAAATTCTGCTTCAGGGTTATGCAGATATATTTTAAATACCTGCTTTCTCATTCTAAATGTTTTTTGGTTGTTTTTTTTTTTTTGTACAGTGCAGCTGTATATTTTAGGACTGTAATAGAAAACAGCAACAGATCCTTAAATGCATCAGCATTATCTGGCATCTATAATTAGCTACCACAGGGAGCTAGCAGCATTATCATTACTCTAATTAATAAACTATGTTTTTCTACCTGAGCCCACAATGTCCATTTGCTAATGCCAGTACTGCTAATCTGTGACTGCCACCCTAGTGTTCTTTCAATATCTAGTGCAATAACGCTCCCCATTGAAGCCTGCTGTGATTGTTGACATACATTATAATGTCAGCTTAATTACTAAACTACTAAAATGTACATGCTCATATATGCTGAAGTGCTTCCTTTAGGTAACTGATAGCAACATAAACCAAGTGCTTAATATGTATTGCCAAGAGAAAGGAAGGAGGGAATTTGAGGTTTCCTTTCAGTTACTTCCTAGCATTTGATGGGGTGATATTTTACAGGGTGAACTCCAATTTTGGAGCAGATGAGACATTTTTTTTTGAAGATAAATCAATGCTTTGCTTAGGCATTGCTGCTGCAAGTCCCCTTCTTTCTCCTCCATTTTGACATTTCCACATTTTAGCGACAGATAAATCAACTGGTAAATGCAGATAGGAAAGTCAGATGTTACCTGTTGTTCAGAATATTATCATTAATATGTTAGAAACAACAACAACAACAACAACAAAAAAGAGTACTTTACAGGTAATGACAGGGCATTCACACATGTCCAGGAGTTCAACTCTGATCAAGATAATCAACCAAAACCAACAAAAATGCAACTGTCATCAACAAAGCTAACAACTGCTATATGTTCTTCAGCAACTTATTACAATTCAGAGTATGAAAGAAAATCAGTTGAGACACTGAAAAGTGTTTTGCTGAATGCCTGATGCTGTGGATTTGGCATAACAATTTTTTCATTACACACACTTTGGCTTCAATAGCAAATTGTTCAATTTCAGTCTTTATTTCACATATCCAACAAACTAGTTGAAGAGAAGGGAAAAAAAAATGTAAGCGACTTTGCAGAGAGTTTATCTAAATTGTACTCCACACATTTTTGTTGTTCTTTTTTGACAGAATGACTATCATCTTTCCTTTCCAATTCAGAAAATGAAAACTGTATGCACAGTTCATTAAAGTTTCAACTGAGTACTTAATAACTCTGTCAGTGATTTCCTTGTTTACTAGATCCTCTCAGCTGCTTTCAACTTTGCCTGCTTTAACTTTCCGCTCCTAACACAACACAAAGAGTAATTTAGCTTATTTCATCTAAGCATTTTCAGTAATTTTCTCACGAGCAATCCTTAATTGCAATTGGAGTAGCAGTCCCACAAAACTGCGAATGCTACTACTTCTAAACATTTTTTTTTTAATTACACTATCAGTATTTAGAAACTCACTCCTTTTGTCTTAGACTAATTTCAAAATTTAAGTGCAGCGTTAAGCACTCAATCTCAAACAGTGTAAACTCAGTAATCATGTTTGGTAAAGTAACTAAAATAAATACAATGGCAGACTGCACATAATCCTGGTCTTACACCTTTGCAATTAAATTCTCCTTTGCTTCACTGGAAATTCTGATGAGTCGCAGTAATGTCAAAGAACCACCAGGTAACATCCAACACTTCATAGTTCTGCACAGACAACTAAACCCAGAGGTTAAAAAAATATGCACTAAATAGCTTTCCTCACGTCTGAATGCTCAAATGCTCAAAAGCATTAGTCAAGTATGTTTCTTAATAGGACATTAATAAATCCGAACACTGTCAAAACATTAAAAAACGAGATCCATTTTCTTTCTTTCAAATCTTCTCTTATTCTAAGCAAAGAAACTGAACCTTAGGCAGTCATTTCATTATGGATTTTATAAAAATAAATACATCTTGATTACTTTGAAACAACAACAACCTAAGTAAATCATGTGGTACTGCAATTTATACCTTCAGAGAGTACCATCTGGTGTTAAAAATCCAATACTGTAAAGACTGACACCACTTTCATCTTGTTAAATGCCTTCAAGATTTGTGAGGTTTTTTCTGATTAAACTTTTCTTTTTTTCTTTTTTTTTTTTTTTCTGGACTTCTAATGATGACAACTTCCTTCTGTCTGTTGCAAAGAAAATTATTTAATGGAAGAAGTAATATGTATGCACAACATGCTGGTGTAAGAGCCTGGAAGAGTTTGATTTAGAGCAGGAAGACATATATCAACATAGGTCTATTTCTGAAATAGTGAAAGATAGTTAGGGAGATTCTATTTCAAAGTTTTTAGGCTTTTTTTTTTTTAATGATTCAACAGGAATATAAATTCAAATTACAGTTGTTACCACAACTTTGTTGAACTTACTGTCATTTTGTTGGTTTTGGTTTTATTTGAGAACTCCCACTGAACCCATGACTTCGAAACACAGTGAATTTCAAGTTTCTTTTTATCTTCTCTATCTCTCATTATTTGCCCTCAAATCACAATGATATCCCATCATGCAGGATGTTGGAGTGCTACCAACTCCATTGATTAGGAGCATCCTAGGCTGCTTTGGCAGGTACAAGTGGTTATCATAATCTGACTGTTCAGAGAGTGAACCCCGTAACTCCACGGACCTAACCTGACAGATGCTCTACAGTCGCATTACTGGGAGCAGTCACACCGAGCAAAGTAATTAGTGAATGTTGTGTTCAGAACCTGCAATGCAGGGTTGTGCTCACACACTTCCAAGAGATGATATTTTTTGCTTCTAAAATGGATCCATATTGTCAAGCTCGCTAAGTGTAAGCAGGACAGCTTGCTACATTCTGTACTCTCTAACAGCAGCACTGCTGTAAGGTGCTTATCTGCACCCTTCATTTTGTTGTACTAAAGGAAATCAAACAACATCAGTGCACATCTGTATAAATGTAACAATTAGGCTTACAGTCAGAGTTTGACAGTTTAGGACAAGTTTCTGCTCAGGAGGAAGGGTCCTTTTGCTCTTTGGAAATAACATTATCAACAATTAAAACTGATTTGTTGCTCTGTCCTGTCCACACAGGAGTTTTGAGACCAACCTTGCTCTTGCAGCTGACAGAATATGTATACAGGGATGACACTCATCTCACTATCTATGGGTAATCGTCCACTATTCTTCTTCTGTTACATAATGAAGACATCTATGGGACAGTGCATACGAATAAATTATATTTTTCCACTGACAATGAAAGTTACCTAAGAGTCTAGATCAGGCAGAGATCTCTGCAACTGTAGCCTCTACATTTTCTACCCATGTTGTCAATGAATCATTAGGCATCCACTTTTTCTTTTTTGTTACCTTCCAAGATGGGTATAACAGATGGTATTATTTTTCATCTGTGTTATTTTCCTATTCTTTTCCTGTTGATATGTGCACTTATGAATGAATTTCAGCTTGTCAGCCCTGCAGAACATGCTATGAAGAATATTGGTATTGCTAATAGGTAACGGATACACATTGGTATCATTTGTTCATGTATCTCAAAGCAATCATAGTGCATTCAGCTAACACATACGTACATACCAAATTAACAGGCAGCCTGCCACACATCAATCAAAGCGCTGATATATTGCTCCCTCTCAGCTATTCCACGCTCCCACAAATCTGTTCACTCACTTAAATCAATTCATGCCACTGAGACATCATGGAAACGCATTTAAAAGTGAACTTAGTTTTTGAAGATCTGTGTTGCATTAAGTCAACTTACAGTATGGTAAGATTAATTTTTTTTCTGATTCTTAGGAGGTGCTTAACAAGAAATCCTTTTTTCTGTGTACTAAGGACCAATGCTTGTTTGAAAGGCAACTGTCTGCTCAACAGAGTAACCATGTTCTGTTTACGAACATACTTCTGAATATTTTATTTCTTTTGCTCTTAGCTGAGAAAACACATACAGTTATACAGAAGATGCCTTCCCTAAAGGCAGGTACTGAATAACCAAAGCTCCAGTTGTTGTTGAAGTATCAGAGATAACACATTTTACTTTCTGCAGTTCTAGGAGCAGGATTCTATTGCTGATCCAGCTCCTACTTTCCCATACTATTTCTTAGTAGCTTTCCCAGGAAGGAACTGCATCTCAAAAAATTGTTGATCATTTATTTTTCCTCTCTATTTGTTTCATATGTTCCTGCTCAGTAGGAATTTTTTTTTTTTGACCAAATTATGAGTTTAAGCTATTGATCTTACATCTAGAAGTCAAGTATCCTCCTATTCACCATCCCTAACACTTACCTCTTCCAAAAGAAAATTACCCAGATAAGCATTGTGCTGGGTGTTAAGGATTTAAGCACAAGACTTTTACTCTTCCTTATGGTCTTGTAGGAAAATTCTAGTGCCAGAGTGGTTTTGATTTTGCTCCAGATACTTTTGAAAGACTGTTTGTCTATCTGTCATAACATCAATCCAAGATTCAGGAGATATCTAATGGGATTTAGCTAATCAGGTACAGATTTATACAGCTGAGTTATCATCTCTTTATAACCCCCAGAGAAAAATGGGCTGTGGTAAAACTAACCTTATCTCCCTAAAGCAGATATTTTAAAATCTCTTTATTGACCATGGAGATCTACAAGAACAAGCAACTCAGAAATAGTCACTACTTTCTAATAGAAATATTTTCTTAGTTTTCCCTTTAGCAAGTTCCTTGGCTCCTGTGTTTCACCTCCAAACTTATTGCCCGATGGTCTTGTAGCATAGTTTTTCTCACTGTGGAGTCTCTGTTCCTCAGAATTTTCAACAGCACCACCACAAATATCTTCAATCCCTTAATCTGAACATATCTTGTAAAACTATATATATTTTTGTTTATAATTACTATTTGTTTACTTTAATGAGGGTGCTATGTTTCTTTACTTGGTTTTGCTGTCATAGGGAACTTTGTTCTGGTGGTAGATAACTGCTGCGCATCCTCCTGGATAAAAAGTCTATTATGTAGTCAGATTCTTTTGCAAGGAGTTGAATGTCTTGGGATATCTTCTTTGACTATTTTCTTCCTGTAGTATTAATAAGGTGCAGCTTCAGGCATGGTTAATTCCCCAGACCTTATTCTAAGACAAATGCCAAAATAATAATAGAACAGCTTCCTATGTCACTTTTCCTCATTTCTATTAAAATGTCATCCTAAACCATATGCTTTTCCCCCTTTGCCTATCTCTCTTAATTTTCCTCTATTATTTACCTTATGACTAAATACTTAATTAATTCTGGGTACATTGTGTTTACACTTTGTTTTGTTTCATGCTGCCGTCTGTCTCGTTCTGCTGGGTGAAGCACTTGGGGACAAGAGCTTCTATCAGAATCCAGTATTTAGGAAAAGGCTGTGTTGTGCTGGTGCAATATACAGCTTGTAAGATATAGTATTCTACAGAAGTCATACACATACCAGGAAACCAGAGGCATAGACGCTGATTACAAAAAAAAAAACCCAGAAATTTGTTTCAGTGTGTCTACTGCAGGGAAAAGGAGAAAGCTGAAAAACCCTAGTTGTCTTGCATATTTTTTAGGCCATTAACTAAAATTAAGAGTAAATAGGTTCAAGGTTCTAAATAAGCCTCCTTCTGTTGCTGACTTTTAACCTTTAATAATTTTGTCAAGTTTTCCCATGACTTGGCAACTGTTCCCCCCTACCTTTTCACATGCTTCTCCATTTTTACATTTGCTCATGATTGCACTGCTGACCTTTAAAATGAACTGGATTACAAGAGTGCTTTCACAGCTTATGTAAAGACGTACTGTCATTCAGTTGCATGCATTTCTAGTTCTTTAGGAAGTCATGTGTAATGAAATGTATGATGGATTAATATTGCTGATGACACAGTTTAAAGAATTCTCTTCCTCTCTTTCATCCCCGTCTCTTTCTCGTTATAAAAATGCAAAGAAGGAAAGTTGTAGTAGGATATCATTCTACTATCACTGACGGGAGAAAAGTTTGACCAAAGTCTGGTTCCTTTACAGTCAGAAGTCCAACTGCCTGTTCTGACCTTCTGAGCAACATCTGAGCAGTGACCCATGTGGAGAAAGAGGTCCCTATGCTCAGGTCTCCAGAAGGAAGCTTTGTTTGGAAGAAATCAGGTAGGACTAAGATTCACAAAACCTGGGTTCCCTTCCTGAGATAGTGTAACATCAGGGAGGATGCCTCAATTCTCAAAATTTTTGCTTGTGCTCCATTTCACCATAAATCTTTTTAAGCAGGCAGTAGTTCTTTATAGCCTTTCCATTGTACATGTTTTGGTGATCCTTCTGCGAGACTACTGGCAGTATGATAATTCAAATGACAACCAAAAATAGTACATATATTTCAATTATATTTTCTCACTAAAATCTCAAAAGCCTCAAGGGACAGTTATTTTTTTTTCTTTATTTGTTCTTTAGAAAGCACTCAGATTGATAACTGCCATACTCACATGCGTCATTATAGAAAACTAACATGACAGTTAATTAGCATTGTGAACCTCTCCCAAGTTTTTCATCATTTAAAGCTATCTATATATTTCATGTTTCATACTTGGAGCTTGGAGATATTTACCTGAAGTGTTTGGGGAGTTGGAAGATTTCTAAAAACTAAATTTGTCACCAAATGTCAGCAGGTTGTCTTTTTCATCATTGCTGTTTGACTCAAGCTGTAGATACAAGGAAAGAAATCAAGGATGGGATAGAGCATGCAGATGAGCTAGTGCAGCACCAGGCTGGAACCAATAAGACTACTCATAGCCCTCTAGCAATCGTTAGGATGGGGTTGAACAAGATGTTTCAAGGAAATTGGACAAAATCAGAACAGGATGTACAACTGCACCTTCTAAGGGAGAGAAATGAAACTATCTGTCTCACAGCCTGAGCAATTTTAAGTAGTAGTAGAGGAGTGTTCATATAAAGAAATACAGTGGGGCAGGGAAGAGAGAAAGTGTAAGTTCTGCTGAAGAATATCAAGATCAAGAGAAGTCTGAAGCAAAGAGATAGTCTTTCAGACACTAGCGGATTATATTTGTCACTGAGTTACCGCAGAAGAGAACAAAGTGCTGCCAGGGATTAGGAAATGTGTACATCAGAACAGAAACAGACAGTGCAAGGGACCAGAGATAACTGCAGCTTAAAACATGAATAGCTGAAGAGAAATTGTTTAAGGAGATTGTTTTTGTAGGGCACTTACACGCTGTCTACAGTGGTATATTAAACAAGATCAGGGCACAGACCTAAACACTGATACATTATTTCATGTACCCAGTTCTATTTTTATTTAAGGACAGAGAGGATGGCCAGCATGTTTAGAGTAATTATTTTTTTTTTTAATGTTTACCTGGAAAAGAATTAGAAAATAATTTCAATCAGAATTTTCAAGTATTAAAGCCAGAAAGGACCAGTCACCTATGTGGAGAAATCTGGATGATTTCATAAATCAAATCCCATTATTTTAATCTGTCTGAACTGAAGGAAGTCCTAATGCTAAG
>WHYT01017441.1:110794-127838 GCA_009806455.1 Tetrax tetrax | reverse complement strand
AAAATTTTTCACAATGAGAGTTGTAGAGCACTGGAACAGGTTGCCCAGAGAGGTGGTGGATGCCCCATCCCTGGAAACGTTCAAGGCCAGGCTGGATGGGGCTCTGAGCAACCTGATCTAGTCAGGGAGGTCCCTGCTTCGTGCAGGGGGGTTGGACTAGATGACCTTTGAAGGTCCCTTCCAACTCTAACCATTCTATGATTCTATGATTCTATGAAGTCTGAAGCAAAGAGATAGTCTTTCAGACACTAGCAGATTATATTTGTCGCTGAGTTACCGCAGAAGAGAACAAAGTGCTGCCAGGGATTAGGAAATGTGTACATCAGAACAGAAACAGACAGTGCAAGGGACCAGAGATAACTGCAGCTTAAAACATGAATAGCTGAAGAGAAATTGTTTAAGGAGATTGTTTTTGTAGGGCACTTACACGCTGTCTATAGTGGTATATTAAACAAGATCAGGGCACAGACCTAAACACTGATACATTATTTCATGTACCCAGTTCTATTTTTATTCAAGGACAGAGAGGATGGCCAGCATGTTTAGAGTAATTATTTTTTTTTTAATGTTTACCTGGAAAAGAATTAGAAAATAATTCCAATCAGAATTTTCAAGTATTAAAGCCAGAAAGGACCAGTCACCTATGTGGAGAAATCTGGATGATTTCATAAATCAAATCCCATTATTTTAATCTGTCTGAACTGAAGGAAGTCCTAATGCTAAGTGGAAGGTACATAAGCCATTTTCGCCAAAAAAGCAATTACGTTATGGAAGGCAACGACTCGTATCTATGAAACTACTATGATTTACTTCTGTACTGCTGTAACAGTCAGGGCTAATATATTTCTTGGAAATATAAACAGGATTTGACACAGAGATGTTTTATTGCAGGAATCAGTAACAGCAAAGGAAACTTTGCCAACAATGCCTTTCAAAGAAGTATTCCAATTTGATAAAAAAATCTTTTTTCCTTTGTACACTGAAGTCAAAATATGTTTTTGCACAGCTGCCTGGTGAATAATCTAAGTTAGAGATACTTCCACACTGCTTTCTATGGTAAACATCCCTTGGTCAAACATCAGGGGATTTTTCAATAAAACATGCAAGATTTAGTGTTGATATATGGCATTGTGATGATGGAGAGAAGGGGTTCTTCCTGAAGAATTCTGTCACAGCAGTAGTTCTTGGTAAAATTATATGAGAAAATCAATGCATGGGAATAAATATAAATTGTTATCAAGTTGGAAAGCAATGTGTTTATGGATATTAGTAGGACTCAGAGCACAAAAAGATGTGTACTCCTTTTCATTTTACAAGGGGAGGATGCAGAAAGAGTAGAATGGCTGTAACCTATCCAACCCAAAGAAAGCTGAAGCAAAAGGAGAGGCCGACAAAGAGTTAAATCGGATCTCAGTTACAAGCAAACAAAATATAGCAAATCATAGCTTGGATTTTACACTCATTGTTGGGAGTTAATTATTTTCTGAGCAGAATTATAACATACTGAACTTAAGATACCTCAAGCATCAGAGTCTAGTGGATACCATTGAAAACTTTAGCTTTAACTTCTTGGTGCCCTGTTGATTCCCATCAGAGCTTCACAACCCTCAGTAAAATCTTTATGAGTCTTATTTTCCTCCTTCACTGAGCAGAAACAGCACAACTACTAGCATCAAGCCCAGCACCACAACACACCAGTGCAGAAAGAATACACTACAGCAGAACTTACGCTGCATTTGCAGAGCAGTCCTCAGTGGGGATTTTCCTGGTTATCCCCAAAGCTGTGGAGAGGCATGCAGAAATTCAACCTGAACACAAAAAGCAACGCACAGGAGTCCTGACATTCAGCTCCTTTGTGATATTATTCATGAGAGAAGTGGTGAGAAATTGTTGTGAAACTATGTGCTCCAACTCTTCTTTTCACATTGGAGTTGTTCAAAGCAAAGATTCTGTCGTACTGAAAAAACACGTTCAGTGAATGTGTTGCAGATGTCTTGTGCACTAAAGTACTTCTCCAGTGGTGGTCAGCGAGGATTTCACTTGCTATCCTCAAACACGCAGAGGTAGCAGCGTGCCTAAACATAAAAAGGGACTTTACAAACTCTTCTATAAGACTATGATTTTTTTTTCATGCCTGTATTTTCCAACATATACTAGTAAGATGAGAACATTTGGTTCTTACTATCTTCATAACCGATAACCTATACTGCTCTCTTTGTTGCTACCCCCACTAGCTAAAGAACAGTACTGCTGATACTGCACAGAACTGACACTGTCAAAGATCTGTTTTATTGCTAAGTATTAATGATGTCTGTAATCCTCCTAACTCATCACATGAATCTGTAACCATAACTGGCATTCAGTGTTTTTCTGCTACAGTGTAATTTATAAAACATTTTTTAATTTTCTTTCCTTCCAAACTTTACAGTTTTAGGTCAGCTAGCCTCTTCCTATACATGAGTACAGTTTCACTGAGTTTATTTGGATTCCAACAAATCCTGTCATCAGAGAATCTGACTATGCATTTGGCTTTCATTCAATCCTGCTAGGCAGTCTGGCTTTCATTGACTCCAGCTCATTTTCTGTAGGGCTCTGGCTTTAGTGCCATTAAGCATTTACACCTTGCCCCCTTGAAACCTTTGCTGGTTTCTCAAAGTTTTAATTATCTGACTCCTGGACTGTGATAGGTACAGTATTTTATGCTTAGCATCTCTGCAAATGTTATGAACTCAATAGTGTGAGATCAAATAATTCAGTATTTAAACAGATTTCACTAGTAAGTTGCCCAATAAAGGTGTGGATTTACATTAATACGGGAACATCACCTACAAATGCAGAATTACCTGTATGCCTAACAGATGATTGAAAAAAAATAGAGAAATGTAAATGCAAAATTCTTTATTCATAAGTTTAAGACTAGAAGTCTTCATAAGAAAAGAGAAAGAACTGGGATGAGAATATGCATTTCAAAAACCTTTAACATATGTTAGAAAATACTACTAATGTCAAAGAATATTTCACCTGATTAAGGTTGCTTCCATGCAGTAAACAGACATCCAAGGATGTCTTTGTATCAATTCCACCAGATTATTTAACAGTTTCTACACTAAGAGAAGAAATAGCCCAAGATAAACCAAACTGCTCTCTACTTTTCCTTTGGTCTCCTTGGAATTACATCAAAACAAACTTTCCACTTGCCACCCTTTGGAAATGGACAACAAAGTACCTTTTTTTTTTTAACTGCATTCCATCTGTTCCTTTTAAATGACCCTTTTTTGGAACATCCATTTTATTAAATAAGTTGAAAGTTAATTGCAGTCATTATAATCTCCTTAGATTCTTAATAGTTTAATTTATGTTTGTGCATGCAGCTGTTGGGATTGACTGAAAAAGTACAAACCCACACGGCCTTACACAGCATTCTCTTGATTAAGAACCGATGTCTCCTAAAGTAACAATAATGGATGAAGCTGGGGGCATCTGTGGAGAAAAGGCCATATGCCTGAGATGCAGGCAGTGCTCAGAAGACACCAGAAAGGTTTCTAAAGTAATGAAGGAACAGCTTTATTGGCAAGTAATTACTTCAGAGAGATGAAAACAAATTTGTGCTGCTGAAGCAAGTCAGTCACTCGTGTGACTAAGTAGGTGTAGCAGACATGCCATTTTCGCTTATACTTTTTAACAGGAAGGGTAAAAAAAAAGTCCTTTACACAGTGACAAATCACTGTGGAGCATAGAAAAGATAAAAGAAAAAGCATCAGGAAGCATATGCAATGTAATTAGGAAAAGTTCCGGTTGTACAGACTGCAAGACAAATTCTACCCTTGGTGACAGTCATGAAACTCCTCTGGAGGGTGGCCAACAGTAATTTTTTAATGCCTCCACCTATGCCTCCTTTCTCAGTCTACAGCACCGGTTAGTCATACTAACTTTTCCAAAACATTTTTATCTTCTAAATGAAAGTATTCTTGGACCCTACATTCTGGACTCTGCTTTCTACTGTCTCTGTGTTATGGAATTATAGAATAGTTTGGGTTCAAAGGGACCTTTAAAGGTCATCTAGTCTCTCTGCCTTATCGCCCCCTTGAGATACCTAAATGATAAATTCACATTAATTACAGTGATTTTAATAGTATTTTCTTAAAGATCTCAAGGTCTAATTGCTACTGAAATAAAAGTGAGTCAAGTCATTGCAAGCCCTATATGAGGGCTTATAAGAAAGATGGGGACAAAAATTTTAGTAGGGTGTGTTGTGATAGGAAGAGGGATAATGGTCTTCAAATAGAACAAAGCAGATTCAGACTTGATATAAAGAAAAATAGTTTTACACTGAGGGTGGTGGAACATTGGCACAGGTTGCCCAGAGAGGTGGTGGATGCCCCATCCCTGGAAACGTTCAAGGCCAGGTTGGACGGGGCTCTGAGCAACCTGATGTGGTTGGAGATGTCCCTGCTCCTTGCAGGGGGGTTGGACTGGATGGGCTTTAAAGGTCCCTTCCAGCCCAAACTGTTCTATGATTCTGTGATTCTAATTGATGGTCTTAAATAACTATGGGTTCTCTTACACAGAGAAGATCTGGATCAAAATACATGCTTAACTGTTTCTGTCTCCCCACAGTTCCTTTAAAGCCTTTAATGTTCTGGGTCAGACTTTCTTCTAAAGTAAACTGATGATATCTTCTACAGTCATCCTGAGTGACCTCCTTGTAGAACATACTTCTTTGTGATTCTAGCTTAATTTTTAAGTTGCTTATGATTGTGAAAATGTCTCTCTTTAACAGACATACAGTCCTGGTGTAATTTGTAATACACCTCTTTCCTCTCTACATTGATGCTTCCATTACCTCATTACCTCCTTGTGTTTCTCTTTGTGTTTGCATGTGTCCCAATTGTTAATCCTTGAGAATTTTCAGCCATTAATATGTGATAGAATTGTGATATCTGACAACATCATATATCTATGGATTTATGCTAAAAACCCGGCCTAGTTCAATTTGTCTTTCAGCCAGAAATTCCTCTATCATTGACCACTTCCTCTTCAAATATTTACCACTAAAAATACTTTGTCTTGTAGTTGTCAAAGTGCACTGTAAATGTGTAACAAACCTCCACCTGTGAACCTAAAGTCAATGTGAGGAACAGAAGGAAAGGTAGCTCCATACAGCGTGAGAGTGAGCGTTGCTAAGTAGCCATATAATTACTTCTACTTGGGAGGAATGGTACTACAAGGTAATACTTAAAGTGCTCTATTAACATGAACATACACAATTACACTTCTTACTCCATTTTTCAGTCTCCTCCCTTCCTTATATCATGGTGCCGACTGTGGGATCAGATGGTCAGTAATACTTAACTCCCTTAAAAATCACAAAGCTCTGAAAATGTGGATCTCAACAGAATTCCTAAATTTCCACTCACTGGTAAACTTTATCCAATCCCACATGCAGAACAGCTTTGAAGACTGCCCAGACAGCAGAGGGATTTGCCAAGGCAACCCCTCCAAGTGTGGTTTATTATTTTGTTGGTTTGAATTAGTATATTCTCTTAAGGTTTTACAGGACTCCACAAAACCATAACAATGTGTGTTCTTTTTATGATTCTTGTGTTAATTAAACATTTCCAGCTCAATGAATGAATTCTGTATACTCTCTCTAGACAATTGAGCTCTGCATCCTTAATTGCTACGCCATAGGTCAAGTAGATGATAACATATTTGCTGTACTGGAAATAAAAAATTTACTCCTTGTTCCAAGCATTCAGCTCCTCTTCGTATACAAGTGTAAAAATCTCCACAGTATTAAAACAATATAATTAGATAATTGTTATATTCAAAGCTATTTGCCTCAGATTAAATAAAATCCAAAATAATTTCAGTTTCTGCCCCTGCTAATTAGCAAGTTTTTTGTGTGTTTCATTTAAACATAATGCTAGGACCAATTCAGTACTTTCACCTCTGGGACTCCATTTGTTATGTGCTGGTTCCTTAGAGACCTAAAGCAATTAAAATTAAATTGAATTTATAGCTTAATCCTTCCCTGAGAACTACAGGAAAAAAATTATTAGAACTTTCCAGAGGTTTTATTTTTTTAGAACAATCCTGTTCAGTGACTCAAACAAAACTCTGACTACTTGCACCAGCAGAAAATTCACTTCTCTCAGTGTAAACAAGGAATTATTTTTCTTTCTTATCTGCAACTTTGCACAAATCAGCCTACCAAGACTTCATGTTTAAACACTGACTTTGAAGAGTACAATAAAAGTAATTATATTGTGTATATGCATATTCATTTTATTTATGTTTTAAGTGCACCTTATCATGATGAGTCATAGCCTCCTAGAGATTAGAGTATCTGCACTAAACCTCTAGATTTTAAAATGAGCAATTTTTTTTCCTCTGTTGGTTGGTGTAGATGAGTGTATAAAGAGGATAAGATTCACATGAAACACAGTGTTGTCAGCCATCTTGGGTTTTTTTTGCAACCAATGTAGAATAAATAAGCAAATTAAGACATAATTCATCTGGCCCAATTTAGATGCCAACATCAGGATGGTATGAATCATGACCTAGCGGAAATGGTTGCTTCACAGTCCAGTATGTCTACATCTGCTCTTTCTGTTTGGCAAAATAAATGCCATTCATAAACTTCCAAACTGCAGCACATGGAAATGGAAATATGAATTTTCTTCTTGTTCCAAATGTAGTTTCCATCTAAGAAGCATACAAAAGCAAAGGACATTGGGTGTCCTTGTTACACAGTCTCTTGGTCAGAATTGAAATAAAGATGTATTTATGTGGTACTGTCCCACTCTAAGAGGGTCCTATTCGCTTTTAATAGACTAATTTGTACAAATGTAGGCACTAAAAATGCTTTAATAAATGCTCTAATGAAACAGTTACAGAAAAGGCTATGCTGTTTGAGCTGTTACCTATCCTTCAGAGAGAATTATTGAAATAATGTTGAAATAGGGGGAAAAAGATGGGAGTTAATCACATTCAATTATACATGAAAAGGTAAGTAATGCAGGAAAGTTACACAGAATATTAATAATATATCTGAAAAAGTCCATGATGATCGTGTGATAAAGAATAAAATGTCCATCTTTGAACCGTAACAGGAGCAAAATAAATCCTAGCTATGGACTACCTTCATTGCTAGCTGAAGGGGATAAGACAATGAGAAGGCGGAAACATTATTTTCATTATGTCTTTGACACTAGTGTATTTGGCAGGAGGGTAGATAAGGATTTTATGTGACTTGAATAAATTAATTTTGTTCCAGTGTGGCTAAAGTAAACGCTAAAAGATATCTATTAATGTTATACACTGAAAAACTGGCTTTACAGATAAATCAATAATTTTTTAAAAAAATAATTTGGAACTGTAATGCTAATTTATTGAGGCGAATTGAAAGAAAAACAACTTTCTATATATTTTTAAAAGATCAAGTGGGATGATTTGAGCAATTACAGACTGACTAGCCTAAAATGCTTTCTAAAAAAAGAAGTCATTGAAACCTTGTCTAGTCAATGTCATTCTGCATAATATGCTAGAAAATAAGTCATCAAGCAAACTTCACAGGGCTTTTGAAAATGTGATTGATAAAGATAAATGTGTTGGAATTTTCTGTGCTGGATTTAAGTAACACATCCTTTTGTATGATCACAATGCCGTTAAACAGATAAAAAAGTATAAATCGTACTTAAGAGACCATTAGTGATTAATAAGGAGGTCACTGGACTAGACCTGTTCCTGCGTATGAGCTGGCACAATATAGGCTATGATCATTATAACATAAGGTTAATTTAATTCTTTACACAAAGCTTCCCCTACTTTGCTATGCACAAATACAGAGAATACCCACACTAAAACCAGTGTGTCTTCTCTGAACACTGGATGGGCCTCCTGAGATTTTAAAAATTCAAATCTTAATTAGCTTATGAATTAAAATTATCTTTATCCAAGTCTTTAAGGAACTGTTTTCCTGTGTCAGATAATTTTGTTCTCAACTGCTTTAGACTAGCCTGGTGGAGAAAGGAATTATAAACAAGATCTCAAAAGATTGTATATTTCTAAAATACATTAGTTGGATGAAGGTTTTTTCATTCTTCACTACTGAATTTCTCCTTTGATAGAGGTCAAAATCTATCCTTTTCAACAAAAGTCAAGAGGGTGGCTTTCTCCAAAAATGTCTGTGCTCTCCTGTTATCCTCAATGTACTGAATCCATTGACAATAAAGGTAACTTCTTTTTTGATTTAAGCCACTTGGAATTTTCCTCTGCTGCTTAAAATCAGCAGTCTCCCTGTTCTCTAAAGCAAGCTGATTTTGTTCCTGCAGGTTGCTTTTGAAACTAAAAGATAGCTTTTCTAGAAACTCCTTCTGTCCATGTTCCCAGTTAGAATAATGGATAATATCTGCTGTTTCTACCAGACCAAAGCCTCAAAAGCCACTTATGCTTGCTTGCCGTATGTATAAATAATAACATTCAATTTAAAGAAGGTCTTGTGTGAGGTTTTTACTAGTCCTCAAATATAATGTTAATGCTCTTGAAGTAGTAGAAAGTTGTACTCTATGGGAAAAATACAACTAATAGATTTCTTTCCCACAACAGTCCTA
This sequence comes from Tetrax tetrax, assembly GCA_009806455.1. Classification (NCBI taxonomy): domain Eukaryota; kingdom Metazoa; phylum Chordata; class Aves; order Otidiformes; family Otididae; genus Tetrax; species Tetrax tetrax. The sequence continues at coordinate 119,223 of WHYT01017441.1, read as the reverse complement.
AGTGTTTATATCAAAACAGCAACAGCAGATAATTTAAGTTCTGGAGCACCTACATTTTTTCTACTCATGTCTGCCTCATATATTTTGCTTGTGGCTGTCTTTGTCTCCACAATTCATTTCTGTTTCCAAATCCTTATGCAGATTCTGACATAATTAATGTGGTGGCTCATTAATACCATGAAAACAGGAATTCTGTTTGCTGTCAAGTCACTTTGTCCCTGGTATACAAACTTCTCCCATGCCTTGTACAGTTGAGATAGTCCCCTGAACAGCTTTGTTTAAAATTTTAAAGCTTCATGGTTAAAATCAAGAGTCTGCACAAGTCTCGTTGGCCATAAATTTCACATGGTTAGACCAGGCCAATTTCTATAGACAATATCCTGTCAAGTATCACATGCCTAACATCTCATTATTCCAGCTTTTAACTGTTACCCAGACAACGGATTACTAATTTTGTGTTGTCACCTGGTTGACTCCCACACATGTTGAGTCAGTGTAAGAGCTGTGCCAAGAGATACCATAAAGCAGGGGCATGTGCCGTCAGAGTCTTCTCTACTGGAAATTCTTTGACTTCATCAGAGAAAATGGGTAGATTTATGCTGGCCTCCAAGAAAACAGAAATTCATTTTTACCAATAGATAGAATGAGATTCAGCTTTACTGAATTGTAATTATTTTTCCAATTCTGCCTTCAGTTGTGCTTCCTTTTACACTAGATCTTACTTTAATCTAGATGAATGATGCTATGCAAGATAAGTTCATTTGTCTGTGTCAGGCTGGCAGGACATGGATCTTATCACCCAGGGCCCACCTTAGTCCCCAGAAAGGGAGTAGGGCAGATTTGCTGGTGCTACAAGGTCCAGTCAAGAGCCCAGGCAAGTTCACGCTGATGAATCACAGGTCCAAGATCAGGCCATGAAGTCAAACTGCAGGTCAGATTCTAGGTCAGCTGAGTCCATGGCCATGCATGAGCATGACTGAGAGGAATCTGCACACAGGCATACCTACAACACACTTCTGGCAGGGACCAGCAGAGATGATATGGGACTTCTGGGACCACGGGCAAGGTGTATGGCTGGAGGCCCCCAGTTAAGCTAATTAGAGCCTGTAAGGGCTATTAGTACCCATTTGCAGACACAATCTCTATGATTAATTCTTTACCTATATATTCACTTTGACTACTTCCTTAGTGATTTTTCTGACTGATGGCATTCTTCAAATCACAAATTTCCTGAAACTGCCCAGCATTCATATTGAGGAAGAAATCATTTAACAGAAGCACCAGGCCTTAGTGCTAACACATCTGGGCCCAGTGTACTGGGCTTGTTTAACCTGGAGAAGACACAGTTAGAAGGAAACTAACAGCAACCCTTCAGTACCAAAGAGAAGGTTACTGAAAAAGCAAAGCCAGAGTCTGCATTAAGTTGCAGGAGAAGAGAAATGATAGTGCTAGATTAAAATGAGGAGGTTCTAGTGGCACATAAGGAAAGGAATTTTTTTACTACAAGGATAAATAAGGAGTGGAATGATTGCCTAGAGAAGTTGTGTGATTTCCATCCTTGGATATTTTCAAGTGTCAACCAGACAAAGCTTTGAGCATCCTGGTCTAGATGACCCTTTTTTGAGCAAGAGGCACAACTAGAGACTTCTTGAAGTGCCTTAAAATCTAAGTGATTCCATGATCTTACACACCATTCACATGAATAAATACTACTGTTTCTCTTCTCTAGTGCCATAAAATTCAGCACTTTGAAACAGTTTTAACTTCACATCTCGTTGCTCCCTTGCCCTTATTCATAATCTGACACTCTTTAGAAATCATGTCTGTTCCATATTAAAAATAGGATGCTTCAAGGAAAATAAAAGAATGTGTACAGATATTCAGGAGAAAGTGGAACTAATAGTAGGATGAGAATTGCATTTAATTTTTTTTTTTCAGTTTCACTAGCAAACAAGTAAAGAAAATCAGGGTTCAGAAGGAAACCAAGATAGCTAATTCTTCTAGAATCAAACCTTAATAGAAAGGCCCTGTTCCTAGTGAGGTCATGTTTTTATTTAACAGAACTTAATCAGAACTGAACCTCAAAACCATTGTTAGTGAAATACTTTGGAGTATATTCATTTCATTGTACGTGAAGTGCCATTACCTGTGATGTCATGAGCATGGGGTGTTCACAACATTGTCTCAAAATTTGCAAATTCCTCATTCTGGTGCTATCTACAAGAGCAGACAAGTGCCAAGAAGAACAAAATGATCCCCGCTACTTTATATTCTCTTGGCCATTACACAATCTCTTTATTAAAGATGATGCATTTAAACTGACTAAAAGAAGTATCTGATGCAAATCATCGTACGCTGCACAACTCTGAAATGTGAATAGAGAGATTAAGTGGATGGGAGATGCTGTGAATCCAGGTAGGGACCCTTGTCTTTGTTTTCTGGATTTCTTTCCAGTTATTATTCTATAATCTAGGCTGTAAAATCTTTGCTGTAAAGGCAGAATCACATACCAAGTCCAAATATCTCTCTTCCCTCCTCTTACTTCTCTGCCTCTCACAATCCACTAATCTGTTCCGGTTTATTTACATTGCAAATCATTTAGAGAGTGAAAACAGCAAGGAGAATGAGCAATCCTTGCCTAAAGGACTTAACAGTGTTCTTATGAGCGATGCATGAGCAGGTAGGAGATTTCTGAAGAGCGGATGGCATATCAAAGATTTCTTTTCTCTGCAGTAAGACAGCCCTCATCAAAAGAGACATGAAACGAGGACCGCTTCCTATTTGTGCTGTTAGACAGATGAATCCAACCAGTTGCTCTGCTCATCTTCAAGATTAAAGAGAAATATAATAATATAAAAAGATAATAATGTGGATTTTTTAATGAATAACCGATTATGGGTTTATAGTACATTTTACAAAAACTTTTATGAATGACTGTTTAGGTCACTGTAAAATTTCCCAAGATTAAGAAATAGTAAAGTACAATATAAGAGCTCAGCAATAAGTTTGTGTTAGAACTATGTTTGAATATCTTCAAAATCCACATTTTATAAACCAATAGTTTTAAGATTGAAGTCATCATTGAGGAGGCTCCATGTCATTATATATTATTACTTTGTGGTTTTTACATAAAGTAATAGGACCTTGTATTTTGAAAAGCACTAGTAACAAGCAGATTTGAGTTTTGTATGATCATAGCCTACAAGTCCATAACTTTCCATGGAAATATCATAATGGATTTTGTGCCATTTTGTACCATGTACTTGAGAAAAAGGATTAGATTTTTCTAATCTCTGATACCCTTGATGCCATGATTTCTGAAAGATGCATCACTATGCAATGATGCAGTCTAAATTCCAGTAGACACCTTTCCCTTCTTTTCCAGATAGATTTGACAGTTTACAGACTAACATACAGTTCTTATGGCATGTTTTTTTTTTTTAAATATGCAAAATCAGGTTGCTTACACATTTAAGCATAAAACCATGCTTTATTTCTAATCAATTAGCTTAGCGATGAAAACAGGAATTAATGAAGTTTTCTAGTCCACTCACTAAGCTCACCAAGGGCTTTGTCAAGTTATGACAACTGTTTATGATATGCCTACCAAATTTGTGAATTTCACATAGTCCCACTGAGTCAGGGAATAGAAGAAGATCCTGCTTATCTGCTAACATCAGGCAGGATAGCTTTGGCTAAAGAAATGCAACTGCATACAGAGGTCTGCAAAAAAAAAAAAAAGAGTTTCTTTCTTCTTTAAAATAATTTCTAAAATTCCTCCAAGTTGTTTCCGATCCACAATTAGGATATACTGTTACTACCTAGTTCTGTTTCCCTCCCGTCTTACTGAGTGTCACTTAACACACAAACACTTGGCAAGGCATCAATTGCTGCATATCTCTGCGAAAACATCTAATGTGTTGTAATCACTACTGTTTATCTGACTGAGAATTTGAAAACAAAACAGATAAATTTTATCCTTTTGATTGTCTTTGTTCTGGTATATTTACACACCAGGAGAAATTTACCTCAATTTACTTTATTAACAACTGAGGCTCAGTAATTTCTAGTAAGATTAAGCATGTTCTTGGATTAGTTCTTTCTTGTTTGAACCTGTAACTCCTGGAAGCCCTGAAAGTCTGGTGTAAAATCATCTTTTAGTGCTTTCACAATTCAAGTATAGCACATACAGCAAAAGAATCCCCCTTGCTTTTTGTACACATACTACAGACTTCAGTGGAACACAGTACTCTATTTTGGCCAACAATGTAGTTGAAATTCATAGAAATTTATCTTCATTAAAAGTCTTCTCTTTAAGTTCACTTTTTTTTTTAGTATTGAAAATATGAATAAGACAGAGTAAATGCCAGAACCTGCGACTTTCAAAAGATCCAAGAACTGGTCTAGTCTGTTCAGTTCAGTCTCAGCAGGATATTTCTTATTGATGTAAACAAAATGTGAATTAAATTAATGCTGACTGGTCCCCCCCAAAAAATCAATGCAGCATAATTTTTTTTCTTTACTGTTTTGTTTGGTTGTTTGGTTGGTTTTTTTGTTTGTTTTTGTTTTTGCCAAGGACTGAAAACCTATGGTACATTTTGGACTCCACATATAAAATTTCACATACAAAGTACAGTCTATGGGTCAGTTTGCCAGTTTCTATTTTCTGATAAAAATATGCACATCTAAATTTTGAAAAAAAAATCCAACCCTATTTACAATTAGAGACAATAAATTGAAGATATTTTATTGGACTTGTTGTGAAAAGTATAATGAAACGCAAAGAAATATTGCACGCAGTATATGTATTTGGAGGTAGACATACAGTCTTGTTTTAAAAATTCCAAATACATTCTATGTAGGTGGAAATACAATGGAGCAGGCTTGACAAAAAGGAGCTTTGAGAAGTGGGAGGTGGAAGCCCTAATCTAATTCATTGAACAGAACAAAGTCTTTTTTCCAAATCAGATATCTAAAATTCGATATGACAGGTAATGTTCTCCTGAACTTATTTTAAAATTCACACCCATTTTCTTTGTCTGACAGCAAAAATTCTGTGGATTTATCAGCCAGATAAGTTATTAAAACTGTAATGATATTTATTTTTTTATTATTTTGAGCTAATATTCTCACAAGCCCATGGCCTTCTGGAGGTTTCAGGAAATACATACCTAGATCCTTCAGCACAAGGGGTGATCTTTAACTCCCATAGGTTAAGGCTGGGTGGAGAAAATTTCTTTTGCAACTAGAAGCAGCTCTTCTCATAGAATCATAGAATCACATGGTTGGATGGGACCTATAAGATCATCTAGTCCAACTGTCTTCCCACTACCATTGCTGCCAGAGCTACTAAACCATATCTTGTAGCTCCTCATCAAGCCGCCTCTTGAACACTGCCAGGGACGGCGACTCCACCACCTCCCTGGGCAGGCCATTCCAGTGCCTGACCACTCTTTGGGAGAAAAAGTTTTTCCTCACGTCCAACCTAAACCTCCTCTGGTACAACTTGTGACCATTTCCTCGGGTCCTGCTTGTTGCCTGGGAGAAGAGGCCAAACCCCTGCTCATCACAACCTCCCTTCAGGAAGCTATAGAGTGCAATGAGATCTCCCCTGAGCCTCTTCTTCTCCAGACTAAACAATCCCAGCTCTCTCAGACGCTCCTCCTAAGACTTGTGCTCCAGACCCCTCACCAGCTTTGTTGCCTTTCTCTGGACACGTTCCAGGGCTTCAATGTCTTTCTTGTAGTGAGGGGCCCAAAACTGAACACAGTACTCGAGGTGTGGCCTCACCAGCGCCGAATACAGGGGGATGATTACCTCCCTGCTCCTGCTGGCCACACTATTTCTAATGCAGGCCAGGATGCCGTTGGCCCTTTTGGCCACCTGGGCACACTGTCGGCTCATGTTCAGCTGAGCATCAACCAACACCCCCAGGTCCCTTTCCTCTTCACAGTCCTCCAGCCACTCAGCCCCAAGCCTATAGCGCTGCTTGGGGTTATTGTGGCCAAAGTGCAGGACCCGACACTTGGCCTTGTTGAACCTCATCCCATTTAGCTCAGCCCAGCGATCCAGTCTATCCAGATCCCTCTAAAGGGCCTCCCTACCCTCAGGCACCATTCTGTCACCATTGCGGTTTGTTTGTTTGATTAGTTGGTTGATTTTTATTTCATATTGTTTTCTAGCAGGCAGAATTCAGATGACTACAGTTGTAGTTCCCAGTTATGAGGTAGCTTCTAATCTACCCCACCTCTTTTCTCCAGTTTTCTAGTAGCTATGATAACATTTGTCTTCCTTTTCAGCTAGTTTGAAATCTATGGATGCTGATGAATGGTACTGTATAAAAGTTAATATTATTGCAGAACATGTCCTGGGTAACATGACAGCATGGTGAATGTTTGCAAATAACCTTTTATGCACCTGGATGTTCTCTGTCAATAAAAATTCATAGAACCATAGAATCATAGAATGGTTTGGGTTGGAAGAGACCTTTAAAGGTCTTACAGTCCAACCCCCCTGCAAGGAGCAGGGACATCTCCAACCAGATCAGGTTGCTCAGAGCCTCATCCAGCCTGGCCTTGAATGTTTCCAGGGATGGGGCTTCCACCACCTCTCTGGACAACCTGTTCCAGTGTTCTACAACGTCTTCATGATAAGAAGTTATGAATTAGCTAATCTACCCTGAGAGAGAGAAAGTTTGGGAGCACAGTTAGTGTTTGATAACTTTCAAAGGCAACAGATATTTCTGCTTTGTGGGTAGGTATGCTTTTATTGCTCTCCAAGCGATGATGTTCTAGATCTACGCCAGTGTGTTATCTCTTTGGCACTGTTTAGCATTAAATTTTACTGCACTCTGCTTTGCAAATAAAAGTTATTGCACATATAGCCCATCACAAACCACTCTCACATCAAAAGAACCACTTGATCCATAATTTTTCTCAAGCTTATTTGGAAAACGCCTATTCAAAATTTCTCATTAATAAAACACTGCAAACATCAAATTAGACTCTGTCTTCCTCTCTGATGGAAAAAAAAGGCCATGTATAAATGGCCTAAACTTCCTCTTAAACTCCTGTGATGTTTTTTTTTTTTATGGACAGGTTCCTGGTAGCTTCCTACTCATTCTCTAAAGAAGCCTTTATGTTTTCCAAATCAATAGCTTAGAGATTTTGGTGCAATTTATCTATCTGTACAGATAGGTATCTAACAGACCACAAATACTTGCAAAGCTTCTGTGAGCACCAACCTGAGGTTCTCCTGCCATTTCCTACACAGCAGTAAATATAGCTTATTTTTTAGGATGCCCTGGAAACATCACAAAAAAAAAAAAAAAAAAATCCAAAGAGTTAGAATAGTAACAATTTTATGTACGCTAGCAGTTCTTAATAAGGGAATCCCTGGGTCTTGTGTCTTTGTGTATAGCTACTCAGAGGTTGTTCTAAATTAAATCATAAGCTGCCATAAGAAACCTAAGGCCAAATTTTCAGACGTTTTACACTTCTGTTAAGTTTGAAGAATATAGGACAGCTGAACTACCAGCTTGTCGTAGTTCAGCCCCAATTGGGACCAGACTATGCAGTCTCTCTCTCACTCCCCCCACTCTCTGAGAGAACAGGGGGAGATAATATAAGAAAAACGGCTCGAGGTTTGAGGTGAGGACAGGGAGAAATCCTTAAAGTTACCGTCACGGGCAAAAACAGACTCAACTTGGGGAAAACTATTCATTTTTTACTAAAACTAGCAGGATAATGAGACAGAGAAACAAGACAAATTTCCTCCCCACCCCTCCCTCTTCCTGAGCTTAACATTATCTCTACTACCTTCCCCCTGCCGAGCGGCACAGGGGGAAGAGGGAACAGGGGTCACAGTCAGTTCATCACACGTTGTTTTACGCCGCTGCTTCATAGTTGAGGGAAGAACTCCTCACATCCCTCCCCTGCTCCAGTGTGGGGTCCCACCCATATGCCACAGTCCCTCATTAAACTGCTCCGGCGTAGGTTATCTCTTCCACGGAGTGCAGTCTCTCCACACCAGCTGCCGCAGCGGGCCCTCCACGGTCCTTCAGGCATCCACCTCCCCCGGTGTGGGGTCTGCCCTGGGCTGCAGGTGAATCTCTGCTCCTCTGTGGACCTCCATGGGCCGCAGGAGGACAACCCGCTCCACCATGGGCTGCACCACGGGCTGCAGGGGAATCTTCGCCAGGAGCCGCATTACTGCTCCCCCTCCTTCTTCACTGACATTGGTGTCTACAGCAGTTTCTCTCACAAGAAAAGTTCTTCACAACAGGCTGGCAGACACCTCTCAGAATCTCTTCACATCATCCATCTCATCTCCTCTCCACTTCTTGCAGCCAGACCGGGCTGAGTTGGGCCCAGTTGGCTGCCTGGGGAGAGGCCAGAGGGTGAGGCCTGGCCCCCTCTCAGCTTCTTCAC
>WHYT01017441.1:90426-110744 GCA_009806455.1 Tetrax tetrax | reverse complement strand
CCAAAACCTAAAGGGAAAAAAAAAAAAAAAAAAAAAGAGAAAAAAAAAAAAAAAGCTACCAAAAGCCCGAAAATATTCTGGTTCAAGTGTGTTTTTATCTGCTGTATCTGACCAAAGCAACCTCACCCACACACTGTAATTAATGGAGGATGGGAGGAGATGATAGAGTGGATTGATCTCACTTGATCATCAGTACATTGGAAAGTTCATGTGAGTGGCCAATATGAGACCAGGCCAGAAATTGGAAGGAGTGTTAACTACATTTTTAGATATCAAGCTGAACTTGCAAAATGAGTCATTAAAAGACTAAGGGCAGCTTTTCAAGCATGATGTGAAAATACAACATCTATTGTAACGAGAGGCTAGATCCTACTACAGCTTCATGGTTTGTGGTTGGGTTTTTAGCCGGAACAATGTTATCTTTGGCATGAGATTTCAAGAGTAGCATTAAATTTCTGATTTTAAAGTAATTCTGGCTTAAATGTCCAATCCATCCTATAGAATGCATTTGTAGAGCAGTATACAATGTTGGGCAACCTGCTCTAGCTGACATTACTTTAAGCAGAAGAGCTGGACTAAATGATCTCCAGCAGTCCCCTCTAGCCTCAACTATTCTGTGATTCTGTGATTTAACTTTTTTTAGCTTGATGACAGACTCTAAAATATAAATTTTTTTATGTCAAATATGAACTTTACAATTATTTCAGCCATACTAATTTAGTAATCTTCCTAAATATGTAAGAATATTAGATTTTCATATCTCCAGGCTTTCAATATAGATGTAAATCTGATATAGAACACATGTCATTCTCAAGATTCAGTAATGGCTTATTCTTTTTAAACGTAAATACAACCTCTCTTTCAGGAAGGGAGCTTGAAATTAAATGTAAGATTCTATGCCAAATGCTTTTCCTCTTTATTTATTAACATTTTCTATGATAGCAACGTACTGTCAATACAAAGAGATTGTAGAATATGCCAGTCTACTAATTATGGTAGCTGAGATATTGTAAAAAAACAGGAAACATCTGAGGTAAAACCAAACCATGACTGATGACATAACTAACAAGAGATAAGGCTTCAGAGTTGTAAATAATCTCTCTAAATACGTTTTTTTTAAAACCAAGGTTTTTTACTTAGTTTTACTTGGGCTCCTCCATGATAAAGACATTTCTATTGAGTCAGCTGGCTGTTAATGCTATTGTAATTTGGAAGTAAAAACCCACTAAAAGAAGTACTGAGAACAACTGTAGAGTTACAGAATAGTTCAGGTTGACAGGAACCTCCAGAGAACATCCATACTCTTCTGATCAGAGTAGGGTTAAATACAGCAGATAGTTCAAGATGGGAAATGAAGACTGGAGAACCATGCTGAAAATTCCAGAAATTCTCCTTTATGTTTGGAGATTTGGCCAACAATACTGCCTGTGACACATACTTTTTTTTTTGTGTTCAATCTCATAATAAATCAGTGTGTCCAGAATGGGAGGAATGTTCTGGGGCTCTATATCTATATTTTTGATGGACAATAATAGCAACATAATGATAGACTTACATATTTGTTTTGACACAATGTAACCATGTCTATTTCTTTATCTAATTATGCGGTAAGGCCATGAAACCTTCATTGTCTATGTTCTCGATAGTTTAATGAACTCTGTTCTAAATTATATGAAAATCTCAGCACGTGTAGACAGATATAAGTCAGTTGTAATGAAAGAATATGAAACACCTGAATATCAGTCTTTCTTTTTTTCTTTATCCATGATGCACAGAGAACTGAAACCCACTGGGACACTGTCTTGCGCACCCCTGATATGCAACTGTCACATTAATTAGAAACTGAGCTTCAAAATATGTCTTGCTGAACCCAAACACGTCTAAACAGATCATTTGAGCTTGTGTTCCCAAAATGTGTCAGGATGCTTCTGGTTTCATTCAAAAGAGAAAGGAAAGATGTTAATTACATATCCTTTTGTATCTGTTAATATTAAAAAGATGTGAAGCATTTCTGAAAATGTCCGTAGAGCTATGGCAGATAGTATTATGCATTTTTAATCTTTTGGAAAAGTTTAATTTAGGGGGAAATAGTTTTTTTTTTAATATTTTTGTCTATTGATTTGGTTGACCTTGAATATATTATTATCTATATCAGTTTTCTATTGCTCAAGACATGTCATGTTTGCACAATTAGTATGGTGCTAACATTCAACCCTAAAAAATAAGCAAATGTGAAAGAAGCTTTGTCTCTTAGAAACATCAGGTTTCATATTCTTTCCTGATTCTGTGTATAATCTAAGAAATTCAAGAGGCAGCAATTCTGAGTGTGAAAAGTTTTGCTCCAAACTGTTGGCAGTGGTACTTGCAGGCCACAGAGAATTGAGAATAGACTTTTCTTTGCATATTATTTATATAATGTCTTATTATACTCCAGCAGTAGTTTTACTACAGTTACTGGCTAGGACTCAAAATTTCTGCGTCTACCTTAGAAGTTCTACTGAAAAAAAAAATCAAATTCTTGCTTATTGTCATAGTCAAACTTGACATACTGCAGAGCAGTCTACTCACTGCTACTCTATTCCTTTATATTTCTTTGCTTTTTGGTGTTTAGACCCCTAATTCAGCTTGAGATTGGAACTGCTCCAGTCTAGCTCCATGAACATGCAATGGCCATGGCTGCGGAAGGTAAAGGTCCATCTTGTCTCTATCCCTGGTTACTCCGTCCCTTCCATGCCCTGTTTTCTCCTTTGCTTGTGCAGAAGAGCTTGCATTTGCCTCATGTAAGACCTTGTTGGAGGAACTGATTCTGATAAAAACTAAGTCAAAAGAAAAAAAAAAATTAAAAGGGAAAAAAAAAAGTAATTCTAACTGGGTTGAATGGCTCAGTTTGGCTCATTATTGATTTTGGCTGGCCATTGAATTATGGCTGCAGAAGACTCAGGGATTGATATTGCACATTATAGGAGCTTGAACTATGGTTGAAAGCTAATAGGGAGGTCTTATTAATTCTGTGGTAATATTGCGAAGTCACAAATTTGGGATTTTTATCTGATGTACTTTCTATTTATTAGCTTTTTTTTTTCTTTAGAAAGAACTCCATATAACAAGAAAATCCACCAGCTACATTTCAAGCTTTATTTTACTTTCAGAGACACTGGTGTGAGCCACACACATACTGATTTTTAAAAAATCATATTCAAGCTCTAAATCAATAGTGTTTTCTATTAAAAGTATTCTTCCTGTCCTCTTGCCCTGCTGTGTCTACAAAACAGACTTCAAAACATGTACTGAAGAGTTTTTGCTTTCCAGCCAGTGTGTTATAATCTACCACAGCTACTCTTGCAGAAAGTCTAATGCATCATAACATACGTATTTATGTATATATAAATATATAGGTATATATGTGCATGCACAAACTCAAATACTTTGTTCTCCCTGCTCCCCACATTTCTCTTCAAAACTGTGCTTGTTGTGAAACATCTGTGTATAAAATTTAAATTCATATGATCTATTTCAAACATATCTAATATGATGTCTTTTGTGGTTGCCATCTGTCATGCAACAACAAAAGTTATTTTTTTCCACCAACAGAAAGAAAAAAACATGCATAATATCAACAAAGGTCTTTTAAAAAATGTTAAAAGATCCACAGTAAAAACATTCAGTATAAGTCTCAAAGGAGGTATGATTCTTTCTGAATCTCCATATAAAAAGGCTTTTAAAGTTTACCAACATTTTATTTGAATTATTTAGCTTAAGCTAAACTGATACATTATTCATGTTAAGTGAAGCACATAAATAATGACAATTTTAGCTCCAAAAATATTTTAAAAGCTAACTTGAATGTAGCTTGCAATTTATAGCTGAGGCTTTACCAACTCATTAAAGCAAAACTGGGTAAGAAATTTCTCACTCAGTTCAGCAGAAAATGAGTTGACAAGTTATTGTATGTGAAGGTGACTGCTAAATATATCCCCTGAACATTAAATATAGCCACCTAAAAAATGCAGTCTTTGAACACACATATCCACAAGTACACCTACTGAAGTACAGGGTTGCAAAGCTGGTAATGAGGGCTTTAAACTGACATTGCCGGGGGAGGGGACCACAATCCATACCACTCCTGTCAGTATGGTCCTAGTGCAAGTAACAGGTTCCCAGAACCTGGGGAAAGATCACAGGTAAGTAGGAGAGCATCTAAAGTGCACTCAAATGAAATACAGCTGTTTCAGCCAGCTAGTTGGCTTCATCAGGGGCCCAAGTGTAAGTGCCTCTATGCTAACACACGTAGCATGGGGAACAAATAGGAAGAGTTAGAGATGCATGCATGCCTGCAGGGCTACGACCTTATCGGCATCACTGAGACGTGGTGGAAAGGTTCTTGTGACTGAGTGTTGGAATGGAAGGATGTGGAACTCAAGGGCAGCCTTGGCTGCAGTGACTGTGGGATGGTGGAGTTCAAGATCTTTAAGGCAGCGAGGAGGGCACACAGCAAGACCACTACCCTGGACTTCAGGAGAGCAGACTTTGGACTCTTCAGGGATCTGCTGGGCAAAGTGCCATGGGATAAGAGCGAAGCAAGAAAGTTCATTAGTAATCAAAGATCACCTCCTCCAAGCTCAGGAGCAATGCATCCCAACAAAGAGGAAGTCGGGCAAAAACAGCAGGAGGCCTGCATGGATGAACAAGGAGCTCCTGGACCAGCTAAAAAACAAAACAGAAGCACACAAAAAGTGGAAGCAAGGACAGGTAGCCTGGGAGGAATACAGAGAGATTATCCAAGCATCCAGGGACAAGGTAAGGAAGGCTAAAGCCCTGGAAGAATCAGGGAACCCTCTACAGCCACCGTAGGGGAATAGCAGGTTTGAGACCATCTAAGGAACCTGAAGGTGCACAAGTCCATGGGACCTGATGAAATGAACCCGTGGGTCCTGAGGGAACTGGTGGATGAAGTTGCTAAGCCGCTGTCTATCATATTTGAGAAGCTGTGGCAGTCTGGTGAGGTTCCCATTGACTGGAAAAGGGATAACACAACCCCTATTTTTAAAAAGGGAAACAAGGAAGACCTGGGGAACAACAGGCTGGTCAATCTCACCTCTGTGCCTGGCAATATCGTGGAGCAGATCATCCTAGAAATTTTGCTAAGGCACATGGAAAATAATGAGGTGACTGGTTGGTGAGAGCCAACGTGGCTTCACTAAGGGCATGGAGGAATTGCCCCACATGAAGAAGCGATCCATCACCTTGGCCACTTTCTTCCACTTGCCATTCTGGCACTGGGCAGCTCAGTGATGCCAGAAGTAGCCAGCGATGTAGTCAATGTTCCTCAGAAGGCCGTCGTGAGGTGGGTAGCTGTCCCGGGGGCAGCCCCCCACCTCAGCTCCCATCTCCCCTTCCCTGGGGCTACTCCCCGGCAGGCCAGCATCGCCCCTGCCCACCCGCCTGCCCACGGCTGCTGGGGGCTCTTGCAGCTCTCGCCCACCTCGTAGACACAGCAGAGCTGGGCCAGGTGGTGTAGGATGAAGCGCCTGGCCCAGGCAGGCACAAGCCGGGATGCTGGGCTGCAGTGGTGTGGACATTCATGATGAAGATGGTCAGCGCGATGGAGGCTGTGATCATCCACAGAAGGTCCTGATGGGCACCCAGTTGACCACTAGCAAAGGTGGCCAAGGGTGTCCTGGGCTGCATCAGGAGAATGGGGGAGAGAACTGGGAAGAAAGGAAAACTTGTGTCTTCAGATGAAGACATTTTACTAGAATAGCAAAGGGAAATGGCCATAAAAACAACATATAAGGATACAAAGAAGGAAACAAAATGAACAATGCACGATTTCTCACCAACTGCTGTCCCAATGACTGACACAGCCCATCCTGAGCAGCGATCATGGAAACGAAACTGAGCAGCAAGCAAAGGAGTGAGAGGGAGCCAACAAGGTAGAGGGAATGAGGCCAGTAAGAAAGGCGGAGATGCTCCCCCACACAGGCAACAAATCATATCATCAGCGTGCTTATCAACATTCCTCATGTCTGAAATCCAAAACACACTAGCTACTGAGAGGAAAATTAACACCATCGCTGCCGAAACCAGGACAGTATGGGCCATCCCTCCAAAGTCTGTTGAGTTCATTTAGCCCATGATTTTGTGCTCCATCTGTCATAACAGCCCTTCAGAACAGTCCTGATTGGCTATTTTCACCTGAAATCAGATCTCCTTGGTGTACACACCGGACTTCCCCATCCTCCCGTATCACCCACTAAGTACATCCAGGATCTGGATGAGGGGATTGAGTGCTCCCTCAGTCAGTTTGCAGATGACACCAAAGTGGGTGGGAGTGTCGATGTGCTGGAAGGCAGGAAGACTCTGCAGAGGGATCTGGACAGGCTGGATCGATGGGCCGAAGTGAACTAGATGAAGTTCAACAAGGCCGAGTGCTGGGTTCTGCACCTGGGGTGCAACAACCCCATGCAACACCACAGGCTTGGGGAAGAGTGGCTGGAAAGCTGCCTGGCAGAAAGGGACCTGGGTGTGCTGGTAGATAGCTGGCTGAACGTGAGCCCTGGACAAGAAGGCCAACATGAGATTCCATCAGCTGCCATCCCTCATTCCCACAGCGATGTCCCAGCACCTCCTGAGCCCCTCGCAATTGCTGGTGCCAGCCCAGGAAGGGTGCAGGGGTCCCCCACGAGTTCGCAAAGTGGGGCTCTGCCTGCCCTGTGTTGTCACAAAGCGGAATCTGAGCCCTGTGGTGTCACAATGTGGGGCGTGTCTGCCTGCTGCCCTGGAACAGAGGCACAGATGCCCCATGGGAGCAGACAGCGGGCGGTGGGCACCGCTGTCTGGCATCTTCTCGGCAGACAGCAACCTCAGCCTCTGCCACAGCAGCAGTGTTGGGGGTCCCACCACTGGGGACCCAGGCAGTCACTGGGGATTCACACCACAGGCCTGTGCCGATGACTCAGAGCACCACAGCTGCGGCGGAGCTGGGGCCATGGGGTTCTCCAACATCCCCAGTGTGGCTGAGCTGCTCCCGCTCCTGATGCTGGTGCTGCAGCTCAGCCTGATAGCTGCCATGCTGCAGCCCAGGCAGGTCCGGGTAGGTGACAGCTGCAGTGCTCTGCGCTGTGGTGTGGTATGGCGTGGGGTGGCATGGGTGGGGGGCTGCAGTGTGGGGCCGGGATCTGCTCCTATCTCACCCAGCTGATGGGGGTCCTGCAGCGCTGGTGGAAGAAGTTGAAGCCACGAAGGAAAGTGAAGAGAGTTCAGTTGAAGGAGCAGAGCGGTGAGTGGCCCCAGCACCAAGCACCCCGCAAACAGCCAGCACTCCACGGCAGCCCTGACCTCGGGCTGTGCTGGGGGCTGCCAGCTGCTCACTGCGTATCCTCTCTCGGCAGTTTCTCCCAGGGCAAGTGCAGGAGTGGAGATACCCACGCTGACCCGGGAAATGTGGTGAGTGCTGGGGCAGACCCCCAGATCCTGCCCCAGACCCTCACCCTGCACCCTGCCCTCACTGGCAGTCCTGCCCACCAGCCATGGAGGGGCTGCTGCCTGTGGGTCCCGCTGGAGGGGCAGGTGTGCAACGGGGTCTCTTCCCTTTCTTCCCCTGCAGGGTCAGAAGACAGATGTCAAGCATGGAGTGCCTGTCCCCACGGGCCTCGCTGGCCTCCATGGAGTCCTTGCGCTCCATGTTAGAGAACAGCTCAATTTCCATGGGCTCCATCTACTCCTTCCCAGAGCCCTGGGACGGTGCGATGGCAGACCTGGCAGCACTCAACTCCTTGGGTCAGCCCCAGTCCCCCAAAACTGCCAAGGAACCAACGCAGGAGCCTGAGCCAACTCTTGGCCAGCCCTGCCCGCCAGCCAAGGAGAGAGTGCTGCCCTCGGGACCTGACAGATGGGCAGGAATCTGGAGGAGTCTCTTCCGTTTCCTCCCCTCCAAGGCCAGAGTGAAGGCATCGAGTAGCGAGCGCCTGTCCCCACAGGCCCCACTGGCTTCCATGGAGTCCTTGAGCTCCCTGTCAGAGAACAGCTTGAGCTCAGTTTCCCTAGGCTCCCTGTCAGTGAACAGCTCAATTTCTATGGGGTCCTTTTACTCCTTCCCGGAGGACTGTCCTGGCGCCATGTCCGAGCTGGCAGCACTCAACTCCTTGGGACACCCCCAGTCCGCCGAAGCTGTTGAGGAACCCACAAAGGAGCCTGGACCAGCCCTTGGCCAGGACCCTCCGCTGGAGCTGCTGGCAGAGCAAGAGCGGATCCCTGAGAATGGCGGGGATGGGGTGCAGGGCCCTGTCAATGTGCAACGGCCCCTCAGCAGCCCCCCAACCATGACCATGGCCATGAGGGACCCAGTCCGCAAGCTCGTCCATGCATTACAGTTCGCCCAGGGAGTGACCAAGAAGTGCCGCAAGCTGCTGCACGTGAAGCTGGGGCAGCGGCAAGAGGCAGGGGGAAGCTGCAGGGAGGCCTGCGGTGGGACCCTCCCTGAGGAGCACTCCCTCCCCTCCGCCAGCATGGGGATGTGGCTCCAGCTGGAGCTGTTAGGGCCCAGAGTGTGGTCTCAGCGCCCTGGAGCAGAGCTGCTGAGGTTGGATGAGGACATGCACAGGGCTGCAGGTGGAGACAAGAGCAACGCCAAAGACATGGGAACAGAGAAAAGCAGCCCCACGGAGCTGGAAAAGAGCAGCCCCACGGAGCTGGAAAAGAGCAGCCCCACAGAGCTGGAAAAGAGCAGCCACACAGAGCTGGGCAGGAGCAGCCACACAGAGCTGGGCAGGAGCAGCCACACAGAGCTGGGCAGCAGGAGCCTCACGACAGTGAAGAGGAGCAGCTCCATAAAGCTGAAAAGAAGCAAGTCCATGGGGGCAGTCGGGAACAGCCCCATGGGGCTAGATAGGCAGACCCCAGAAGAACTGAAGAGGAGCAGCTCCATGAAGCTGAAAAGAAGCAAGTCCATGGGGGCAGGCGGGAGCAGCCCCATGGGGCTGGGCAGGTGGTGCCCAGAAGAACTGAAGAGGAGCAGCTCCATGAAGCTGGAAAGAAGAGAGGCCATGGGGGCAGACAGGAGCAGCCCTGTGGAGATGGACGGTAGCATCCTTGTGGGACTTGAAATGAGCAGCCCCATCTCTCCAGGCAGAAGCAGTCCCATGGGGCTGGGCAGGAGAAGCCCAATAGAAGTGATGACAAGTTGCTCCATGGAGCTGGAAAGAAGCACTTCCGTGGGCATGAACAGGAGCAGCCCCACGGGGCTTGACAGGAGCAGCCCCAGGAATTCGGACAGGAGCAGCCCTGTGGACCTGGGCAGGAGGAGCCCCATGGAGCCAGAAAGAAGCAGCTCCATGGGCCCAGGTGGGAGCTGCCCCACAGGGGTTGACAGGAGCAACCCCATGGAGCTGGAGAGGAATAGCCGAAAGAGGAGATGTCCCATGGGGCGTGACTGGGCGAACCCAGGCTTGTGCAAGGCAGCATGGTGCCTGTGGGAGGGCTGCACCCAGCTGTGGGGCTGGATGAAGGCCCTGTGGATTTCCTGCTTCTAGCACTGTCGCGTTCCCTCCTGCAAGCCCCTGGGGCAGCATTTCTGGAGCCAGAAGAGCAACAAGTTCCCCTACTACTGAGCGGCCATGGGGCTGGGCAAGCCTGTGGGGCATCCCCTCAGCAGGAACCTGATGAAGGTGAACAAGTGCAAAGTGCTGCCCCTGGGGAGGAATAAACCCAGGCTAGGGCCATCCAGCTGGAAAGCAGCTTGGCAGAGAAGGTCTTGATGGGCACCCCGTTGACCACGAGCAAAGTTGGCTCGTGTCCTGGACTGCATCAGGAGGATGGGGGAGAGAATTGGGAAGAAAGGAAAACTCACGGCTTGTGATGAAGACAGTTTACTAAAATAGCAAAGGGAAGTAGCAATTAAACAAAATGAACAATACACGATTTCTCACCAGCCGCTGTCCCAATGACACATCCCGAGCAGTGATCACGGAAACGAAACCGAGCATCAAGCAAAGGAGCGAGAAGGAGCCAACAAGGTCGAGGGAATTATGCCAGTGAATGAGAGAGAGAGATGGATGTCAGGAAGGCAGATACCCGCCCTGCCCAATCCCTACTTATATACTGCGCGTGACACTGATGGCATGGAATACTCTCTTTGGCCACTTTGGGTCAATTGTTTTGTCTGTCTTTCTCCCAGCTTCCTGCACCTGCACATTAGCGAGACCTGGGAAGCCTGACAGTGTCCTGGGTCTCATTAACAACAACTGTCATCAGTGTGCTTATCAACACTCTTCTAATCCGATATCCGAAACACACCGGCTACTAAGAGGAAAATTAACTCCATCCCTGCCAAAACCAGGACAGTATCCACTCCTTCTTCCCTACCATCTACACAATGCCTATATACACACACAGATCTCATTCCCTCCATCTATTTAGCCCATGACTTTGGGCTCCATCGGGCATAACAGCCCTTCAGAACAGTCCTTATTGGCTATCTTCACCTGGAATCAGATCTCCTTGATGTACACATCGGACTTTCCCGTCCTCCCGCGTCACCCACCCAGGCTTGGGGAAGAGTGGTTGGAAAGCTGCCTGGCAGAAAGGGACCTGGGTGTGCTAGTAGATAGCCGGTTGAACATGAGCCGTGGGCAAGAAGGCCAACACCATCCTGGCTTGTGTCAGGAACAGTGTGGCCAGCAGGAGTAGGAAAGTAATGGTGCCCCTGTACTTGGCACTGGTGAGGCTGCACCTTGAATGCTGTGGGCACCTTTGGGCCCCTCACTACAAGAAGAACATTGAGGTGCTGGAGTGAGTCCAGAGAAGGGCAACAAAGCTGGTGAGGGGTCTGGAGCGCCAGTCTGATGAGCAGTGGCTGTGGGAACTGGGCACACTGTTTAGTCTGGAGAAGAGGAGGCTGAGGGGAGACCTCATTGCTCTCTACAACTGCCTGACAGGGGGGTGTAGGGAGGCAGGTGTTGGTCTCTTCTCCCAAATAACTTGTGACAGAACAATGCGCGCCTCATGGTTTACCTTGGCCAATGCCTCTTGCTGCAGCAGTTTCTGTGCAAAGATCAGGTTCTCTGCGGACAATTTCTGCTTGCAGTGCTCTGCAATGTGTAGTTAGGGTTGGAAGGGACCTTTAAACGGCATCTAGTCCAGCCCCCCTGCAAGAAGCAGGAATGTCTCCAACCAGATCAGGTTGCTCAGAGCCTCATCCAACCTGGCCTTGAAAGTTTCCAGGGATGGGGCATCCGCCACCTCTCTAGGCAACCTGTTCCATTGTTCTACCACGCTCAGTGTAAAAAATGTTTTCCTAATATCCAATCTGAATCTACCTCCCTCTGTTTTGAAACCATTACCCCTCCTCCTGTCACAACAGGCCCTACTGAAGAGTTTCTCTCCATCTTTCCTGTAGGTCCCCTTTAGGTATTAGAAAACTGCTATAAGGTCTCCCTGGAGCCTCCTCTTCTCCAGGCAGAACAGCCCCAACTCTCTCAGCCTGTCCTCATAGGAGAGCTGCTCCAGCCCTCTTATCATCTTTGTGACCTCCTCTGGACCCTCTCCAACTGGTCCATGTACTTCTTATTTTGGGATCTCCAGAATTGGATGCAGTACTGCAGGTGGGGTCTCATGAGAGTGGAATAGAGGGACAAAATCACCTCCCTCAACCTGCTGGCCACGCTTCTTTTGATGCAGCCCAGTATGCGGTTGGCTTTCTGGACTGCAAGTGCCCATTGCCGGCTCATGTTGAGCTTCTCATCCACCATCAGTCCCAAGTCCTTCTTGACAGAGCTGTTCTCAACCCGTTCTCTGCCTAGCCTGCATTTGTGCCTGGGATTGTCTCAACCCATGTGCAAGACCTTGCACTTATATCCATCCTTAAGAGCCAAAACTCTACCCAAAGGGTGGTGAGTACTGGTCTCATTTTGTGTCTATACAATTAGATGGCTTATATAGTGCATGTTTGTGGAGGGAATGTGGTAAAGATAGAGAACATCTATTCTTGATTTCTCTTTATCTATTTACGCCCTGCTCAGACACGAGGAAGTTGCTGGTATTGTAAACGAGCTGGGCATCCATCCTGTTTAAAATAGTCTTCCAGAGTTCATTGCTGAAGAAATCAGCCAACAAAAGAACTGAGATAATGAGATAATCAAAAGGCATTTTCTTCTGTGGTTCTAAGAGGATGTGTATGACTTTTCCCATTAAATAGGATGAGTTCATCAAGATTTTATTTTCTCTTTTGGGGACCATATTAGTAATTAGCCCAAAGAGACAGAGCCTAACTGCTCTAACATTTACTGGAGCTCCAGAAGGAAAGACATAGTTCTGTACAGACCAGCCCAGCCTAAGGTGAGTCAGTAAGAGAACGATAAAAAACTTTCCTTGGCTTTCAACTGTCTTTAATTCTGTGAGAGAACTTGACAGGGCTGCAAGTGAAGCAGATGGGGAAATATGCTGTTTATTTTTGTGCTGATTTGATTTTTTGCTTTGTGTTGATGTGTAAGATAAGCTGACAATGTGATCTTTCCTCATGTATGAAAGGAGAAACGAACCTTTTATCACACACCTCAGAAAGAAGCACTGTGTTTGAGTAAGCTAAACCTATTGCTCTGGGCTGTCCTGTGACACAGCTCCTTTCATTATCCATTAACTTAGATAATACTAGAGATTAAGTCTTCCATAGAATTCTTTATCTTCAAATCTTCAGAAGCCTAGGAGTAAAAACAATTCTTTCATTTTATAGACTAAGTCAGATGAGGGGCAGATGTGAAGGAATGTGCAGTAAAATGGAGCAATATGACTGAATTTTAAGAAATTATTGTTACAGATTATCGTTTACATTTTCCTGTCTCATCAGACAGCTTACAATAGAAATGCATTTTTAGGCCGAACAACTATATATATTTCTTAATAATTTTGTTTAGAGAAATGGCTGTACAATTTTTGAGAAAATGCTACAAAATAATGAGTTGACCTCTTAGTTACCGTTTCAGCCACAGCTAAAAATCTGCTTTTAACTACTACTAACATGCATTTCATTTGAGATGTGCTAAACTAACTTAATGCAATGCAATCAAGATTTTCTCTAGCAACAAATAATCTTGTATTTGAGAAATCAAGAAAATGAGGGTTCTGCTAGAATTACTGGAATGACTATGTTTCACAGGAGTTATGCTACTTTAGCATCCTATTCAGCTGGTAGCATTGTTCAATCATTCAGAAACATTTGTTATCAATTTCTTGTACAAATATTACCCGCATTATAGGGTGATGCTGCCACTGGTAGAAGTAGCATTGCCACATAGCCTCATCATTGCTCTTTGGGGAACATTACCTCATGTTCTGCCTCTCAGTACAATCTCTGCCCTTCAGCCTGCTGGAAAAAACCTATTTCATACAACAGAGCCAGAGCTCCTATTTGTCAACAGCAATTAGTAAGAAGAGAACATGACATACGTGTGTATGTCACAAACTTGCCTAGGGAAAATCCAATACTCCTAAAATGACAGTTCATTGTGTTTTATGTCCCAGTTTATGTAAGATTTTCTACCTAAGCTAGTATTCCTTCATTGTGTTAAGATCTAAGACAAAGCTTGAGATGTCTGCAGAAGGACACTTCAGTTCCTGGTTTCCCCTTAAAGCTCCTCTAAAGTGTTAGAAAGTAGTTAAATATGACCTGGGATGAATTTGATATTATCCAGAATAGTGATACTTAATTTAAGATGCTAAAGTAGGTGAACTAACATCTAAGTGCACTTAAGTATTATATTAAGGCAATGGGAATGAAGAACAAAGAGCATCTCATTTAGGTTTGTCTTGTGGGAACCATCAGGAATATCTAAGGAAGAAGTGTGTCCTTGCATTGATATTCCTAGGGGTGATATATGAGACTGATAAAAGGTAGAATCAAGTGATCTTGTAGCGTGTAGTCATGTCAGGCTGTTCTTGTTTTCACTGAGTAAAAAGCAGCAACTTGTAGAAGTCATTATTAAAAAGTAATCTTTTCTACTGAGCTAACTATATCATTAGTCCTAGCCTATGTGACATAAGCTTATTTTGGGGCAAAATCCATTTATTTCTCTCATGGGTGATATTTAGCAGTGGTGCTCTGTAGATAACGCATATAAGAGGGAAGAGCTAATCATTGTATTTGGGAAAATTCCCTTGAAACTTGCTCCTTTTCTGCTTGCTTTAATCCTCATGACCAGTGTTTCAATTATGAATGGATCTTTTAATATACAGTGTTTAAATTTCCTCCTGAGTAAAAAGTCACCTTAAAACCTTCCTAAGCATTTCCACGAATGTAAGAAAAAGGGACAGCCATGGAGTTGTCTGTTGTCTTCAGTCACCAGGCTGATTTAAGATCTTTAGGTGCTTAAGTAGGTGAGATTAATCTAAGTACACTGAAGCACTACTAGGCTGTAATTAAAAATGAATAGCATTTCATCTGGGTGCACATTGATGGGAATGGTCAAGCATACAAGGAAGAATTGTTATTACAGGTCTCCTGCAGAACAGGACTCTATATGCACTAAGTAGCATTTAATTCTCTTAAAGGGTTTTTATTCCCACTTTCGCAAGGGAAATATATCTCCAAACTGCTTTCCGAAGGCCTGCTCCAAAGTCTACATTGGACAGGATATTTCTTCTACATGTAAACCTTATCCATAGGTATTCTGGCTTTTGTAGGATATTATTAAGTTTGAAACATACGCACCAAGACTATTTAAATGAGTTGTTAATTAGTCAGCGCTTAAACAACAGCACATTTTCTCTGGTGTACTGTTCCAATAGTAATAACTCGTGCTCTTCCCATCTGTTTGAATCCACCTGTTATCATTATTTTAAACTTACAATGAAAAGTCTTCTATGAAGGAACCAATTTCATAGTATATGTTCATACCCAGAAGCAATGATAATACTTTTTGCTGCTATCATAAGGCACATGTTAACTATTTTCTTTTAGTGTTGATATTGTAAATTGAAATTCATACCAGAAATGAGACAAGGATGCTTTGGGGCAAGGAGGTTTCTACATTTTTTTGAGGGGGAAGAGACACAGGAAAGAAAAATACATAGCATTTCCACAAGACCACATGCTTTTATTAAATTAATGCTTTTCACATATATTTCACTAAATAAGGCTCGGCATAACTTACACTGACAGCATGAGATGGGTATCTGAGCATCTTCAATATTACATTCTTAAATATCCTGAATGCAGAAACCTGCAGATGTTTTCATTCTTAGTGAGCTTTTTCCCTAAGAAAAATGATTTAAGACAGGGAAAACCAGGTAACTCAGGTAACCATTGTTCTGAGCCAGTACACTTGACCTACAGCTTGCTGATATGTCTTAATAAATGTATGTTATATTTCTTCTTCCATTTCCCAAAATAATAACATTTTTATTTCAAAATTTCCAATTGGAAGTAGTTTTTGGTTTGTAATTTCTGGTGTTTATGGGATTTTATTTTTTTTCAAACCACAAAGAGACCTTAGTGGGAGACAGAGTAGAATAAATGAATCAAGTATTTATGTGCATACACTTCTGCAATCAAGAAATAAAGGAAAGAGCACCTGGCACTAAATCACAGCTTGTACTATTTTAAATAAAATCATACTCTACAACCCCAAACCAAACTGATTTTTTTTTAAAAATGAGATAAGAGAGAACATTTTAAAAGAAATCTCAGGTATATAAAAATACACTTTAGTGTATAGGTGTGTGTCAGGGGACATGCCTCAATGGAGATGTATGCCTTTATTTGGTTTTCTATGCACAAGTACCCAGTGACAGGTGAGATGTACCCAATACCCTTGGAGCCTCCAGGTTCTGACCTCTCTCTCCTACAGGCAGTGTGCCCTGTGAGTGAGTAGCTGTTTAAGTCTGAGGGATCTCTGACACCAGACACCTGGGTGAGGGTAATTGAATCACAGCCCTGGTCAACACAGCAACAGGAACCTAAGGAAGGATTCCGTTGACCAAATGTATGTGTTTAACACAAGCATAATCTTTCAGTAGCGGCTATGGCCCTACTATACCCTCCAGCGCTCTCACATAACATGTATGTCCATCTAGAGGAGATGTTGTGACGTGCAAATTAGTGAGTGAACTGCAAAGGACGGGCTTGGAGTACATAATCAACAGTGTGGTACACTGTTTGCACTAATATAGGTGTAATCAAAGCAGTAGGAAGTACAGAAGTCATGACCTAATTTACATCACTAGAACTGAAAACAGAATTTTACCTTAAGGTAAGTGGCTTTTCTCAAGATTTGGTGGCACAGGATACCAGATAACTATTTATATTATTATCTTCTTCCCTTTCCCAGCAAGAGCAAAGTACTTGACAACACATACCCACACGATAACACAGTCTTACATATAAACAATGCATATAAACAAACAGGCACAAAGCTGATCTGTGCTTGGATCCAGGGCTGTTAGAACAGTATTCATAGAAGGAAGATAATATTCCCATGAGCACATGTTCTTACAGTCTGCTGAGGTGGCCAACTGCATAGAGCTATGAGCTGCTGCCAAGTGAACTCCACACAAAGTTGTTCCTCCTCATGAATTCCAGAAAACATTCAAGTCTATGTAACAAACACAAAGAAATTTCATTTCTCTGTTGTGAATCTGACCAGGAACTTGTACATTTTCTTAAAGTGTTGAACCACTGCTGTTACACTGCCTTTATAAACAAGCACATGCTGCCATTTTGCAGAAACTGAACATAAGGAGTCATGAATTCAGCCAAATCTTGCCTTTACATTGCAAGGAGGTGCTCTCAATCTCATGGCCTACAAGGAGGCCAAATGCTGTCTCAACCTGCATATCTGAGCATTATTTCCCAACAAATTATGATCCTATCACTTTGGAAAGGTTACTCAAGATTTTCATATGAGAGAAACCTAATATTCCTTTTCTTTATGGTAGGTGCTATTCATACACATCTATGGAATTCCTGCTCCAAAAAAAAAAGGCATGTTTCTAGAATGAGAAGTCTAATAATTTCATGTGTTTCCAATTCTTTAATATCACTTGAAACCAACCCAGAGTCACAGACTGTACGTTTGGCAAAGTCTGATCAATGCATATTAAGCAGTATCAAAAATGTCTCTATCATTTGGCAGTAAGGATGTAACATGACATGTCATTCAGTGCCACTAGAGACCTGTCATATGCTGCTCCTGTTTCAGGGTCACTCTGGACCAACCACAGTGGTGCGCTTACTTTGCAGAGACAGCTTTTTCATTTCCCTGGCAAGCCACATGGGATAAAGATATAGTTGTACCCAGATCAATTTTTATAAGCAATTTCCAGTTAATAGTGCTGTTTTCTCCAGAGATTTAAGAAACAGCTAATCACAATGAAGAACATTTCCAGTCTCCATCAGTGACTTTCATTTGATTTTACAGAATTACCATAATTAACAAAAGACCACAGGTTCTCCTACTCATGTCTAAGCTGCGATAGGACCAAGGATCCAAACACTGTCATATTCAGAAAATGTCCAGTGCCAAGGACTTTGTAGCTGAGATTGAGACAGCATGTAAGTAGGAACAAATAGCAAGAAGGAGTAAAGATGTAGGTAACAGCGTTCAAATTGAAGATAGTGCACATTTTGACAAGATAAACTGTTAAATACACTACTCAGAGAATAGTCAAGCTGTATGAATAGTAGGAGTATTTGTTGTGTTTGGTATGTTATTATATTTACAGGAGTGATCTGGCATTTAAGAAAAGGTTAAACTGACCTGAAGTAGGTGTATATGGCACAGTGTAGTCTGGTCTGACTAAGAACTAGAGTGGCTGTAGGAATAGAGGCTGTAGGTGTTACTCCAACCTGGGAGTAGTCCTTTCAGGACTTAGCTCTAAGAAATACCTCCTGAAGTTAAAATCTGTGCCTGATCTTCCTGGCACTGGGAGTTACTACTTTCCTCAATGGGTATGTAGTATCACCCTGAGTGTCTGGGAAGCAACTTCACGCAAGCCTCCTCCCACATTCACCGTTGTGCTTGACACTTTTTGGTCGTAGGAGTAAATTGAGAACAGGCTTGGCTCTCCAAACTGTACTGGGACCCAAAATAAGCAAAAATGTAATGTGTCCTACTATTAAGAAAAAATAATGCAAAATTTCTCCTCCATCTCCATTTTCCTAAGCAACAGGAGGTAAGATCTGGTGGTCCCATAATGGTACTCATAGTGGTACCAAGGAATGAGTCCTGAAAATGTCTTCTACTGCATGGAGGTCAGCTAAATTTTAGCCTGCCTTGGTCTGCCACATAAAAAAGTGTCTCGGATTGAATAAAAAGGAGAACAACTCTACATAAATATTTCTGATTTAGTACAATCAAGGATTGTATTAAATTAGCTCTTCTAACACATCTAACTTTAACTTTGATTTTAAAATGGGCCCTTATATAGTGCAATAATTCTACAAAATATTCTCCTAGTGACTACCAAATGTTTAAAGCCTCGCCTAGCACTTTTTATAAATCACCGTTTTTTTCCTAAAGGTAGTGTTTCCATATGGCAGGTACTTACAATTCACTGTAATACACTTAAAATATAAATTTGGGTTTGTTCTCCGGATAAGTCCTGAGAGGTGTCAATGACCCACAACTTGTAGAGTGATGAGCACCAACTGGCATTTGGGTTCATGCTAATTATGTTGCTAAAAATATTAGAGACAGTGCCACTCTTCATTAGTTACACAGAGATAAATGCTTTTACTCTATTTTGCTCTGTGCATCATGGTTTCACAAGGCAGGTTCTTTTATAAATAAAGTATATATTAATATATTTTGTGCATGTATATATATCATATAAAAATTAGATTTTTCTGATAGATGTTTTATTCTTGGTACATAAACATGAAGTTCTCCAATTAAAACTCACACATTTTTTAGTCTCTCAAAACAGACATCTCAGCAGCACTTTGACCCAATATTTGTAAATTTTACTTACAGCTATCTGGTACGCTATCTTCTCCTACAAATTTTGTTTTCTGCTTGCCACCACCATCGCCTCTATTTTTCTGTTATTTCCACAATTTCATCTTATCCTATCGGCCCTGTATATAAACATGTTTGCACACATATTCACACATAATTAAATAAATTCCCTAGAATTTTCAGGCAGGATTGGGACTGTAAAATTTTTAGAGTACACTTTCTTACTTCTATGGGACAGTGACTGGCATTATGGGCTTCTATATACCCTTGAAGTTACTGGTAACCAGTGTAATATGTGAACAACAAAGGAAGAAAAATGTGAGAATATGTGGACTTGAAGTGTTAGTCTTGCTCTCTTAAGAATATGGATTATTACTGATCACCACAGTGAGCTCTCTTGAGAATTAGATGTCTCTCTTAATGAGTTTATTTTAAAAAAGGAAAAACTGTGTGCTGATCCTATGAAAAGTAGTAGAGTGTGGCCTGTACCACTTAATCCTGCTCCACATTAAATTAGCGTTGAAATTCTGACCAAGACAATTGATACCACTGCCACACTCATTTTACCTCATGTTGGCTCTAGGGTGAACAAGCAGTTCATACATCTCTCTCTCTCCTCTAAGCTCAAACAAATAGCTCAGATTCAACCTCTAAAAAGATTTTTTTTTTTTTTTACCAGCTTAAGACTTTTTGTTGCAACTCAGTTTTGGGTACAGGTCAGAGTTAAACAGTTATTACTCACCTTTGATAGAGCTATACCTGCTGAGAAACACCAAGCTACAGCCTGTGCTTTTGAAATCCCATCCTTCAGTTCAGAATGCCCTTTTCTTTAAATAACAACTACTGAAAAAAATTACCTAGGAAAAAAAATATTTTGTTTTAAGCAATTTCGGTTCTTCTCTTCACCCATCTAACATTACTGAAAAGATTTCCTAGATTTCTTGGAGTATTCTTCTTACACAAAAGGAAAGTTTTGCTATAATTTTTCCTCAGAAAAGGTGTGGAGTTTTAATGAAACCAGTTCCAAACAGAAATGTTCATACACCATGTTTAAATAGCAATATATGAGAATCTTCCAGACGTGGCAGTAGATATTTGTAAAATGATGAAAAAATCAATACGGGTTTGATTTAAAAGGTTTTGTTTTCTTTTTCTCTCTAAGGAAAATAGTTTCTTAGCTGGAAATCATATGGGAATTTAATTCACTAAATTCTTATTAAATGCCTTTTTAGCCAGTCACTTCAATAAATACTAATTATAAGATATGAAACGACATATAGAAAATGTTTTACAAAGAACATAATGGAAAAAAAAATGTAAAGACCTGTGGTTTTTTGTAGTTTTGTTCTTTTTTTCTTTTTTTTTTTTTTT